>JADLZK010010811.1:0-219408 GCA_015847255.1 Hyparrhenia diplandra
AGTCTCGATCGGTGCACTCCAGAATCCAGATGATAAATATACCTGATATGCAGGCATGCAGCACACATCGCAAGATTAAAATCTAGGTTGCAAGCTAGCCAATCAAACAGATGTAGGTAAAGTTTACCTTGGGCAACCTTGAGCGGCAGAAACCATGGGAGGACGTAGCGGCACGAGGGAGCCGCTGGCCACGGCGTCACCAGCTCGTAGGAAAGTTCAACGAACTCCACGACTCTGCGCTCGGGCACGTTGACGCTGAAGAGGCGCTTCTCAAGCTCCAAGGCGAAGTAGACTAGATTGGCGTCCGACGGACACACGAGCACGAGCACGGGAACCTTGCGCGGCAGCCGGGTTACCTTGTAGCTATGGTGATCCCAAATCTCTGCGAAGCTCACTGCATGCGTACTCCATGTCCCACGCGATGGTCTCATCGTTGCCGCCGTCGGCAGCGGGGATCCATGACCACATGGACACCGTTGCTGCGGCTTCGCCCTCAGGGACGATGATCTCCACGTACCGCAGGCCACCTTGGCTCTCGGCGATGCATCGGCGGTCGTGGATGTTGGGCGGGGCCTTGTCGAGCGCGGCCTTCGGGGAGCCGGTGAAAGAGCAGCGGAGGCTCGTCGAGGTCATGGAAGGGGTCGAGGCTGATGATCCCCCACGAGAGGTCGAACCACCAGAGGATCTTCTTGTAGGAGATCACGCCGGAAGGAACCCACTCGCCGTTGCGGTTCGTGTCGTTCGGCAAGGGGTTTTGCGTGGTCTCCTGGTGCCAGCTGTTGGGAGCGCCCGAATTGAAGTGGACGAGCATGGCGCGCCTGCGGCCCTTTTGCACCATGAGCTCGAAAATGACGTAGGCTTTGCCGTGGCCGATGGAGACGACCCCGATGCTCTCGATGTTGGAGACGACGGCATATTTGCCGTGGCGAGAGGGTATGTGCTCGGCGGTCGCCGTGAACTCGACGCCAGAGCAGTCGAAGTGGCGCACCATGACGAGGTTGCTCTGGTAGGGGCGGTCAGCGAAGCACACGCCGATGAAGGGCGCGACGCCGAAGTTGAAGAGGATGCAACCGGAGCCGACGCCGAGTACGTAGGGGTACATGTCGGGATACTCGGGAAGGGATGGGCGGTCGGGGCCGCGGTCATGACGGTGATCCGCGGCGGCGCGACGATGGGGATGGAGAAGTCAGCCCTGTGCTCCACGTCCGCCTCGTCGTCCGACTCGTCGTCTTCGAGGCGAGCTCCGCCTCGTCAACCGCCTCCTCCTCCTCCTCCTCCTGCTCGTCTTCCTCGACCTCCTCCTCCGAGTCGAGCTCCACCGCCGGCTCGTGAACCCCCTCCTCCGCCTGCGCGTCGGTCCTGACCTCCGCCGGCTCACCCTCTCCATCAGCCGGCGCTTCGCCAGCGACAACGCGGGGACACGGGCCAGGATCACCCACGGCCACGGCATGGTGGTTGCTTCAGTTCGGCTTCGGGCAGAGAGGGAGGGAGGGAGAAGCGGCGGATTGGTGCGATTTGGGTGGCGGCCTCGCCGATTTGGATTTGGGGGAAATGAAATGAAGGACAGGATAGGACGGTAATTAAAGCGGCGGGTGGGGACTTGCCGACTTATTAGCTTGCAAAGAAAGATAAGTTCCAAGCCCAACACTGGACTTTCTGGGCTGCAAGAGATGATGGCCCATGATGCGCTGCCGATCTTTTTTTTTCTTTTTGTCAAATTTTAGTGAGCTCTATTAACAATTGGATTGACACACTCAGGAAAGAAAGAATAAAGTCGGTTCTCATGTAGTAAAATGAAAGCTTGATGCCCAAGCTCAACTTCATTTCCCTCCCTACTAATCCTTGAAACCTTTGGCCACGAAGATGACATTCACGAATAGTTCCTGAAAGCTTTTCAGTGCACAGTTTCATAAAAAAAAATGGCTTTGTTGAAAAAGGCTTGGTTATTGCTGAACAACACGCTTAGGTGCCTTCGACACTGGTTTCACTTCAGAATACGAACTTCCTTATTACAATGTGCACAATTATCTTTATATATTTTTAGATGAAAAAATTCTAACAACTGAAGTAAAGGAGAAACAGATAAGTCATAAGTGTGGAGAACAGAAAGTAAAAAAGAAAAATCAGTTTCGAGAAAATAAAAGGTGTAATTCAGACACAACAGAGCACCATGATGCAAGAGAACAGAAAGTAAAAAAGAAAATGAGATTATGGCAGCCAAAATCCTGCTATAAGTCCATTCCATCCATCCATCACCACACATGGTCAGGCAGAAAGTACAGCACAGAAGCATAAGTGAACAAGGTTGTTAAGAAGGATGGTTAACAACCACTTGCATCTCTATCCAGTATCCTATTGTTCATCCAATATCTACTGTTGAACAACATTTCTCAATATTTCGTTGAACTAACCGTACCACTATCTGGACCGGGAACCATCCAAAGGCTCAAAACTACAAGTCTGAAGTCTCTATAAACTACTGGCACATAGGCAAAGCTTGTATCATAGCTCATCCCAGCAGCCAAAGCAGTCTCAAGCGCAGAATCACCTTGGGTATTTCTGCAAGTAGAGATCGTATGGAGCATATCCAGCATGCACAGTTCTGTTCCCGAAGCACCGTCCATGCAAGGAATGTGCTGCGATGCATGCAACCTCATTCGCATGTACTCCACAAGTACAGAACCAGGTTCAAACACGAAACCAGTGTCACTGGTCTCAACAGCCGGGAGTTTTTCTGGAAGATCTTCAGTCACCTCATCAGCACCTTTTTCAGAGTACCCTCCAGGTTTCTCCACACTTTCTGTAGGTTCAGCAGGATTACAGGTCTCTGAGGTTCTTGGGTCTTCATGACTCTTTTCTACTGCATCATTGTCCATTACAGTAGCAGTAGCCTCCCCTACTCCTGTATGTTTATTCTCATCCACAGCTGCTTCAGTATGACCAGCTTCAGCATGTTGTGATGTGGGAGAGCAGCTCTAGACTGAGTTTCATCAAGCTCTACGTTCTCATCTGCTACAGGTACTTTACTCTCACAAAGTGCTGCATTTGATGGGAAGCGTTTGTCCTTCTGATCTTGGCTCTCTGGAATAAGATCAATATCTTTAGTTTCTGAAGCTTCAGAATGGTTTGGAACATCTATGCTCTGCTTGGTAGATACAGCCTTTGCAATGTTTTCAGTATCAACAAATTCAGTGCATTCAGTCTTGAGCTCAACTATGTTCTCCTCTGCAGCACTACCATCACCAGCAGGATACTCAACAACATTTACAGATTTGACTGCTCCAAACCTGTGAATCTTGTCCGCAGTGTAAGTTGAAATCCACCAAAATCAATAACACAAAAATGTAAAAAAATTGTACACACCTCGTACATTCAAGACGTACATCTTCCAAAGTTTCTTCCAGTTCAGATTTTGAAAGTAGCATATACTCTTCTCGATCAAACTACATATGTTGCACAGTTATTTTACAAGCCTCGAATATGTGAAAACAAGTGATATGGTATGCAGTAGTGTCAGAGTTCAAGATTTCTGAAACATTTATCTATTAATTTGAATTCATGAGATCTACAAACAACCAACAATACTTGGGAAACATATGAGTATATGACGCCATAAATTGTTTTGATTTGGAGAACATTATTGATCTAACTAGATACTTGAAGTGAGAAGAGATAAAACTACAGCATACCACATTTTTAGCTGCAGGACTTTTGTTGGTTCTTTCAGAAGCGATTTGGCGTTGTCAGGAATACCATAAAATGGGAAGCGCCATTGGCAGCCTGAAAATTCAACTAGAACTTGGATAAAAATTCAAAACGAACATGCTATTTCAAATGATGGAATATATACAGGCCAGTAATGAATAGGTCAAAATGGTTATACCTCCACAGGAGGATTAGGAAACACATGCACAGCAGTCAGTACACATCCACCGAGCATCATCCCATTGAGGCCAGCACATGCCTTAGAAGTAATGGAGCCGATCGGCATACTGTCCATATCAAATTGATCAGAAGTGACTATGATGATCATATACTCTATACTCTAGCAAATGCACACAGCGCTCATACCTCAAGAAATGCACAGGGTCCACCGAGCTCACTGTTAAAAAAAAAAAGCGATATGCAGCCAATGGGCCAAATGCACTAACAATCTCCATTAGCTAAAAGAGAGGGAATGCAGTAACTTGTCAGGAACATAAGCTATAATATCCTCACAAAGAACAAAAAATAATAATATATAAAGCACAGATACTGATGGCTTATCATATTACCATCTCAGATGATATCACTCCAGCAATTCCAGCTATGAAAATCTGTAAAATCCAAAGGTGAATCAGAAAACATCTACATTATTAAAAAAGCAGTCAAATATTCTTATGCTTAACTATTCTGAATCAGTTAACTCTTTTGTCCACAATAAGATGTGAGATGGCTTTCACTCAGTGTCCCTAAGTGAAATAGCGGTTGAAGGAACTCTGACACAACGTCAAAGTAATAGCTGTCAACAACCAATCCTACTTCAAATGAAGAGAGCGATTGAAGAAATTCTGACATGACATTAGAGTAACTTCATAGCTATCAACAGCCAATTCTACTTCAACTGAGTTCTCGCAACACAACCAAGAAACTACAACAGGCAGGAAACCAAGAATGTCTGGAAATTTGAGACAATAGGATACCTTGTCAGCAAAAATCTAACAAGCTGAAACCAATTATATATGTTACCTTGTGTGGTGAATCAGCAACAACATCATCTATTAAAACAGTCTCCTCAGCAGGCTTCTTAGGGGTTACATTCTGCAAGGAAAAAAATTATGAACTAACATTTAAAATAAAATATCTAAAAACCTGAATGTCCTTGCATTTAAAAGTTAACCAAAAAAAAAAAAACAAAGTCATAACACTCTAAATATAATACAGAAAAATCAACGGGGTTACATTCTGCAAGGAAAAATTATGAAGTAACATTTAAAATAAAATATCTAAAAAATTGAATGTGATTCCTTCTGCCGTGCACTATCCCAGATATTATGGACAGCTAACAGTGATAGAAATAATCATTCTGTGGATTATTGTTATGTGCAGAGGAAAGCCTGGTCCCTGAGGTGCCATGTCACATATTTGCATGATCCTATTGTTCAGTTATTCATGTTGGTGTAGTGATACAGCACAAAAACAAGGCGATCTAACCAAGTATACCAAGCTGAACCAGACTATAATAACCTATGTACTTCTATCTAACTGGTATTTGTCTGTGATATATATTCCGTTATTGGCTATGGGTGGAACGAAAGTAACCATATCTACCTATATATGTAAAGGAACTAATCTTGTCTTTTAGAAGTAAATAGACCAAGTTGAGGCCAGAGATAAAAAAAATAGAGGAACTAAGATGTAAGGCAATATCCATGAAACAAACTAAACAGGTAAATGTTAGAAATTGAAGACAAACAAGAGAAGAAGTAAAGAAAAAAAGTTTGTTAAACTAAATGCAGAATAACTTTGAAGTTGTCAATGTCTAAATGACAGCCCTTGCTGCCAAATTGCACACGGCTGAAGATATTTGCACAATTAAGGTTAGCACTTAGCAACCATCATACTCAAATCTTTGCTAATATTACATTTATTTACTTGAACCATGCTGTACAAGCTGTCTTCCTAATGTTTCCATGAACTGAACACCATAAGGACTCTCTGCCTGTCTGCAGTATTGTAATCAGCCAATGAATTCTGAAGTAGCAGCAGTCACATATGCACTACACCAGGAAGCCTGCTTTACAATTCCTTTGCTTCACGATGCTGCTGAACGTGAATTATGACACACCCAATTAAAATACCCTATTTGAGAGATTTCAATATGACCGTCAGACAGGAACTTGTCGAATGATAGAAATATATGTGATTAACAAATCCAAAACAGCAACTCTATTACTTTTTGCACCATGAATAAATCTAAATATGGCTGATTTAACTCATAGAAGGTACAAGGGAGTGTACATATTTGAAGGTTCACTGTGCAAAAAGAAATGAAGGTACCAATTGTCAACCAATCAATTCCAGGATTCTCACTTCTAACTGATTAGAGCATCAGGCCAAGAGTAAAACATGGCATATTTTATGCAAATATGCAAACTTGAAACTTCACCCATAATCATTAAATGAACTAAAACTTGTGGAAATAAATAGATAATGTTATTTTCACTATGATTTTCATTACTGAGCCATTAAGATGCAAAATAGGTCATGTGATAAAAGGAGAAATCTTTCCATTTCTTATAAGCACAAACAGCTGTTAAAGAAAATCAACCAAGTATATTATGCCAGTCTTACAAGTAATATTATGTCAATCACTTATTGCTAAACATAAATTTCTTTCAAAAAGAGGAAGATTTCTTTTGCAGTAAAACAAGTTGCATATATGCAGGAAACAGAAAGGTTTAATGATCTTGTTCTCAGTTAACCAAATATAAACCAGAGGTGCATAGCTGTTACTAGTAGTAATATTAAAACAATGAAACATTCAGCTCCACACGACATATAAAAAATTCAAATATTTTGTACACGCATAAGTTTGCGGGCTGGTGGTTGGGAGTTATACTCCCAGTTCGGCGCATAAATAACAGCTTCATAAGGGCAACTCAAAAAATGCGGGTGGGCTTCGCCTGGCATTGCCTAGCTGCCCCTTAGCCCAGTGCCTGACTGACTATGGTGCCAGCCCAAGTCAAGACACATTGTATGGGTAAAGCTAGGGTTCACGGCATTTTGTTGCAGCATGGTTGAAGTTGTACCTACATGCAATACCCAGGGGAAGCTTTCCATGGCTGGTCGAGTTTTTTTTTTTAAATGATAGTCCAACAAGGCCATGCCAGATCAGTTACAGGGTACCTTAATTCAAACCTAAATCAAAACATCAATTTCAAAATGACTAGGTTACCCAATACACAGAAAAGAACTACATGGTCCAAATTAGGTGGCAATTCTGTACCAAAATATTAGATAAATAAAAGCTTTTACAGACACGAACACAATAATAGTTCTTTTGTAAAACAACATTGCCACCTAATTTATTTCTTAACAATAGTTCTTTTAGTAATTATTACATTCTCAAAATAGAATATGAAAATAATGAGGATGTTTTCGCAAGCAGCCAAGAACCAAAGTGCAAAAATCGAAGGTCATTGACATACATCAATGAAGAAAACTAAAACGTATATAATTGTAACAACATTGATGTGGAAGGATGGAAATCTTACCACCCGTTTCAACATATTCTTTGGGGCGTCGAATTCTCAAAGCAGATCCGTTTAGAGACCTTCCATCAAAAGAAAGAGCTGCTGTTGCATCCTCTGGTGTAAGAAATTCCACGAATGCCTGACGTTTTTCTCTGTTTATCTGCACCAAACCAGAGATGACATCGATATATATTAATAAAAAAATGTGGTATGGTGGGAACAAAAAGGTGGAATTCAAGTTTGCTCACCGTACAACTGAGGCATGGTTTAGACCGCTGGGGTTTAATGCCAGTAGACAATAAGAAGTCATTCAAGCAGTTAATCAACTTATCCTCCGTAGCTGAATCAGGCAAATTTTCAATGTGCAACCTCCTGAGTGGGCGTGTTGTTTGTGTAAGCTGGACAGAATCTGCAGTCAAACTATTACCCGCCAACATTGTCTCAACTGTAGTTGAAGGGTCCTTTATTATGCTTGAAACTGAATGGAGTAGGAGCCATCTGGCCAACAGTTGGCAGGAAAGTGGTAGGGAAGTTAGATTGGTTTGCTTTAACAGGAGGCTGATCCCATGTGGCTGATCTCTTTTCTGGGGACTGAATGACCGAAGGAGTCTTGGTCGTTGCCTGCTCAGCTTGCAGTGATGTTTTCTTTTTCCTTGGTGAGTATCCACCAAGGCGGCTTTCATATTTCTGGTGCGACCCACCAATGTATCCTCCACTCCCAGGCGATCTCTGTTTATCAACTTCAGCATTCCTCCTTGATTTCTCCATAGAGTAGTATGGAGGATAATTGCCAAAAAATCACGTCCGCGGTAATTATACCTTTCTTCCCTTAGTGGTGGTGAGATAGACCGGCCGTATCTTTCTCGATCATGATCCCTGCTTCTTGACCTTCTCCTTTTCAACCCTGGTTCTCCATGGTATGGTTTTGCATACTCATTCCTTCCAGCATTTCTATCAGAATATTTGGAATCTTGGAACCGTGCAGAATCCTGTTTCTTCATCATTGGTCGACATACCTCTGAACTCCTCTCATTATCAAAGCTACGGTCTTTTCTCTTTGTCTCATTCCGAAGCCTCTCACTCTTAAACTTTATTTTATCATCATCACCAGCTTCATCATTCCATCTTTTTCCAGGTTCCTTTTGATACTCAGATCTCATTACATCACCCTTTCTTTCTCTGATCTCACTAATATTTCTATCTTTCCTTTCATCAGCCCGACCACTCATGTTTGTGCCAAGTTTCTGAGAATGATGAATGCCTTTGTATTTCCTAAAAGAGTGATTATCGTCTCCTGAGGGCCTCTGTTTATCGGAAGCCTTCTTTGGTGCATCTCTCAGGCCTTCCTTCTCTGGGGCCTTTGGTGCATCTTTCAGGTCATCCATCTTCGCACCAGTGTGTGGCCTATCTCTAGAGTTGTCCTTCTTGGATACCTCCTTTGGTGCATATCTCATGTTCTCCTTTTTGGGATTTTCCCTTGGTATATGTCTTGGATTTTCTTTCTTGGAGCTCTCCCTTGTTGCATCTCTACTCTTCTCCTTTCTTGAATCCTCCACATGCATATCTCTAGGATCCTTTCTACTTTTGTGTTCTCTTCCTTGTTCCAAGTGAGTAGATTTGTCCTTACCATTTTCTAGCCCTTCCTTGGCTTTCTTAGATTCTGATGCAGCCTTCTTTTCACGCCGCAGCATAATGTCCTTAATGCTTAGAGGCCTTGTACGGGCAGCTGTCCCTTCACTAGTGATTCTCTCTGAGTCATTTTCACCATATATTTTTCTACTCATCTTGATCCTCGACCCAGAATTTTTTGGATGATATCTTATCTAACCAACCTATTCAAAGAGTCTAACAGATAACAGCACTAGACACCATGTGGCTTCCTGCAAAGAATAAAAACAGAGGCATGAAAATATTGCAACATGGTGTGGCTTCCTGCAAAGAATAAAAACAGAGGCATGAATATTGCAACATATACTTTTCACCATAGGCAAAAGGTGATGTTACATCATAATCACAAAACCCTAACAGAAGCAGCTAGTTCCAAATAATGTGAAGGAACTGATCCTAGCTCAGTTGGTTGTGAGTGTGGAAGTATGCCCAGACCACCCAAGTTCAAGTCCTCATCGAGGTGAATTTGGGTGCCTAACTCTTCTTAGTTAAAAAGCCACCTAGTTCCTCGTAGGTTGGTTCCGTTTTTTTTAATTCCCAAGAATGTGCCATATATTTGGTTTTGATCAAGCATGAGGAACCTGACTAATCAAGATCGCATGCCTCCAGAAACTGGAAGTCATGGAGAACGGGATATCTCAGTATTACTAACCTAATCCTTGCTGCACTGGACTGAGAAATACGAATGGTAAGACATGTTCATTTTAGTATAGGCCAGAGATTTGAGTATAATAGCACAGCTCTAAAGAATCCGATCCAATCCAGGGGTGGACCGAGTACAGGACATGGGGGTCACATGTACATCTGATAATTGTTGCAAAATCGTGAATATGTATCGCAGTGGCTGAAGCAGTGAAAATCTCGTATAAGTGCCTAAGAACCCATATTATGCCAGCATACCCATAGCTCATAAAAGCAAGGATAAAATGAGTAACTTAGAAGATATATCAATTCCATTCTTTACTATACAAGAAGTTTGATACATTTAAGGCCAGCAAGACCAGGATAAGAACATTCATGTCATCTAGGATGGAACTAAAACATAACCAGACACAGTATCTATGCAGTAGCTGGAACACTGAGTAAATTGGATAACAGAATATAGACTATCATAGATAACTACGGATTTCTAAGTGTACGCAGAAACTATCACATATGCCATCTGAGGTTTACAGAAAATAAGAAAGTAGGCAAGGACACCAGCTTAGGGGACTGAAATCTTTTGAAGCTACATCCAGCTGGATGCATGGGTATACCCAATTATTTTGAGAAAAAAAATGAGTATATGTTAGATTGCACAGGGTGCATAGGTTGCACACGAAGCTTGATTGCACAGGATATGTTCCCTAGTTAGATATATGTATGATGGGATCCCATGTATGATATATTGCATGGTTTTCAAGTCGTCGCCTAGGCGTCCAAATCCTGGGCGTCCCCATCGCCACGACCAAAATCCAGCAAAGCAAAAAAGAGGAGGCGAGGGAGAAGAAAGAGGAAGAGCAGAGGAGGACCAGCAGGGTTTGGGGAAGGCAAAACTCCCATCTCCGCACCATCGGCTCCCATGGCCATGTCAGCTTCCTCACCGGCCAATTGCAGAATTAGTGATGTGAGAGGGGCAGCAGCAGGCCACAACAGCTCTCGATCTGCATAGAGTGGAGAAGATCTGCAAGGGGGCGCATGGGAGAAGGGGACCGGAGGAGAGGTGCCGGCTGCAGATGTCAACGGAGGGGGCAGAGAGAGAGAGAGGAGGCACCTGATAGAAGCAGCGGCACCAGCGGCGGCGACCTCGTCGGAGAGCGAGAGGGGCGAGAGGCGGCACCTTATCGAAGGGTTAGGGAAGGTTATTATAACTTATACATGGCTGCTCGGTGGTCTCTGTAGGCTTGGGCTTCCTTAGTTTTTTTTAGTTAAATGCAATCGAAGCACCTTAGACTTGTTATTGTGTGTCATCAGGGTCCATCATCTTACAAAACGCATACATCCCAAGACCTTAAACTTGTCATGGTATGTCATCTAGGTCCATCATTTTGCAAAACACACATCCGACACCTTAAACTTGTCATGATGTGCCATCCGGGTCCAATATCTTACAAAAGCATATCGGCACCTTAAACAACTAAGCCGATTACTACTTTCTTCACACGCACCAAAAGTTTTTTAGGTACTCATTTAGCTGTACCTAGTTGATTTAGTTGATTTAAAAGGGTGGTTCGTCACGCCTCGTCATATTGTTTTAATAAATATAGATATAAATAAGTGGGCAATTTATATTATGTTTAAAATATTGTTTTCTACCTTTCATCAAAAGATTCTAAGTTTCATACAAAGTTACAAACACAAAAAAAAAGTGGTAACATAATTTGTTCATTGTCCACTTCGACTCCTCAATTTTATTGCATCGAAAATTCAAAAATAGTTTGCTAAGGTTATTTCTTGTGTGCCTTCATCTCACGATCTCACGACCTTAAGATTTAACGAGCTAATGAGGGCACGTATCAAAATGATGTTTATGAAGGCAATCGTCCACCATGTGTCGTCAAGCTAATCAAACTTGGCGGCTTGTACGAGGGCTCATCTCTCACCCACCAAGGTGTCGTTTCACATGAGGCGTCGGTGAAGGCTCCACACAAAGCCTGAAGGCTCCATGCATAGGTCCCTTGGAGAAGGTCGGAGTCTCTATGATGAAGGGTCCCTAATAAAGGTCTCATGTGGGGGTCTCTTGGTGAAGGTTGATTGGAGAAGATCTTTTTCGATAATTGTCGACTCGAGGAGGTAAGAACCTCCAAGTAAGGTCATTTCTATTCAATGAAAACAATATGTGAAGGCAAGTTTGAAGCACAGGTGGCGCATGCCATCCTCGTTGCCATCGGTCTCTCGTGGGAGCGAGGGGTCGACCCTGTTTTTGTAGAAGAACTCCAAAAAATGCTAAAAACGGGGGTTAAAAAGAGCTAAAATAGAGACATCAAGAAAAGGACCAAATCAGGGCAATTAGTATAAATCCCAAGGGTCTAAAGGACAAAAGAAGATAGCTCACAAAGGTCGGGACCCACTGCGAGTGTGTGAGGCGGGCGGCTGCTCTGGTGGAGCCACATGTCCCGCTTCTAGAACCTTCTCAAACCGATCTAAGGAGTAGATCTAAGTCGCCCAATTAAGTCGGTTTGATCCAAATTTGAGATTCATCCTATGAGGCTATATAAGCAAGGGCATAGCTACCCCGAAACCCAAATTCATTATTCATTCTTCGTAATTCCTTCTCTCTAAGAAGTCTAGGGTTAGAGAAGTCAAGATCCTTATGATTAGAGCTAGACACTTAGCTGGGTGGTGTTTGATTAGATGGTGACATTTTGAGGCATTCTAACCACTAGTTGATAGTGACATTGTGATGGTTGGAGTGAAATATGTGTGGTACCAAAAAGGAGGTCCTAGAGGTAAAGGCGGCACATCGGCGAAGATGGTGAACCGTGTCATAGGAATGGTAAAAAGAAGTCAAAGTTCAAAGATAAATCATCCAAGAAAAGAATATCAAACTACTTATCGCTAAAATTTCTAGAGTCAACATTTGTATAGGATAAAGTCACATGCTTTCTCCATGTCATTTTCATAGGGTTTTGGGATGGAGTTTTTAGTGGTGCATGCATGTGTGTCGGTTGTGAAGACAATTAAAGTTTTGAGTTGTAAACATATACTAAATCATGTAGTATCGGTGAAAATCTAGTAGTCGAGTGGATATTGTTGGGGAAAGCCTATATGGCGTATAAGCAAACTCTCCCTTAAAGTGGACTAACAAGGGTTAGTGTAGTGTCTTGTAAAAACTCACCCCCGTCGAGGGATGTTTGTAAATGTCCTTGTCTATATATAGTGCTAAGGGTATGAGAGCAAAAACTCTCTCTCACTTAAAAATCATTGTCACTAATACACTATCTCCTCTCTCTATATATCCTCTCTCCATCTCTCTATATTTGTTCAAACAGTATTTGAACAATTAAATGTTTAGATCTAGATTTTAGAAATACCCAACTTGAAATTTCGACTCCACCGCCCATTACAACTTATTAAAAGGATAACTCGAGCCTCTTAAGAAACTATGTTCGCCTGCTGCAGTTTTGCACCTTGTTTACGAACAATTGATGAATGAACAATGAGGGATTTGAAATTTGGAATAAACTGTTGTAGCTGAGTGTTGGCTACCTCTGCTGCTCTCCACTTATACAAAACGTGCAACACGCAAGGCGTGCCGTGCTCGGGCCGCGAGCCACGACCCCTACCCTTGCCGCTGCTGCATCGCAATGTGCGGGAGCGCGGCCGGCTAGCCACACCGCGCCTCTCTACTTTGCCTCTGAACTTGGTAGCACTTTGTAAAGTCCTAGATGGCTAGAGGGGATGAGTAGCCTTTAAAAATTCTACAAAATCACTTAGCAAACCGATTATTAAAACAAAAGGTAAAAGCGTTTTTGCTTAGCTCTAATGTCTTGCAAGCTTTCTAGTGAAATTCTAGATATATGCTATGATCTCTCCGTGTCACAAAAGTGCTATTTCACTACTCTATCTAGTGAGCAAACCTAGAAAATCTTTATGCTAGTAAGAACACCTACACAAGCACAAGCTAGCTCTCTGCTTAAGATAAACGAGGAAAGTAAATGCAAGAGAGGAATTCATCAAGACAATGAGACAAACGATTTATCTTGAGGGTAGGGGCAATGATCCAATCACATTTAGGATCACCGATTAAGAATAAGATCAACAACAATATAATGAAGGAGCCAATCACCAAGACAATAAGACAATCGATTTATCCCGAGGTTCACACACGCACCAGTGGCTACATCCTCATTGTGTCGACCAACACCTCGATGGTCCTTGGGATTGGCGGTGCCCCTTGCCAATGCCACCCCTCGAGGCTCTCTAAGGCACCACGTTGAAGGGTCGAGATGGGGACTAGAGGGGGGTGAATAGTCCCTTTTAAAACTAATCGCACCCGCTAACCAAAACAAATACGGAATTAAACTTATCGGTCTAGCCAAGACTTCACCCCTCTAACTAAGACTCTAAATCACCTCACAAAAGGATCCTACACAAGAAGAGTGAGGTGACAAGCCTAGCTTGAGCTCCTAATCAATTCTAATGCAAGGTCACACAAACCTAAGCACTAGTACTTCAAGCACGGGTGAGCTCCTACACAATTCTAGTAAGCACAAGCACAAAAGCCCCTAAGCTCACTAGATGCACAATGGACAAGGCAACACACGCCTAACCCAAAGGCTCAAATTACCTAGCTACACAAGCTAAGCAAAGTAACTAATCAAGCTACACAAGCTAGATAGTCACAACTACTCTACTCAAGCACAAGCACAATATATATATGAATGTAATAACAAAGCTTGAGATGAAGAGATTGCAAACCACCGCTGAAGTGTGGACACAAATGATGACTTAGGTGATTTTTTACCGAGGTCTCGGGAAGCTTGCCAACTTCCCCTACTCCTCGTTGTGTCGACCAACACTTTAGTGGTTCCACGGTTTGGCGAATCACCCGGTGATGATTCTCAAGCTTAATGGCGGTGCCAAATCCCACGGTGGGAGCTCGATCGAGACACTCACACGGTGTGAGTTCTCTAGCCAATCCCTCGGAGGGTACGGCGTGAACCCACACACAAGTGTGGTAGCTCAATGACACGCTCCACTAGAGTTGCTCTTCACGATCCCCCGTGAGGTGAGCACGAACCTCTCACAATCTCTTCTTTGGAGCACCGCACAAGCTTCCTTGCGTGCTTCACGAAGTCTCTTGCCACCAAGCCATCTAGGAGGTGGCAACCTCCAAGAGAAACAAGCACACCGGCTTGCAACACGATCATCTAGTGCCACGAATGCGATCTCTCAACGCAACGCGCACTAGAACTCGATCTCTCACTCAATCGGATGAGCGATATCAAGCATATGTGAGTGGGAGGGCTCTCAAGCACTCTCAAGCATGGACACAAAGTCTCCAAGGTGCTAAGCACCGGCCAAGGCCGCCACACCCTCTATTTATAGCCACAAGCCAAAATAGAGCCGTTGGGGTGTTTTAGCGAGGTGGCCGGGACCGACCGGCCGGACTCACCCGGGTCGGTCCGGTCAGTCGGTCACACGACCCGTCGCGTCCGGTCACAAAAGACGAGCGCCTTGGCCCCACAAATTAACGGCAACAACGTCGCGTCCGATATGCGCGTCCGGTCAACACGGGATGCTTCCGGTCCATGCGTCCGGTCGGCCGTCGAGCATGGACCCGAAAACATGCTCTCTGCCGGATCTGCCGGCCGGGCCTTCCGGTGGCGCGTCGGTCAAGCCTCGTACTTCCCGGTCGGCGTCCGGTCGACGCTTCGGTCGCCGCTTCCCGCAAAACTTCTCCGCCTTTGCCGACATGCTACCCATCAAGTATACCAAACTTGAGCACGAGGAATAGCGCGTTTTCACCTCCAACTTGCATCGGCGCAATAGAAAATATGCATCTCATTTTCTCGAAAGTGCGAATCCGCCTCGCAAGCTTCGGCGGGAGGATGGCGGTTCCCAAACCCAACTCATCCTCGCAATCACCGCCGCCTTTGCAAAAGTGCCAACACCACCAAGTGTACATCACCATGTGCAAGTGTGTTAGCATTTTCACAATCATTTCAAAGAACGGGTTAGCTATTAGCACGCCACTCGATCCTAACACATCGCAAAGTTAGATCGCTCAAGTGGCATTAGATGACCGATATGCAAACAAGTTTGCCCCTCTTGATAGTACGGCCATCTATCCTAAACCCGGTCATAAACTTCTCTAAGCTCCAATGACCGGTGAAATGAAATGCCCTATAGATTATACCTTTGCCTTGTGCATTTCCATTCCGCTCCATCTTCAAGTGCCGATGCAACACATGCACCAACACGATCAAGAATGATATGATCCATTTCATATCATCACATGACCTTCTTGGTCCATCGATCTTGACCTCACTTGCTCTTCGCCATTGTGTCGGTCCGTCGGCGCCAAGTCCAGTGACTTGCCCTTCACACTTGCAACCGGTCCATCAAGCCAAGCCTTTGTCTTGATCTTCACCACCTTGGTCACATGACTCCATGTCATGTTTCATACACAATAAGCTTCTTCATTGCATTAACCCATGTGAACTAATCTCCTATGTATAATCTCAATCACACATATTAGTTCACCTAATTGTTGACACTCAATTACCAAAAACCACAAGGGACCTTTCACACGTACAAGTGTGGTAGCTCAATGACACGAGCAATTTACAAGAGTGGATTTTGGCGCTCCGCCGGGGAAATAAGCCTAAGAACCCCTCACAAATCAACCGGTGGTGCGAAAGAACAATCATCTTCTCTTCCCAACGCCTCCACGATCACTGAGCCGGTCTAGGAGTGGTGCTCTCCAAGAGCAACAAGAAATCCACCGGCAACGACAACCCTTAAGTGCTTCTAAATGCAACTCTACAAGCAATGCGCTTGGATCACCACCAATCTCTCAAGAATGTGCTCACAAGCAAGTGGGAGAGGGTTGGCTCAGCTCAAAGTGTGTTTGAATCAATCAAAATGTCCAAGTGAGAGAGCTAGAGTTGGCCACACAAGTATATAGAGGTGGAAGGAAACCCCACTTCAAACCGAAGTTTTCACGGGGCGCCCGACGCTGCAGCTAGAGAGGGCGCCGGACGCCACGATGGCGTCCGGCGCTCCACGAAGTTGCCCGCGATGTCACTACCCGTTGAGATTGAATGTTGGGCGCGAGATGGAAAAGCGCGCGGGCGCGGTCTAGAGAGCGATGTAAATCGCCCACTGCCGCGAGCAGCTGGCCCTAGGTGCGGCCGGACGTCCATGAGTGTCCAATGCTCATACGTTGAAAGCCGGCCATGACTGCACTTCTCCGCGCGCCCGGCACTTTGGAGCCCCCGGCCGGTGTCCGGCGCTAACACGCCGGACACTTCGGCGCACCACCTCGGCACCGAGCGTTCCACCATGCGTTGGACGCTGCCGGGGGCATCCGGCCTTCGCGAAGTGCGGCGTTCGGCGTCGATGCATGTAAAACCAGCGTTAATACGGCCCGTCGGCGCCGCTAACTTCTCCACCATGCTACCCAATAAGTATACCAACTTGAGCACAAGAGTTAGCATGTTTTTATCACCAACTTGCATTCGGCGCAATAGAAAATAGACATTTCATTTTCTCAAAAGCGCCCGAATCCCGAAAGCAAGCTCGAGGAGGAGGGTAGCGATACCCAAACCCATCTCAACCCCCGCAAACACCACCGCCTTCACAAAGCGTGCCAACACCACCACATTTACATCACCGTGTGCTCGTGTGTTAGCATTTTCACAATCAATTTCAAAGGTTTGGTTAGCTCTCTAGGTTACGAATGCATGCATATGATGTTGAACCTAGAGGCACAAGAGGATCGATGTTCGAGGGTTTTCCCCTCTTTATAGTCCAACTATCGATCCTAAACCACTCACACCCTTGTTGACACTTGTTAATGCATACTTTTAATTATCAATTAAACATGGAAAAGGACTAAAATATATTAAGATAACCTTATTAGGGGTTTCTACTAATGATTTCCATGAGTTTTGGTAAAGTTGTGATTTTGCGGGGACTTAACGAGAAAAACAGCGAGAATTGACGTGTCATAACATAACGCAATCCAACTCGAAACAAGTCTAGAAGGCTCGGAATACACCCGGCGTGAAGCGAAACTTGACACCGAAGAAAACATCATCTAGAAGACTCCGGAAGCCCGACGGCGCATCGCGGGGCCCGAGTGGAGCCCACCACGGGCGATCGGCTAATAATCGGGCCGATCGGCTGGGCTTAGCAAATCAAGTTGTCCCCTGTTTCGAGCGTTCCTCCCCGCCTCTAAGACTTAATCTAATCCGGTCGTTTGATGTCGGTTTAATCCGAGGGCGTCGGTTAAGCACGAGATGCATGAAGGTTTAGTACCATATTGCTTGCTAAAGGTGGAGGGAGGCCGGGGAGACCCCTATATATGTAACCCTACACCCCTAGGAGCGGTGCAGATTGACTTGAGAGTTGTCCATGAATGGATGGTCTCTCTCGTTAATATTAGAGAATTAGATTAGACGGCTACAATGTAATAGAATAGATCTAGTAGAGTTAGGGAGGCGGGCTGCGTTCGGTTCTGGAGAAGTCTTGGCGTTCGGTATATCTTTGTATCTCAACTCTATTAGACTTTATGCCATAATTAGATATATCTTTTCTAGTACTTTTATGCCTTTCATGTTATTGATATAGTTATTATACTATTGCATGGGATCTCCGCTCGTATTGAGGGCTCTAGTTATGCTAGGTAGCTAGAGTAGTAATTTATAGTGTAGGCGTGGTGTCTAGGCTATAGGTTACCCGAGGTTGCGCCCAATCCCACGGTTAGTTGTGGTAGCCCGGGGGTGACAAATGCCACTGTCGGTCTTTGTAATCCACCACGTTCGGGTTGGTGTTTCGTAGAGCTTTTTGGCGGCCTTCCCCGATCACCCTTTCAGTCTTTTTCGAGGATCGGGGGCGGTCGCCGCTGCTCCAAAGTGTATTAGAATAATTGTTATCATAGAACCAAAGTACTAGAGAAATATTCGGAACCTAGATCTCTCCGTTGTCCTCTCGACCTAGTTATCTACTCTATATTATAATATTCTCCTGGTTAAATGTTATTAATTATCATACATATCATATACATTATTTACCCCCTCACTTTAGTTTAGTTGGTATATTAAGTTAGTAGATACATGATTTTGATTTATCATAGTCTTTACCCTTGCTTCCCGTGGAAAATATAAATAACGATACTACGGAATACTCCGGGTAAAAGCTACAATGGTATATATATTACGCGGCGCTTGCGTAACCCTTTATATTCTTTTTGCACTTAATAAATACCAACAAGCTTTTTGGCGCCGTTCTTAGGGAAGCAATTGGCGTAAAGATTTTGATAATGATCTTGATATCGCTAATTTAGTGTATTAACTAGCTTTAGTAGGATTATCCTTGTTACGTTGAATTGTGGAATAGACGGGACAAAAAGATGTCGCGATCTTCAGGACAAGATTCCACAGATTGAAGAACCTGTGGTGCCCGATCAATCAAGAATTCATCACCAGTGGAACCCTGCTATCTCAAGGTATGTATTTAAATATATATATTATTCTAACCATGTATAGATGGAAGAAGAAGTCGCCGTCACAAGAATTCAATACATACATCTCAAGTGACGTACATAGAAGTTGCACACTATGGTAAGTATGATTAAAAAGTGAGATAATTTTGATTATAAATTAACTAAGTAGTTATCATTTAATTTCTTGCATTGCATGTTTACTTAATCAACTCATGCATTCACTCCGCTTTTTAGTTTATGTTTTCTCATAGTAGATCCATTGCATGTTTAGTTCATTGACTCCATTCATGTTTGCATCTAAAAAAAAAAAGAAAAGAAATCTCACCATGATCATACTTTTTCATATTTGTTTACATCTCTATAGTGATGCTTTCATGCTACCTTTGTTTGCTATAGTAAGTTTTGGTTTGGAAGTTCTACCATTGGGCGCTTCCAAAGGCTTTTAAATTAAGCATGGTGCTTAGGTTAAATAGTCTTCCTTAATTAAATTAGACATGGAGTCTAGTTTGGTTATTGAACTAAGTATTGCTTGTGTAGACATTGGTTATTGTGTTCGACTAACCCCTAGAAAAAACTCTTAAATCCAATTCGGGTAAGTCAAGAGATGAGCTTAGATCAGAGATGAAGTAAGGCATACGATGAACTCTAAACTTTGTGCAAAAGGAGACTCGATTCATTCATCATTTATGGAAGAATTGTAAGTATCAAATATCATTTACTCTATCTTTTGCTACAAGTTACCTTCGCAGACTGATCCACATGCTAGAGTGCAGCTACAAATAAAATGAGTTACAAGACTTGATCCGTGCTAAGAGTAATCAAAGAACCATTTTTTCATTAGCATAGATAAGATCTTATGGACAACAACCCCTGTTTCAACCATGTTGTATATTCTCTCGGGTATGTGTCCACTAATATTTTGCAGGAAAGAATCTGTGAAGAAGAGTGTCATACAACACGATCACAAAAAGTAATCACTCTAAGGAAGTGGATGGACAAAGCTACAAGCCATAAGAACAACAAAGACATGATCCCAAGGAAGAGAGACATGACACATATGGTGTATAGCGTTAAAGAAGATCAATCAGTCACCATCACTATCTACCTCTACTTCCAACCATCAAGAACATTGAAGACTATGTCAAGATCCAGCTTGGGGGAGTGCAACCCCCATTATCCAGGTAAGTACTCTTATCCTTTACCTTATTTACTACTAGTTTGTTTTGTTAAAAAGATATAAAAAGATGCATAACTATAGAAAACTAGATAAAAAGTTTAAGTTATATATATAGTTTGATCTTTATGTTAGCTATAAATAAATAAATAGATAGTGTGCTTAATTATGCTTGCTAGAATAAAACTAACGCTGAAGATGATCCCTATGTAAGGAAATGATGAATAGTTGCTCGCCTTTTAATTTCTCTTAAAAGTACTTACACTTTGGACTTAGATTCTCCCAAAACTTTAAATGCTTAATTTGCTCTAAAACCAACACTGTGGGAAGCACATGCTTAATCGAGTCTTAGCTTTAAAGGATAAAAAGTACATGAAAAGTTGAGCTACTGTCTATCATATTCCTAGAGATACTTGATCCCCTGGTTTTTTTCTTTGAAAATTATAAAAAATTACATGATGAGTTCCTTAGCTATGACCCTTAAAAGTTTATCATCCCACTCCACTAAATACGCTGCTTCTAAACCCGAAGTACGCATCCCCATACTCCATCAAGCCGCTAGCCATAATTATAAAAATAAAAATAAACTCTTGCAATCTTTGGATATGTCTCTCTCGGTGTTTTTATAGAATTTGGGCTACATTCAAAAAAAAAAAAAAAAAAAAAAAAAAAAGAAGAAAAAGAAAAAATAAATATTTAGAGAGAAAAGTGAGCCGAGAGAGGGAGAGTAACGGACAAAAGTCATACTAGACGAGAAGGGCCTACCTCCCTAATAATAAAAATATATTTAGAGATGAATAATGGACACGTGTCAGGGTGAGTAGGGCCCACATCTCTAAGGAGAGAGAAAAATGGACACAAGTCCGGGGCAAAGCCCACCTCTCCAAGAATGGACAGCCCAGGTCCTAGCAATTTTTAGAAAGAGAGATGTAGTCCAAGATGCTTGAGAAGAAAAATACTAAAAAAAAAGGGCTAAGGGCTATTTACTACCTTTCATCCTTATCCACTTCTCCACTATCATGTATGTCCTACCACATGTGTAATTCCACTACCACCATCTACTTAAGAGGGTCATACATAGGATCTTTGAGTTTCTTTTGAAAAATATTGCAAAACCCCAGGATGATAGTTGATCAAAGAACTTGAGACATGGTACTTAACTTGATTGTTTTATCTCGCTTATGATTCGTGAAAAGGCTACGCCCCATGGTAAACAGGTATGATAGAGTAATCTGGTTAAGAGGAGAATTTATTCCTGATAAACACAGTGCTTCTGAGGTATGAAAGCGTAGTAGCAACTCCTGATCCTGCTATAGCATATAGCTTTGCTAGGGACTAGCAAAGGGTAAGCTTGGGGGAGCTTGTTGACACTTGTTAATGCATACTTTTAATTATCAATTAAACATGGAAAAGGACTAAAATATATTTAGATAACCTTATTAGGGGTTTCTACTAATGATTTCCATGAGTTTTGGTAAAGTTATGATTTGCGGGGACTTAACGGAAAAAACGGCGGAGAATTGACGTGTCATAACGCAACGCAATCCAACTCGAAACAAGTCTAGAAGGCTCTGGAATACACCCGGCGTGAACGAAACTTGACACCGAAGAAAACATCATCTAGAAGACTCCGGAAGCCCACGACGCATCGCGGCCCGAGTGGAGCCCACCTCGGGCCGATCGGCCTGGCTTAGCCGATCAAGTTGTCCTTGTTTCCGAACGTTCCTCCACCGCCTCTAAGACGCAATCTAATCCGGTCGTTTGATGTCGGTTTTAATCAGGCGTCGGTTAAGCACGAGATGCATGAAGGTTTAGTACCATATTGCTTGCTAAAGGTGGAGGGAGGCCAGGGAGACCCCTATATATGTAACCCTACACCCCTAGGAGCCAGTGCAGATTGACTTGAGAGTTGTCCCATGAATGGATGGTCTCTCTCGTTAATATTAGAGAATTAGATTAGAGGCGACTACAATGTAATAGAATAGATCTAGTAGAGAGTTAGGGAGAGCGGAACTGCGTCCGGTTCGGAGAAGTCTTCAAGCGTTACGGTATATCTTTGTATCTCAACTCTATTAGACTTTATGCCATAATTAGATATATCTTTTCTAGTACTTTTATGCCTTTCATGTTATTGATATAGTTATTATACTATTGCATGGGATCTCCGCTCGTATTGAGGGCTCTAGTTATGCTAGGTAGCTAGAGTAGTAATTTATAGTGTAGGCGTGGTGTCTAGGCTATAGGTTACCCGAGGTTGCGCCCAATCCCACGGTTAGTTGTGGTAGCCCCAGGGGGTGACCACCTGTCGGTCTTTGTAATCCACCACGTTCGGGTTGGTGTTTCGTAGAGCTTTTGGCGGCCTTCCCGATCACCCTTTCGGTCTTTTTCGAGGATCGGGGACGGTACCATTTGCTCCAAAGTGTATTAGAATAATTGTTATCATAGAACCAAAGTACTAGAGAAATATTCGGAACCTAAATCTCTCCCATTGTCCTCTCGACCTAGTTATCTACTCTATATTATAATATTCTCCGGTTAAATGTTATTAATTATCATACATATCATATACATTATTTACCCCCTCACTTTAGTTTAGTTGGTATATTAAGTTAGTAGATACATGATTTTGATTTATCATAGTCTTTACCCTTGCTTCCCTGTGGAAAATATAAATAACGATACTACGGAATACTCAGGGTAAAAGCTACAATGGTATATATATATTACGGCGCTTGCGGAACCCTTTATATTCTTTTTGCACTTAATAAATACCAACAACCCTCTATGGTGTCTTGAGTGTGAAATCAAAATGGTCCTAATGGTATAACTTCGCCTTGATCCCATTTTGATCACCTCGATCGCATTTCCACGCCATGAGAGCACTTGATCATCTTTTGGATCACTCCAATCCATCCACCATGACCACCATGCTCCACCATTGGCTTGACCAATCTCCGTCTAACCATACACTTAGCATAGAAAGATTAGTCCTAAGGATGTCACTAATTAGCCAAAACCAAACTAGAGATCTTCACACTTGTGCGCGTGATGGAGATCTTTGGCCGCGCGGCGCCATCGCCCAACTCCTTCCTCAATTTGGCTACACCGGCCCCGTGGCTAGGTTAGCTTCGCATGCCTTGATGCCACACGCGATGAGATGCCCGCCTCACGCGAGGGGACGTCACGCGAGGAGATGCGAAAGAGGCCGATGTGAAGTTCTCGGTTCTCCTTTTCCCAGACCGGCGACTGAGCTAATTTGGGTTGGGCGGAAAACAACTTGGTACTCAAGTTTTGGACAAATTTCATTTGCTCCGACTTTATTAACAAGAAAAAAATGAGCGTCGTGCATCTCTCACACTTTTTTTTTTTAAAAAAACTCTCACAATGTCAAAAAAATCTCTCTCACTTTTGAAACCGTGCAAAATTTCCTCCATAAGCAGTTTTAAAAGATGTTTTAATAATCGACATGGTTGCATGTTCCATCTGGAAGGAACATCAAACACATGAAAAATATTGTTTTGGATTTCAAACTATATCATACTACCCCACGTAATGGGCTTTGTGTAATCTTGAATGCCCTATGCATCTTACTTATCAATACATTAGTTTCTCGCAGTCGTCACATGAATCTTGAAGTAGAGTTTTTTTTCCCCCTTGGAGTGATTTATCCATTGCTATTTAAAAAGATGACATCCTAGAAAAGAACTACAAAAGCTCCTAGGGATGAAGTGTGCCATCTTGATTTGTAAAAGGGGAAGCTCCCCATGGTAATCCTAAGAATAATTGGGTGATGAAACAATATTGGAAAAAAAAATACTTATGAGCAAACAAATTTGTTACTATAACATACGACGTTATAACCTAGTTCACGAGGATTGTCGTGGGTGTCGATATTATGATGTCTCATTTGACTACATCGAGGCGTGCAACCCGCCAAAGGTCGGTGCACACGGTTAGTCGGCTAGATTTGAGTCGGTTACCCTCATTCTCGAAAAACTGAACCCGTTCCCTTGCTTTTCGCGGCTTTGCTTAAAGAACCATGTTTTGAGTGCATGTGGTTCGCTCATCGGTTTCTATTTCCACCCAAAGCACAGGTCATTTCTTTTATAGCACTATATGTATGTCAAATATTTCAATTGCTACTACCTAGTGCAATCTTTAGCATTCCTTCGACTCAAAAGTTTTTTTCTTAAAGAAACGGCAAAAGCTTTGCCGTTGAATTTTATTAGATGGTATAAAGAAAAAGGGGAGGGGAGGGGGTGTACAAAACCAGCCACCACAAGACCTACATCACGATTTGCCTACCCGTACAAAGCGGGAGAAGAAAAAGACTGTACAACTCGAGAGCTACAAACACAAAGAGTACTGAAGAAAAGCAAGCAACTCTAGCTACTCTAACTATCTTGAGTGCTTTGAGAATTTGTAGACTTGGCCAGACGAAATTGATCTATGTCCTTCTTGCATAAAGAAGCTACTTGCATCGGCCGCAACTGGTGGTGTGAAAAAATTCTTGTTTTGTTCCTTCCACACATTCCATCAAAGGTATACTAGTATTCCATCAACTTCCTTACTTGTATTCTTGTCAAATTTGTGTCGACATCTCAAAAGTGGGTGCAATAGATGCTAAAAAAAGTGGGTGCAATTAAATCTTCCTAAAAAAGAGATAGTAAGTGCAATTAATAAGATTGTTTAGCAAGGGCGATTATATTGAGAAATGGAGCGAGTAAGTTGCACTATTGATTCGACTTTTTATTTATTTATTTATTTATTTTAAAATAAATAAAATCGTTTTTCATAGTTGGGCATGATGTGTGGCCATGGTCAGAAATAGGTGATGTCATAAAGGGTTGTCCTAAGTCTAATATTTCAAAAATATTTTTACACATTACTTTATGTGTTGAATTTTTTGGAAGGACACTTTATGTGTTGAATTTGGAATTTTGAAAAACGATATGGATACATTTATCTCGAATTGCAGGCTCGTAAAAGCATACTCTTGTTTTTTTTTTCAAAAATATTATATTGATAAATACTAGTCAAAAGTTGACTTTGGTTCGATACATATCCGTATTGCAAAAATTGTATCCATATTTGATTACTGCTACTGTTACCCGGTACTATGGTTAGTTGTCTTTTAATTCAGAAGAAAGAGTGCAATTATAAGTTGCCAAAATGAAAAGATGGTACGATTTTCTAAAAAACAAAAATAAGGTACAAATAATATGAGTAGTTGATTGTTCTATATATAGAGTTCCTAGTTGAGAAATTGAGTGACGACATTGCACAGGTAATTTAACAGGGAACTTTCATTTTCTTTTATATTTAAATGGATTTTTTATTTTATTTTTTGTTCAAATCATTGGTACAACAGCTATTGATAGGCATGTCATCTGTCATTGAAAATGTCATTAGACCATGAAATAGACACAAAAGAAATAGACCACATATGTTCCCAAGAGGATTTGAGCTCTTATGGGTCCACTTTTCTTTGTAATTTTGTAAAAGACAAAAATATTTTTTAGGAAGACATTTAGTTGGTATATCATAATGTAGTGGACTACCTAACCATGTACTACCTCAACACTAGTAGTAATATACCAAATATTTCCATTTAATTACTGATATAATATTGCCTCACTGTAATATTTAATACCGCGTCGATACACATGTCTGGTTAGGTAGAGCTCCAGATGGCTTTGGGCTCTAGCGGGCTCTAGCTCCGGGTGGCTTTGGGCTCTAGCTAGCTTCTTTGTGCAGTATAAGGAAGAACATTTTTTTTTCACTTCTCAAAATAAATTAGTAGTATGTTAATCGACTATTGTTTTCTTCCCCGGCTCCGGCTCCGGCTCCTTGCAGCATGGAGCTAAAGCCGTTTGGATTCGTGTCAAACAGAACCTTAATTTAGGTGCTTAGCCACGGGCGGTTCTATCTGAAATGACAAAAGAAAAGAAAAGAAAAGAAATGACAAAAAAAAGGATGCGAGTAGCATCGTATCAAATGCTATCGTTTTTTGGATAGTCACGCTTGCCTTGCACATCCGTGGTACAGTACGTGTTCCCGGTGCATGTGCCTGCTGATCGATCGCGCGGTGCATGGAGCCAGCCGGACGATGCGCGCACGGCAGCAAAGCCTGGATATCGGGCCGCAAGAAGTAGCGTGCACATGAGTCTCGCTTCGCCTCTCGCGTGCCCGGCCTGAGGGCTTGCTGCCAGTTACTAGTGGGGTAGTATAAACCTGCACCGGCAGCCGGCTAAGCAGGGCAGGCTGGCTCCACACCACCAGAGCAGCAGCTTCTTCGTGACGAGCTCTCCAGCTCTGAACGGAGAGAGAGAGGCACGATGAACGGAGGAGAAGGAGGGAGCGGTGGCGGTGGCGAAGCAGCCGGCGGTGCTGGAGAGGGCGGCGCGGCCAGGGTCGGGGCCGGGACACTTCCGCGGGTGCCGACGTGGAGGGAGCGCGAGAACAACCGTCGCCGGGAGCGTCGGCGTCGGGCGATCGCGTCCAAGATCTTCACCGGCCTGCGCGCCCACGGCAACTTCGCCCTCCGCAGGCACTGCGACAACAACGAGGTGCTCAAGGCGCTCTGCGAGATGGCCGGCTTTACCGTGGAGCCCGACGGCACCACCTATCGCAAGGTACTCATCCGCTCCGTCCCCTGCCTGCCTCTGTTGCTTGTTCCGGCCGAGCACGGTTGCCGCCGGAATCCATGGCTTCGTCCTCCGGTTTGGTTCTGACCGATGATTCGACCGGTTTGTTACTGAAATTGGCCGTCCTGCACTGCTTCGCTCTGCAGAGCTGCGTCGCGTCCTAGCGTACCGGCAGTTGCAAGCCGGCTGTTCCTACGTACGCAGCGAGAATCCAAAGCTTGTTTTCACGAACGCCAGTTCATCGTCAAATCTATCCAGCTGTTCCAATGCTTTTCTGGCTTTCTCCCGAGATTTAGATAGTGTTGTAGTCTTGTGTACGTGGCAAAGCAGAGCGTTTAGAGGAGCTCCCTTTCTGGCTGTGTGACATGGCAAAGCAGAGCAGCCAGCGTCAAGTCCACAGGCCGCCACGACTTCTGATGAAAGCTACCATGTCCCGTTACGGCGGTATACGTAGACCACGGTTTCTGTAGATTCCTGTCCTTTTCCTTCGTCGGGTTTCATGCCGTTCCGACGCTGCTGCTTCAGTTGCTAGTTGGAGCGTGAACGTTTTGATGCTGTGCCATTTTTTCCCTGAAAAAACGGGCAAGAAATTGGTCCTGACGAATAAAGTTCCTCACTTTGTTTTCCTTTTATCTACGACTTATTTGTCTTTGGCAAAACGGAAGCAAACCGTGATGCATGTCTTTCCAAGCTTTCTAAAGCTCCTCACTTTGTTTCCTTTTACAAATTGTTTTTGTCTTGTTTTGAATCGATTCATGCTGTGTACTGTACATTTGGTCTTGTGAACGTCGTTCATCGTCTATGCCAGAGCCAGGATATGTGAAACAGTTCGTTCGTCCTGTGTTGCAGGGATGCAAGCCTCCGGGCAGCAGTGACCCGTACATGGCTGGCTTTATCCCCGGGTGTTCTCTACTGAGCCCCGGCATGTCCGTGAGCCCCGGCATGGTGTCCTGCCCGGTGAGCCCGCGAGGATACAACGGCCTGAGCTCCCCGTCATCGCCGACCCACTTCGGCGGCAGGGGCAGCAGCAGCTTCTTCTTCGGCGGCGCCAGCAGCAGCCGCGGCACTGGTGGAGGCCTCTTCCCGTGGCTCAACAACCTGTCCCACTCCGACGACGCCTACGCCGACGGCTACTCCTTCAGCGCGCCGGTCACGCCGCAGAACGGCTCCCCGCCGCGGCGCAAGATGGCGCGCTGGGACAACGCTGCCGCCGACGCCGGTGGCTCCAACGTGCACTCGCCGTGGGCCGTCAGTCCTGGCCCCAGCCGCTACGCCTCCCTGCCAGGAACCATGCCGCATACTCCTAACCGCGGCAAGGCCGTGGCGGCCGACCCGGTGAGCCTGATGACAGGGCTGCAGATATCCGCCGCCGCGGCCAACAAGTCCCCGGCGGCGTACAGCAGCATGTTCGACTTCGACGCCGGGAGCTACTCATCGAGGCCAGCGGGACAGAGCAGCGGCGCGGCGGCGGCAGCTCGTGGCGACGGCGACGGTGACGCTCCACATGGGTTCTCCTTCGGCTGGAGCGGCGGGGCGATCAACGCGTGGGAGGGGAGACGGCGACCGGAGCGTTCAACGCTTGGGAAGGGGAGAAGGCGACCGGAACGTCGTTCAATGCGTGGGAGGGGAGAAGGCGAGCGCGGCGTTCAGCGCGTGGGAGGACGAGAAGGTGAGCGAGGAGTACATGGACGAAGGCGACCTGGAGCTCACCCTGGGGAACTCCAAGGCCGGCGGCTCCGGCGCTGACCGCGCTTGAGCTCACTGATCGTGATCGAGCTGCTGCAATGCCATGAGATGGTAGGAAAGTATCTTCATAGGGAGTGGCCGTAGTTACTGGCGTTGAACCATAACCTAACGTCATCATGGGTTACCCCTTTTTTTTTTTCCCTAACAAAGTAGGAGTATCTTTTATTTTCCAAGAAATGAAAAAAAAGAAAACAGACATAGCAAGGGAGAGGGACGCGTTCTTGCAATCTTGGATTAATTGTCAGGCTGTTGGACTAAAGCAAATGTGTTCTGTTTGTGTATGCTTTCTTTAGCTAACCATCGTCTATTCAGTTTCCATGATTTATGAGCAGTCCATTTCGTGTCACTCGTTCCATGGCACGGTGGCCGGGATTACAAGCTAATTAACCATCGGACATTTGTTTAGTTGGAAGGGCATCGTGCGTGCTCTGTTCGTGAACATGGGGATGGAGTTGTCCGAATAGGAAACAAAGATCATGATGCACCTAATAGGCTGAAGTTCCGAGGAAAGTCTGACGCGCCGATGGATGGATCGACCGGGACACGGGACGGGGACGGAGAGGATTGCGTTTCCCCTTACGTAGCCGCAGGATGAAGAACGAAAAGCAGCAGCAGCAGCAGCAAGCAAGCAAAGGCTGGAGGGTGGAACCTGCTTGCCGGTCTTCGGTGTCTGTCCCGACCTGCCGCCCGTGCACGTCCCAGGACGCCGTCATGGACACACCGTGCCGGTGTCCTGCTAGACGCTGATGAAGCGCCTCAACATAAGCGAGGCATCGTCAGCACCGTACGTGTAGAATAATGAATAAATCACCGTGGCACTTTTCAGTAATGGCTAATTTGGAAACTCAAATCCCCATGCCTGATTTTTACCCGAGTGGAAAAATTGTGGGGAAGTATGGAGTAATTTGATTAATTGCTTTTATGAACGGTTTCCCATATCTGGTGTGCCTCCCCTTTCCTTCCATATTAGGCCTGTAGTGCTAGTAGAGCGTCCCGTGTACCTAGCCACGAAGGAACCATCTAGGCCTTATTTGGCACGGCTCCACTTCACCTCACCCGTAAAGCCGTTTTTTTGAGGCTTCAGCTCCATGAACAACTCTATAGTGGAGCTAGAGCCGTTTTGGTAATCATATGGCAAAACAATTTCTTAAAATATGCTCTCACAGAACGCCACGTAGGATGAGGTGAAGCCACCATTTTTGACTCCTCACCTCAAAGCTCTGTGAGAGCACGTTTTTAGGGGCTCCATCGGTGGAACCCTTTTATTTTACCCCATTTGACAGAAATGGCTCCAAAGAGCTCTTGAAGCCGCTGGAGAAGCACTTTCACAAGCAAGCGAACGAAACATTCTTTTTTTTGTCTACCATGCTCGTACGAAACATAAACAAAATGGAGACTATAGTCTAGAGCATTGCTCTGCCAACTATAATATTTAATTTAATTGCTCTCGCGTAGAATTGTAGGTAAGCGTCGAACCGAAGAATTTCTGCTCCAATGTGTAAATCAATTTTTCATTCCATTTCTCTCTCTCCTCTCGGTTCCTTTTTTTTTATGCAAAGTAATCTTTATTACTCTTTAGATATAGCCACATTGATGGTCACCATATCTCAATCTCATTAGGGACACCCTCCCAAGTGGCATACGGGCGACCGGGAAAATTACACGTTCTTTTGACATACATTTTGGTAAATGTGTGCAATTTGTGTGTTCCACTGTTCCTATAAATAGTAAGTGTGGTTAAGTGCACGCTATGCATGTGGGACGAACGCTATATGATTGATTCATATATGACATGTTCTCATAACACCCTAGTTGGAATTTTTTTTTATTTTAATGACATTGCAAAACACGTGGCAAATTCTGAAAATTACGATTCTAGTTGGGCATCCAATCAGGGATAGCCTGGTGAACATTTTATACTATGTGTGTGCATCCGTTGCAAAAAAAAAAAGGTGTCCATGCAATGTCGAGAGGTTCGACGGTGGCAACGGCTGCCTGAGCAATGTCGCCATTGGAGACATAGACAACATCAAGATGGTGAGATGTGAGAGTGAGCGTCTAGCCGTCTACCTCAAAGTCAAGTTTCAAGTACTTCATCTGACGCTGCTCTAGCAAAAAATAATTATGAACGCAAGGGTTTAGTTAATTCTAGAGTGAGTGTATGCGTTGTAAAGTGTATTTTTTTAAAAAAAAACTAGAGCCAAAATTTGACATGTAGTTGTATAATGTTATTATAAGACCACTTTGAGTGGATTTGGACTTAAAAGAAATTAGATTGAATTTAACATGAGACCATTTTGAATACTATTTCTTATTTTCACCTTATAAATTAGATTGATCTATCTATACTGGCCAAAAAAAACACAGGACATGTGATATCCACAAGCGGCGTGCGGCGAACTTGCAAGGGAAAGGGAAGTTACACGCGCGCGGGTTCGGCGCCACCCTCCCAAAGGGCCAGGCAAAGGCCCGCCCCAACCTGCGTCAACCTGATTCGCTCTCGCTCCACGATTCCTCCCCACACAAATCCTCCACAACCCAACCCAATCCACCGTCTCAAAATTCCCGCAACGTTGCATCGTCTCGGCTCCAAATTCGCCCCCTTCGATCCGCAAATCCCCTTCTTCTTCACCTCCGATTCCGCGGCGAATTCGGTTAGCTTACTCTCGAGCTTATCGCCAACCGTGTGGTTAGATTCGATTCCCGTTAATTTTGGCTTGAACGTTCAGCTTTCTGGATATTTATTCACCTTTATTTTGGATTGATTGTTGTTCGTTGTTTATCCCTTTCTGAAATCTGGATTGGGCTCTTTTCAAATCCGCGATCAGTCCCGACCTCGAGATCCGCTGCTGTATTCGCATCGACCCCGAACTGCCAAATTGAGGAGCTCCGAACACGAGCCGCAGAGAGCGAATCGGATGAATCAAGCTCGCGCGACGGGGAGTTGATGCCACCCGGCGATGGATCGCCGATTCCTCAGGTCCTCGTCGTGCAACGGGAGCGGTAAGAATCCAATCTCTCCGGCGGCGGTCTCACGGTCTGCGTCCTCCGGGAGCACCGGCTCCAGGGATGACGACGCTGCCGCCGAGCGCAAGGCGCTGCTGGAGAAGCAGAAGCACCCACCTGGCGGCCTGGCGCAGAAGGGTCGCAAGAGGCCCAACCGCCGTGTGCACTGGAAAGATAGGCATGGCAGCAAGCTCACCGATGTCAGGGAGTTCCAGCCTAGGTACGTCGAAAACAGGCATCCCCACTCACATTTTATGTATCCTCTCTCAATGCGTTGGCGCAATTGTTAATGGTTGATTGATGCTACCTGATAGCAAAATTCCTTTGACACCACATTATGCTACTGAATTACATGAGTTCTGTGTAATTTTTGCTCGAGGTGAAGTTCCATTAATTTGCACAAATGGATAGCTACAAGTGTCCGGTGGTAACGTTTGTTAAGAGTATGTCTATAGCGGGAAATGGGAAGAATGATGATCCTACTATCTGTTTGGAGCTGCCGCTTCAACTAGAGTGGATTCAGTTATTGGACGGTATCTTATCTGACAGGGTATGATGTTAGAACATTGTTTTGTTGGGGATGTCGTAACTTTCCATTCTCGGCAAGTCTAACGGAATGATTGGGCTTGGGAGCTTTCAATCTTCTAATTCAAGTAAGTTGGTTAAATGTCCGCGGTTACCTTTTTCTGAAGTAGCTTGAGACCTGAATAAAAACTGAAAAAATTTGTCGATTATCGAGACACCCAACACGCATTATCGAGACACCCAACACGCTCTAAACGTGAATTTGTTGCCTAATAAATTTTAGGCGGAGTTTGTTACTCCGGTCTAAAGGCATGGTTTCAGCTGTTAATTGCTGGGAGAGGGGAGGGAGAGTAAATGTTGAACTCTACTGTGTTTCTAGTGAGTCTGGTTTGCATGTTTTTCCCTGTTTGTTTTTGATACACTATTCTGCTGCAATACAAGCACAAAAGATGATCATTGGTTTATTCTGAAAGTTCAGTTTATGTGTCATCAGTAAACATTTTTTTGCAAAATGTGCTTTAATGATTAAATGACTCTAGGGTTATGATCTGAATACTCTGCTATTTCTGGCTTTCTAGTCAAAGATGATGAACAATTGAATTCAATGGTGTCAATCACTTTATTTAATATAGGCAGTCTAAATGAACTGAACTTTGTGATTTTTGAACGTGTTGTTATTCATTCTTGAGTTTGTTGGGCTCGTACTCTTTTTATCAACTAATAAATGAACTTCCAGTACCTAGGGGTTAAGATAATTAGTTTTTCAACGGAAAAGAGATCGAAGACAGCTAATGCTCAATATCTTATTTTCATCATTTTATACTTATGCGGCCAACTGGCCAAGTTGACAAAGTTAAATCTGGTCACATGCATGTATATTACACAACCTCTGCTGCACCTGAAAACTTCGTTTCTATTTATTTTTTGGAGTGGAGATGTTTAATTCTTTTTATGTGCATGTCTAACGCTTTGCATGGGTTCTGAAGCTTTGGTTTGCATTAATGAAATGGTGGGAAAAATTCTGTCTTAGTATGTCTAACAGCCAGCTGGAACTAGATACAATCACATGGCCACCCATTCTGATTCCAAATCTGTTTAGCTGACCCAGTTGCCAGTGGAGCAAAGGAATCTGATTACATGGGGAAAATCTTCAGTGGGTTTGACCACACTATAACCAAAATTTCATTTTCCACTTACTCGGAAAAATTTCTGTGGAGTCCGCTCATGACACTTTATCACTAGTCTCCAATTAGCTTTATATATCCGAGACACCATATTGTTTGGACCAGACCAGTAACTCATCGTGAGAGCAGTTCAGATGAAACTGCACTTCACGTGATAGTGAGTCAATATAACCCTCTATTTTGATGTTCCTATTTAATCCACATTTTTTTGACCGAACACCTATTTAATCCACATAGGACCCCATTAAATTTCAACTACTCTCCAAAGGTGAAATGGGTAGAATTTGGTAACCATAGTTCTCTTAAGACGTAAAGGCGAGGCACGGCGATGTACCACCTTCCAGACGCTTAGGCACCCGCCTTGCTCGCCTAGGCGAGCATTCTGCAAGGTGATTGGGTGGGAGGTGGGGGGTGCGCTGGACGCCTAGGTGGTACTGCTGTAGTGTTGGTAAGATATGAAAATAACATGTCAACCTCATGCTACTTTGTTTTATGCCTCATGTTGGTATTGCTGAAGTTCTGAACACATGTGTGTACACAAAGCTAGACCTCATACATGCACACCCGCTTACCCTCGCCACCACACACATATCCAAAACCTAAAGACTACACACAAGTCAGGCAGTTGCTTCCCTTGTGTGATTGATAGAACCATCCACGACTCCGCCAAGCTAGAAGGCACATCGTAGTCCCTTTTTGACTCCATAAGAGACAGAATTTACTCGGGCAAGCCCCAGGACAACATCTGCGTCAAGCTGCGCTTGAACGCTGGTGGGTGGCAGGGTGGGTGCTGCAACCAGACACCTAACCATCAAGCTATCAGCTTATTTGTGACAATGTCATGCTACTTGAGGTTTTGTTTGTTGGCTTGACCAAAGCTTTGATGCTATGAATAATCTTAGAGGTTTGGTGCTATGAACATGCATGCTAAGCATAACCAACAGAACATTTTTCTAGTGTTATTACTTATTATCTATGCAGTTGTAGGCTTGTAGCTTTGTAGGGCACTGATTAGATGAGTATCATTTCCTCATGTCCTGTTCTGACAAAGCTATTGCAGTTTGTCCTTGTTAACTTGCATGTTCTGTTTTTACTATATCACATTTCTTGCACTTTTTAATTCTTGGGAACCAGCTACGTAACAGCTCTGTTTTTTAACATTAGCCGATTCTTTTTTATTGTCTTTGTAGATTTTGAGATTCATTGAATTCTTTGTTATTATTAATTAGTCATGATGTAATGCAATCAACAATGATCTCTGTGGCGGTCTCTTTGCGGTTTTATATTTTCAAACTGAGCATATTGTACTTACCTTTTGCAAAAAAAAGTATTAATTTCCCTCTGTTATCTTCCAACTTTGCACTTTACTCAACAAATATGTTCTCCAACTGAGGATATTATAGTTTCCTAAAACTAATAATTTCTCTCTGTTGTGTATAATATTATTCATTTTATACTCAAAACCATATTAGGTATTATGAATATTATTTTAATTGAGAAAAAAGTTGTCCTTAGGGGTCGGGCATGAGTGTGATGTCATTAAGCCTTCAAGTCGACTATGTTTGTAACAAATCAGATATATTTGCCAATTGCTACAGCTTTAAAAGTCTCCATGCTATACTTAAATTGCCGTCCTGATCTTGTTTATGTTGGAGTTTCAAGAGCGCCCTCCTGAAGCTTACTCACTACTTTGAAAAAAATATTTTAATATCTTCCTCTAACTATGCTTTTATCTTTTCCATAATTTGCAGTGACTCTAGCGACTCGGATGATGAATATTTGGATACATGCATATGCTCAATCATGTAAATACATCTTGCACAGGTGGATTCTATCATGTGTATAAAGAGCTGTGTCTCAGTATTCCTGTCTTCGGCTTGGCCCTAACAGAACAGTAACAATCATGCATACATAAGTTCATTCCAACAGACTCCGGCTGTCCTTTGGACGCAAGGAAGCACATTTTGCAATGATTGCCGAACTGGTGATAAGCAGCGGGTGGATATTTAGCTGGCCTTAACTGGGAGTTACATCAAAGACCTAGAAATGATTCCTGGATACAGTAGGTAGACAGGATTAAAGAAAGCCAAGAAAGAATGTCTTTCTTTGCTTTAATTTTGGATACCAACAGCATCCTGAGTTTTTGGCAGAGTAATGATTCATGTGATAATGCAAATGCTATTAGAGTCGAACACTACTAATTCCTATGCATGATTCAGATCGATTTTGTCAATACTATTTGATGTATTAACATGGGATGTTCCTTTTTTTTTTTAATCCTTGCTGCCACCATCTGTTACTCAACTTACAGGAGTTAGTGTCCAGATTGCTGTTGAACAGTGTATTAACAAAATGTTCTGGAATTTCATCTTTGCATCTGAATTTATGCCGCTATGCCTGTGCTCTTTTTGAGATGTCGTTGGGGCTGTAATAATAAATAAAGACTAAAGATAGTGAAAGTACTTTGCACTTGCACGACTGAGCACGGACGGAATGGTCCACGCATGACCGGGCCACATAGGGGTCGGCCCATGTTGGCCCAGCCCGTTTTCTTGGTGACCCTCGGATTCCTTCCTGGTGGGAGCCCCTCACACGGGTTCCGTCGTCCAACGGTCACTTGCCAGCTGGGTCAACTTGACCGTTACCAGTCGTGGCGCTTCTGCTTTCCCTTCGCCCCAACGGCTTCATCCCCACCACCACCACTTCCCGCTCCCCAATCCCCAAATGCCGCCGCCTCCTCATCGCTAGTCATCACTGCCGCCCCGCGCTTCCCTCCCACTCACTCTCTGCTGCGTCTCCCCGTCCCCCAAGGTTCGCGATGGGCTGCTTCCTTGGCTGCTTCGGGGGGGCCAAGGAGCGCCGCCGCCGCCGCAAGCGATCGCCGGTACAGTCCCCCAACGGCCGCGCCCGGGTAACCGACTCGACCCGCTTTGTTCTGTTTCTCCCGTTGCCCGATCGAGTTTCTAGGATGTGCTTTGTTTTGTTTCTCCTGGTTCTCGGATCGAGTTCTAGGGTTAGATGGATCGGATCGCCTGATCGAATCTGTGTGTGATGTGGGATCAGGCCGTGCCGCGGGTTACGCCGAAGAAGGTTGATCTGGATGGGGAGGCCGTCTCCCGCCGCCGCGCCGCTCCTAGCGACGCTTCTCGAGTTGAGGTTCGTGGGTGGATCGCTGCAGTTTCGGTCCGCGAGATTCATGAGCCGCCGGTCTCGTCGTTTTCATCTGGCGTGTCTTGCGCTTTGTTCAGGGACTCCACGGACGACATGTGCCTGGCCGTCGTGAAGAAGAAGGTGACGTTCGACCCCAACGTCACCACCTTCGAGGCGGCCCCGATCCCCGGAGGACGACGGCGAGGGAGCCGATCCGGAGGATGGTGGGGACTGCAGCGACAAAGGGGTGGATGCTGGCGCCGGAGTGCGCCAAGTCCGAGGCCTTCCCTTGAACCACAGGTACAGCAACCGCGCTGGCATCGAGAGCGACAGCGACTACGAGGACGCCGAGGAGGACGAGTACGACGAGCTCGAAGACGACGAGGAGGAGGACGAGGAGGAGGAATGGGAAGACGGGATCGACGAGTGCGCGATCGACGACGACGACGACGAGCACGGCCTCCTCGGCATCGGACGCAGCGAGGAGGATGTGTGCGAGTCGCTCTTCCTGCTTCCGTTGGGCAAGGCGTCAAAGGATTCCGGCGGCCAGGTCGCGGCGCCCGTCGTGCCCCCGGCGGAGTCCCCCGCGGTGCTCAGCTCCGTAGAGAACCTCAGCCTCACCAGATCGAAGGAACCCAAGTCCCGCGCCGCCGCCGCGCCCAACTCCTCGGACAAGGAGAACGTCACTGTGGTGGGGCAGGAGAATCGGATGGACCTCCTCGCCGAGCCACCGGCGGCGGCCAAGAGGAAGGAGGAGAGGCCGGCGGTCTCGGACTACAGCTACACCCCCAGCACGCCGAGCAAGCAGGAGGCCTCCGTGGACGCCAGCCTCTCCACGTGGCTCGGTTCCTCGGGGACGCCCGAGAGCAACTCGGTCCGGTCCTACTCGCCGATCAGCCGGGAGGAGCGGCCGATCCTTGGGGCCCTCACCGTGGAGGACATCAAGATATCGTCGGCCAACTCAACGCCGAGGAGGTCGAGGTCCCCGAGCCCGAGTCCGGATGACATGCCGATCTTGGGGACGGTGGGGGCTTACTGGAACTGCAGTGCCAAGGAGGCTGATCCGGTCACAAGAGGAGGGTTTATGAGGACCAGAACCAGATTTGGCCAGGTGAGCTCTGTCTCAATAATCTGACTGTCCTTGTTTGCTCTTCCAAGTATAATCATCTGATGGTGAATCATGTGCAGAATTTTGCAGGATGAAATGGTGGATTGCCGAAACAGAGAACACCTCCTGCTAGGAGGGGTGAGAGAGAGAGTGCCGAGCTGGGTGGAAATGCAAAGATACAGAGTCTGTGTGTGAGAATGCAAGATTGTGAAACCAGTTACATTTCTGTGATCCATATTCTTTCATTTGTTTGTAAACATTACATTATCATCCATATTCTAGTATGGTGTTTTTTGTGGTTCTTTTGTCAATATGATCACAATTGTTTTTGTGCGTGTTTCTTCAGTCCATGTTCCCCCATTCTGAGTTACAGTCACAATAAACTTGAACCTGTAGAGGCATTGCTGTCTGGATTGACAATTGTTTAGGGAACCTTAATACTGGAATACTTTGTACCTGTTCCAGCAGCTGCAATACCAAAATCACTTAAAAATTTCAACACTGACAAATTCTCCTCCCTCGACCTTCATTCCTGCAACTCAAACTACAATCTGTAAATAATTCAAGCGTATTTGTTTTCCACTCGTATAATAAATTAATACGCACACACCCCATGTATATATACTCCATGCAAATTAAGTCTGCATACACACACCCTGGCCGCAACGATAAGAACATCCGGCGAGCCCAGTCAGCAGTTATCGCCTCTTGGGAAGCTGAAATGTGCGCTTCAGGAAGTGGTTAGCGAACTCGTCGTCGCGATGGCACACCACGCGCAGGATGGTGTTGGGGTCACTGCGGCTCCACCGCCTGGTCGTCGGCGGCATCGGCAGGCGCTGCCTCTCGGAGATGGCCTCGGTGCACTCGTACGCCGCGATGCCAAACTCCTCCACGAGCTGCTCCGCCGTCTGCGCCATGAGCGCGACGACGCCCTCCGCGGCCCGGGCCTCGGTCTCGACCACGTCCTCGGACACAAGCCCCTCGCCGCGCGTGCAGAAGGCTCGCTTCAGGCTCCGGAAGTCCTCTTCGATCATCGCGTGGTCCTCCACCGTGAAGCTCCTGTCGTTGCCACCGGCAAGCAGGACGATCAAGAACCCCTGGAACGAGGCCTTCATCACCTCCCGGACGGCCACTGGCTGCGCGCGGTCGACAAGGATGGAGACGAGCAGCGACAGGTTCTGCTTCAGCGCGCGGAGCGCGGGACGGATGCGGGCGTCGGCGACGCCGCCGACGTAGAGGCCGCCGTAGAAGGAGTGGTGCGAGTCCAGGAAGATGAGGCGGTACGCGGCGACCTCGGCGACATGGACGATGGCCGACTGCGCCGCGGCGCGGGCACGGTCGAAATGGCTGGATGACGGCCCGAGCTGGCGGTTCGCGGCGGACACCAGCGCAGCCGCGGCCGGCGAGGCGCTCCCGCCGTGCGAGAAGAAGGAGAGGGATTTGTCGAGCGCCTGGATGTGGCTGAGCAGGTAGTGGAGGGTGTTGAGCCGGATGTAGAGGCGCTGCGTGCCGCGGCTGGTGGACTGGCGCGGGTTGTTGCCGCCCGACATGGACGCGCTCTGGCTGTGGTGGACGCGTCCGCGTGGGCTCGCCCGGGGTCTCGGCACGGCGTCGCCGCCCTCTTCCAGAGCCTGATGATCTTCGAGTCCTGGTTGCACCTGGTGAGTGGTGGCAGCGACGGGATGTAACTCTGCTTGGTGCCTGTGTTGTTTGTTCGGCCAAACACAAAACAAAAGGCATGTGAATTAAACGATCGAGAGATGGCACGAGCTGCATCCATAAGCTGCAGCTTCCAGTGCAGGTCGCGATCGTCAGCATACCACAAGACGCGAGGAAGGTGATGTACTCCTGAAAGATGGCCCCAGTCCGTCGGCGAGGTTCTGAACCATGTCGTCCCTGGCGTTCACTGGAATCCCGAAGAACTCGTCGACGGTCGCCTTGGCCAGCTTCATCAGCTCCACCGCGGATCGCGCAAACGGCTCGCCTTTGGACTTTGGTATCCAACTCTACACCACAATAGCCACACCGTGAGGGTTTCGTATAAGATGGAATCGAATCCATTGGGCACGCATGGGTTGATGATGGACAGTGACCTCAGTGTCTTTGGCCCTCAGGAGGCACTCCCTGGCGATCCTGAGCCTCTCCTCAATCCAGGTCCTGAGGAAGCGCGTCACAAGGGACTCCACGTCATAGGGGACGACCTCCCTGACCAACGACCTGCCGCCGTCGTCGCTGTCCGCCACGTCCTCGACCATCATCGGCACCAGGGCCTTCTCGAGCCTGCCCGCCGCGTGCAGCACGTGCACGAGCTCGTTGGTCAGGCACGTGGCCTTGGCCACGTACTGCTTCAGCACGACGCCGTAGCAGCTGTGGAGCGTGGCCACGGCCGCCGCGCCGGGGAACGGGTGCCACCGCCTCAGCACCGGGCAGAAGTTGTCCAGCTCGAACTGAGCCAGCTGCTCCGTGTCCTGGGCGAGCCGCGCCACGATCTCGCTGGGGTCGTCGTCGCGTTGGATGATCACGCTGTTTCCTTGTCCGAGCTCGTTCTCCAGCGTCTTGGTGAAGGCATTTCGCATGGAGCACCTAACGTAGTGATCCACACGGTTGCCAGCGAAGCTCCCGATGCCGTCGCCTTCGTGCTCGGAATCTGCCAGAGTGATGCCCATCCCAGGCACGCTCTCTGCGATGATCTTGCTCGTGGAAAGTGCCAGCGACAGGGCACTCACCATTGCCCCAGCGCCGATGGCAGCCACGCTCTTCCCGTACCATTCATGGTAGTCAAGCAATCGTTTCTCCGACCAGTCATGTATCGCCCCGAGAACGGTCGAGAGCACCCGGGCGTACAGCGGGTCACGGCCCTCCTGCCTGGCGTCCGCTGCCACGTCACCGAGCACCGTGAGCGCGGCGCCGGCGAGGTCCGGCTCGATCTGCCCGGTGGCCACGTACTGCTGGAAGAGGACCCAAGCGAAACACACGTTGTGGATCATCTTGTCGATACCTAGCGTCGTCCATGTCCGCCTCATGAGCTCCAGGAGCTCATCCACCTCGTCGAGCACAACGGTGTCCTCCTTGAGGTCAAAGATGGCCTGGAGCAGCGAGACATAGAGGATGACATTGAGAGGGTACCCATCGACCCAGTGGCAGGCCTCGCCCAGTTGCCCAGTGCCGGGAGCGGAGCGCCAGGCGAGGGAGAGCACGTCGTCGCAGAGGGCGCGCATGGTGTCCGAGGCCTTGCCGGTGTCGATGGCGCGCGCGTCGGCGGACTGCATGATCTCCCGGAACCGGAGCACGGGGCCGTTGAGGCGGTCCAGCGGGAGGAAAGGGTGGTGGATGAGGCCCGCCTCCAGGAGCTTGAGCTGCCGGCGCTGCCACTGGTGGTGCTCGCCACCGTCGGCGAAGTCGGCCAGCTTCAGGTGCCGGAGCAGCTCCAGCGGCAGGATGATGGTGTCCGCCTTCTTCCCCACCTGCAACGTTAACCTGTCATCATTTCTATCCTCTTTAAGCGTGCATGCAGATGCGACGCGTCAATGTAGGTTCTGATCGGTTTGGACGGACGGACCTGGCCGACGAGGGAACGCATGAGCGTCTTGCGCAGGCGGGCGTCGCTCTGCTCCGGCACCCGCATCTGCTGCCGCATGATCTCGGCCGAGGTCATCGGGCGCCTGGTCTTCCCTGGCGACCCAGGCGCCTGTTCCCTGTCCCTCGTCGAGCGCATCGGCATCCGACCAGGCGACCCCGGCGCGGACGACGAGTTCATGCTGCTCCGCACGGTGGTGGGCTGCGACGACCGCCGCGCCTTGAGCCCCAGCGCCCTTTTCACCCTGCTGCTGACGACATTCATCCCCGTGCCGCCTCTCGGGCCTGCACCGATCGTCGGCGACCCGCCGTCCCCCGCCGCCGTCCCCGCCCGACGGGTAATAGTTGAGCCCCCGCTTCCTCCTCCTCCCCTGCTCCCGGTCGCGCGGCACGACATGAAGAAGACCTCGTACGCGGCCTCCCGGAGCTCGGCACGGGTGAGGCCATCAACTTGCCCGAAAGGGCACTCGACGGTTTCCACTGCGACGGCTGTGGCGGTGGCGGTGGCGGTGGCGGTGGAGCCGAGGCTGCGCGCGTCGAGGTCGATGGCGGTGGTCTCGGAGGAGCGCGCGAAGGAGGAGGCGGACCTCGAGCGGTGGTGGTGCTGGAGGCGCCCCATTTCGTCCTCTTCCCCTGTGTTCGATCGAGCAGCAGCGCGTGCTGGCTCTTTCGGCCTCAGGGAAAGGCCCTGGGGACGCCAGGAAGGAGGGGAGGCTCCGGAGAGGGAGGGTGCGGGCGGCTGGCATATGGCCGTGGCCGCTTGCCGCGCCGCCGTTCCAGGTAAACATGACAGCTCAGCTGGACCTGATCCGCGAGTTATTCTTTGAGGCTTTTACCTATGTACCATTATGAAAAAAAGCTCATGACCTGTGTACCATTAAAATCTTTAGACGCACCTGTATACCATCGTCCAAGTGTAACTTGACCCCTATACCACTCTGTCAGTGTTCCGTTGGATTTCTAACGTTTACATAACCTGACATGTGGGACCCAACATTAAGTGTCCATCCTACCCCTGTGAATGAGTTAAAAAAACTATCCGAGCGCTCGGCCCCGACCCGAGAGTCCGAGACGCTCGGTCTGTCCGCCGCTCGCCCGCCCCGGCCCGTGCAGCCGCGCCGGTCGGCACCTGCAGCCGCGCCCCGGCCCCAGCCCCCTGCCGTTGCCAGGAAGGAGCGCCGCTTCCGAGCCGTTTGCCGCCCGTGGAGGCGGTGCTGCTCGGACCCGCGCTCGCACGCTGTCCTGGAGGATCGCCGCTTCCATCCCCGGAGCTGGATGGTTAGTTTTAATTTAAAACATTAGTCAAGCGTGCTGCTCAGTTGTCAGTGCTGTGTTGATTGTGGGTTTATCACCCTTTAATTTCTCGTGTCAGCTATACTGTTGGCTATCAATCAATTACCTGTAACTATATATTATCATCGTTTGTGGCAGCAATAATATCGTAGTGGAGTGGACAGTGTACACCAAAGCGTGGACACTGTTAGATCTGATTTTTGTGTGGAAGATGCCCTTTAGGGTTAGCTTTGTTATTATTACTAGTGTTATGGGCGGCGCGCATGGGCGCGGGGCTCTGGCCGGTTTCTTTTTCTATGATTGAAACAAAACACAACGAAAAACGTGTGATCATGACGGGTGAAACCTATAAATACATCTATCTAGCCGGATAAGCATCAATCTAATTCATGCGTCTTGAGAATCATTTTAAATTCATTTTATTTTTTATAGAGGATATTGGAAACCACACAAGGAAAATAGTAAAACTTATAATGAAGGCACCCAAATTGTCGATCACACAGAAAAAGCGAACCAAATAAAGATTTCATGGCCTGTCCTAGCTAGGTGGCGAGTACCAGAGTACATGCATAAGCCAATTCACCGATGATGTCTAGAAACTGGGCGTAGCTGAATAAAATGGTCTTCAGTGTTCAAAGATAAATAATCTAACCTAGCTCTTTGGGGTGTGGTATTCTTTGGCAAATGAACAACATTGAGGTGGCTAGATGCATTGGCACCATTCATAGGCAGGCATGCGGGATCAATCAAGTTAAAGGTGTTCTTGATGCCTAAAGACCAAGATCTGACCAGGAATACACAACACTTTGGCGCGAACCGACTACATGGGGCGTGGTTCCTCCATCCAACCAAAAGACACGGACCAGCGTGGATATGCTGCAATTATTAAACGACATCAGCTAAAACAGTTGTAGATAAAGCGAATGTATCATCGATGCCATTAACACTCAATTTTACCTGGTTTACACTCTCATGAGGCAGAGCCTGCTCCACACGGGAGCGCTTCTTTTTAGGAGTAAGATTCTTGCGGTCCAGCACACTGCAGAGATCCAAATAGGAAGCAACATATTTATAGATAGTGCAGCTAAGATTTGTGTAAGGATCTCTGCAGAAGTTATCTTCTGCATACCTTTTACGAAGCATGTACGTAGCATTCTTGGGAGTATAGCTCGGTGGCTGATCTTTTGTTTGAGAGTCAGGTTGAGCAGCTATGTTGGAGAATAGAAAAAGTGTCATCAGTATGGTAGGGAATGCATGGATTAATGAAGAGCATTTTGCACCCAGAATAATGGTATGTACATGTACCGATCACTAAGAAATTGAGCCTCTTTCTCACCGAAGAATCGGCGTCTTTCCGAGGTAGACCACCGATAGGGAAGGAAACAATGGATTGTCGATACAGGAAAGTGGTAGCGATCTTTGAGTTGAGCACACAATAATAGAGCATCTTGACGGTGTATCCGGTGCCTAAAATACTATTGGACTCAAAAGTAGAACAGGTTACACAAATGACATGCATAGTGGCTAACCCTGAATCTATTTGAAATTCTACCATGTTCAATTCAAATTCTTAATTTGTATGAATGTGTACCAAGAAAGTATAAGATAACAATGCTAGCACAATCATCACTACGCTTTCAACAGCCATAGATCTCTAGAGTCATCATATGATTCATTAACTCTGCTAAAATTCAACAGCCATAGATCTCTAGAGTCATCATATGATTCATTAACTCTGCTAAAACCACATGCTATGAACAGTCATCAGTTAGACAGATATAAAGCAAGGCCAGCCAAAACCATATTACTGGACAACTCTGAATTATATCTCTAGCCTAGCACAACTATTAGCTCTGCATATTTACTGGACATATAAAAAAAATCTTTGTTGAAGAAAATACATGTCAAGAACTGCTAACTCTTAGTTGTGACCTGTGAGATAAACAACTATACTCTCCATTGCACGTTTTTGGAACCTACTACTGTCTCAACTCCCATCTAAGAATAAGTTTTTAAGGCGGCACAAATATTTTTCTTGACTGACCAATATGACAAAGGTACTACTATTGGTACAGTAGGACCTCATCAAGCACACTCTAACTACTCTCTAATGACTCAGTAAAAAATGGAAAACATTAAAGTTTACATGGGCTAAATATTACCAAAGTGAATTGAATGTTAAAAATTATCAGAACCACCCCAAGCTTCAACAATGAACACTTGCCTCCGTTTGCCGGCAAACACCAATGTTGTTGATCCTTTTTTAACCAATCAATTTCTTGACCATCAGAAATCTATAGTGGGAAAACGGGGGATGTCATAATAGCTAGAGAAAAACTGCTCGATGAGGTGCTCATGATATGCATGGGCGTCAAGCATCCATAGAACATTCGAGATCAAGATAATTCCGACCTGTAAAGACCAACCTTAATGTCGGGCATCACATGGCATATCTAAACACACAAGACACACGAGGCAATTGAAAGCAAAGGATGTACCCGGCTCATCTCTCGATTCTACTTTGGACTGCATGCAATCGATTTCATGATATCTTTTATTCATTTGTTTGCTTATTCACTCTTATAAACCTACAAAACTTTTAACACTACTAAGGAATATGGGAGTGGGAGAAGAAAGCTAAACACAGATCCAATCATCCGTATGCCGTCTGAGAGCAAACCCGACATGGACAAACGTGATGATGGATCCGACCACGCTACCTAGATGATGGATCCAATTAGTCTCCAACATGATGTCAGAGGAAAGAATGAGTAAATAAGCAAGTATAGACAGCACAAAAACCAACCGCTATATCTAAAATTACCTTGAAGCCTCTCCTCTCTTCATTTTGCAAGGGCACAATAAATTATTTAAGGCCAGTGCATACACCATGATTAACATTGCATATATATTTAGGAAGGATTATTCAAGGAAACATACGTATAGGCATAACCATTGACACATCTTTTGGCAACAAAATACTAATAAAACCTTCCTAGTTCTCCCACCGACCCTTTGTTCTTGATAAGCCGGTTTGTCCTCTTATTATACATTTTGGAAAAAAAAAAGTTCTAACTTCTTTATTGAAAGAAAGGTCTTCTCACATACATTAGGATGAAGAAATGTTGCATCTCGCCCGGGAGGAGAAAAAGCATCATCTTCACTATTGGTCCGGTAAGAAATAGGTAGAAATAAAAAGAGTAACAATCTAAAGTTCATATTAACGTACTCATTTGCTAAGAATTAGTAAATCTCATGTAGATGGTGTAAGAAGCAATACGAAAATAACCTTCATAGCTATGTACCAAGCTATTGTGAAAGAAAGTAACACTAAAGACTCACTTTGGATCAGGCTGTACTAGCGTGAGCTAAAGATACTTTGACACTATACGATTCAGACTCACAAGGTTAACAGACATGCTATGGAATTAGTTGTGCATAGTGTTAGGTGACGGAGGAACTGTGATGGAGAATGAAGTTAAGATCAATGTGTTAATTTAAACTGACTGATACTCCACTAAATAAGCTGTGCACACATGCATAGACAAGCAACCGTCGAATACGTTGCACCTGACCGAGTTGTCGAGAATCGCTTCACAAACTGCGCAAAAAAATTAGGGATGCAGCTCATGGTCACCATCTTGTCCAAGTGCAACTTCAACCTCATGCGTCTACACTTTCGAATCTGCGGTGAAATAACCACGGAACACTAAGCCAATGAGGCCTTTGCTCGCCCGATCAAAAGCTAGCAAGTGCGGCGTCGGGGAACAACTCAGCCACATACATGATGTTCAGCTAACACGGTCAAATAACAAATAGAGAAAAAGGCAACCAAAAATAGCGTAGAAGAGAATGGGATAAAGTGCCACAACGGAGACCATATCCACGCTTCCGTAGGCCGCGACACATAGGGGATGCATAGGCATGGGTCCCGACCTAGGTCCGCGCCCCTGTTGCGGGCTCTGCGTCGGGACCGACCACGAGCGGGGCCGCCACCGCCACGCTTGGGACGCCGGCAGGTCCGCCGCAGCCTTCTCCGACCTCCGCAGTCCACCGTGAGTCTCCGCACTACGATATGGCGCCCTTGAACCATAGGCAAGAAGATGCGGGCGCCAAGACGCCAGGGGCGCCGTGAATCGCCGGGTCCGCCGTGCGGGCTCCACCGTCGGTGTCCCGCCAAGCGCAGCGACACGTCCCGGCCAGCACGGCGCCAAAGACGGTCGCCCACGCCCACATCCGGGGCCAGGCGGCCGGTCCCTCCTCCGCACCCTACAAAGCACGCCAGCAGCATAGCGACGGGCGAGAGCCGTGGATTCACCACGGCTCCATCGCATTCGACCAAACCAAAAGGGACGGCGGGAGTGAGGAAGTGGCCTAGAAGGGCGACGCACTTGAGCAAACCGTCAGACGGCGGGAAGAGGAAGGGAGGTGACGCACGCCGTTTTATCCAGGGGCCGCCGCCGCGCCGCCGCCACGGGCGTGCCGGCCCGGTGTCGCGACCAGCCGCCGCTGCGCCGGGGTGGGGCGCCGCGCGTACCACCGCCGTAGGCGCGCAGCCCCCGCAACCGCCGCCGCACCACGCCTTCCGTGCCGCCGCCGCGCCAGGCCACCGCGCTGTGCCCTCCCGATGCCGCCGAGAGATTGGGGGGAGGAGAGGCGAGCCGCCGCCGAGAGATTGGGGAGGGAGGAGTTGCGGACGCGAGAGAAGCTAGGGTTTGGCCGGTATATATTGGTCATGGGAGGAGGCAGCCAGGACCGCCGATCGCGAAATCCAACGGCCGTAACATTTTTTGCCTGACGTGGATGCCCTGGCAAATGGGGTTTTCTCCGCACCCAATCTTCTCTTTAAATATATTGTGTCAATTTCTTGTGTTCAAAACAAGTGCACATATATGCATACGTCTTTTTTTTTTTTTTTTAGATTTTTTCACAAGTGTACAGCTATATGCAGCATGCACACACCTACAGCCACCTCAAACACTAGAGAGTGGTATAGAGGACAATGGTGATTTTATCGCCCATCGTGGAACCGAGGGGCAAGAAAGTCTTTTCGTCGGGCCGTTTTAACGGTGTTAGTGTGCAAAATGGACGGAGTGGTATAGGGAACAAGTTACACTTGGCCGATGGTATACAGGTGTGCCCAAAGTTTTTAATGGTACACAGGTCCGGAGTTTTTTTCATAATGGTACACAGGTAAAAGCCTCTTATTCTTTGGGATGGACCTGTGGATGGGCTTTATGAGCAAGATAGCCCCGCCAAAACATGGGCCTGTTTGGTCGACAAGTTGGCTCGTCCGAGGGAATTCCCGTCCGAGGATAGTAGGTCCAACCCAACAGTCGTGTGGCTGCAGCCCAATTGTCTTGTCTGATTTTTATCTTGGGCTAATGGGCTACAAAGAAATAGTAGAGTTTCAGCTTAGTGAAGTACGGAGATGGCCGGATTCAAAGCTTTTACAGGCCGATTCAGTAATGTGAAAACAAGAGGTAAAGCAGCGTTTGGGCAGTAGCTCGATGGCTTGATCGAAACAAGCTCCGCCATTGAGGTGAAGACAAGTGATTGACCCTTTCCAATTTTTCATTCACTCAGCTCTCGACACATACGCTCGTACAAGACGAATTGCTCTCCTCTTCTCTTCTGCCGTTTCCACTAATTACAGAGCTGGTGTACTGATCCATCAAGAGTTTATCAAAGGAGCACAATTCCTCAGTGGTCAATGGTCTGTAGCCAACAGTATAGTGCTGATCCAGACAGAGATCAAGCAAAACCCACCGGGTGTGTTTAGATGTCTAAATTTTAGGCAAAATTTTATATGCATATCACATCGCCTAATCGTCTGCACATTTCGTTTTGTTTATGTGTACATATTATCCTATCATGGGGTAACTAGGCTCAAAAAAATTCTAGATATAATTTGAATGAGATGGTTTTAACTGAATGATTTTTATTATTTTGATGTGATGGGAGTGTAGAAAATTTTGGATATAATGTGAATGAGATGGGTTAACTGAATGTCTGAATGAATGCATTGAGCAAGGCCCACAAGCTTCGGTTCCGTATCGGTGCTGACTGAGGGGTGTTTAGTTGGTGAAAAGTTATAGGTTGGGCTTTGTAGCACTTTTCGTTTTGTATTTGGTAATTAGTGTCCAATTATGAATTAATTAGGCTTAAAGATTCGTCTTGTACTTTTCACCAAATCTAGCGCAATTAGTTTTTTTATTTGCCCGCATTTAATGCTCTAAAAATACGTTAGAAGATTCGATGTGACAGGGAACCTGTAGCACTTTTTTGGAGTTATTGTAGAGGCAACTAAACACCCCCAGTCAATTAGCTCGCTTAATTTTGCGTGTGTTTAGAGGCCAAATATTAGGCTAAACTTTTGCAATTCTGATCAAGATTTGGCATGGTAGTAAACTGAAAAAGACTGTAATACGTTTTATTTATTCGTGATAAATATTTTTTTTTTTTGAGAATTATTCATGGTAAATATTATTTTACCATAGAGTAACTAAATTTAAAAGAATCGCCTTGCAATATACATCTAAAACTGTGTAATTAGTTTATTTTTTTTTTATCTAGAGTGTGTTTAAAGGCCAAAATTAAACCAAATTTTTGAAATTCGGCCAAAAATTTAGTAATCGTAGCGAACCCGAAAAATACAAGAAGACGCTTTCGTTTGTTTTGGTAAATATTATCCTACCATGGGATAAATAGGCTCAAAAGAATCGCTCTCACAATACTTCGACATGGTCTTTTGATGTATTTATTGTTTCAATGTGACGGAGTGGAGAAAATTTTGGAAGGAAACTTGGGCCTCTAAACACACCCCTATTTCATACGACATACGTCGCTTTTTGGTGCATTTATTATTTTGATGTGATGGGATGTGATGAGAGTGTTAAAATTTTGAAGAGAAATCTTGACGGTGGACGGATGGGACATGCACGTCACATCGCATTAATCAGAAGACGCTTTCGTTTGTTTGTTAGTGATAAATATTATTCTACCACGCATATAACCAGCTGAAAAGAATAGATGCCATCACAATACATCTAAAGTATGTAATTATTTTTTTTTTTTACTTATATTTAATACTGATATATATGCGGTATTTTTAATGTGACGGAGAATGTTCGTAATTTGGGAAGAAACACACCACACTGTCGACGACTCGACGACATGATGGCACATGCTGCCTCCGCTGCCTCCTCTACGCCACTGATGGGACGGGTCGAGGGCTGAGCCGGTAGGCGTAGACCTCACGCTGCAGGTGTCAGAGCAGCAGCCGGTGGGCTCCACACCATGCCTCACGCCGTACCGGAAGCCCGAGCGCCGCGTCCACCAAAACACCCTACGCTGCCACTTAGTCTTCGCGTCGCATCCAACGCAGAAAACGCCATAAGTCCAAACACCGCGTGCACGCACTCCGGTCCCCCCGCTTTGTGCAAGCGGACTCTCCGTCGCTCGTCTGTCGCGGAACCCGCGATCCAACGGTGAGCGTCTACGACAGAGCCATAGACCGGGTGCAGCTAGCTCTCCAACCACTCCCCTCACGCACGCATGACTCATGAGCCGGGTGATTCCGATCTCTCCCGGTGATTCCGATCCCTCCCGGCCTCCCCCTTCCTCTCCGCTCCCCTTCCCACCAGGCATTGGGGTTTTAGTGGGTGGTAGCTGATGAAGGGACTAGCCCAGCAATGGCGTCGTACGGCAGCGACGGCGGCGGCCCGTGGAGCATGGTTCCTGTCCGTTACCGCAAGGCGGAGCCGCTCGCTCCCTCTCCTCGCGGGGGCAGAGGCGGAGGAGGAGCAACGCGAATTCCACGGCAGATATGCTGGGACGCACATGAGCCAGGTGACACAGAAGGCTTCGGCGGAGGAGGAGGCGGCGACGGCGTGCCGGGGGTGGGCGCGCTCGCCGAGGCGGTGGATGGGCTCGAGATCGGCGGCGGCGATGACGGGGAGAGCCGGCGGCTGATCGAGTACGACATCCCGGTGGAAGTGAGCGGCCGGGGAGGGCGCGCCGGCCACTGCCGACGGGTTCGAGGCGGCCGGGCTACCGAAGGCCGTGCTCCGGAACGAGGCGCGCTGCGGCTACGGCAACCCCACGCCCGTGCAGCGCTACGCCATGCCGATCGTCATGGCCGGGAGGGATCTCATGGCTTGCGCGCATTCCGGGTCCGGGAAGACCGCCGCCTTCTGCCTCCCCGTCTTCAGCGGCCTGGTGGCGCCGCCCGCGGGAGTAGGGAGCTGGAGCGGGTACGGGTACGGCCGGTGGGACAGGGGCTCCTTCGATCGCGTCGCCAAGCCACGAGCGCTTATCCTCGCGCCCACCAGAGAGCTTGCAGCACAGGTAAAGACTCGAGGTGCCGGCTCGCTCGCTCTTGTACTACGTTTTTCGCCGTTTGTTTGGAAAAAAATGCGGTGCCGACTATGCTCCCGCGCGGCTCGTAGTCTTAGATCTTGTTCGTTCGTATATCCCTACTTATTTGAAGGTGCTGTAGATATCACCGTGCTGTTGTTGCCCCTTGTATAGTCCATGGGGTATTGCGTAGCGTGGCGTGCATGCCTTTGTAGCTGCGCTGTGCGTATGCGGTTGTGCGCGAACTATTTACAGCTAGTTGCTTGTCCCGGCTCCTCAGTGTGGCTGGTGCCCACGATCTGCAAAATGCTTTGTTCGAGTTGGCATCCTCGCGAAGTGGGGTTTTGCCTTCTAACCTTGTTGAATATTGTGGGGTTTGGCTGGGACTCTGGGGACGAATTGTGCATGCAGCTGCATAATGTAGATTGTGTAATGTTGCTTGGGACAATGGCCTTACTTATTTGCAAGCTTAATTGCTTCTGCTAGCAGCAGCTATTGGGTGTTGATTTCGAAGATTGTATTATTGTAAGAAGTGTGATTTTCGCCCCCACATTTTTACCATTTTATTTTGTACCTTTTGTGTACGGGGCACACATTTCCAATGTTGTCTTGTACAATGTGGATGTGTTCTACATTTGTATCTTCTTTCATCTGTGTAGTAGAATATTTCTCTAGATCATCTGCAATCTTAATTGCCAGATTCAAACTGCACAATGAGCTCACTTAGGAATTCAAACTGCACAATGAGCTCATTTAGGAATTGGTCCTGGTGGCCTGACCTTTATATATGTTTTGCTGATTGTTGGATGTTTAGTTGATCTGTGTAGGAGATTTTATATCCTTGTAGAATTTGAAATACTTAACTACCTATGCCATGTATGGTTTTACTTGAACAATTTGACTTTTCGCGCAGTTGATTTGAATTGGTGAGATCCTTACTGATAAATGAATGCACAATAAAAACATGGAGTATTTGATTAAATGAATTCAGTGCTATCGATGATGTTATTGCATTTATATATAGGTGCACTTTCTGTACTCCTGGGAATAGTTACTCCCATATTCAAAAAACAACATTGTGTATGTGTTCATACTTGTTTATCGGTTTGAGTATGTTTAGATACTCATATTAAGATACTCTAGATCTTACTACACGATTTTTTTTTTTGAAGGAACATATATTTTTTAATATATTACATAAAATGTCACTATTGCTATATATAAAAAAGTATATCCATATACTCAACGTATGAATGCATACTTAATATATATGCCACCATAGATGGTCTAGTATGATCATATACTTCATCCACATGCACTTCATTCGGTCATATATAACATAAATCTTGAGATATACACATGGGAGTAACTACTCCTAGGGTGTAGAAAAAATTTACCCTATATATATATATTTACGAACCGAGGGTGATTCCTCATTTCCATTTACTCTGAATAACGGAAACCAAGAGTTTTTACAGCATATGTAGCAGACTAGAAAGAAAATAGAAAGCGATACAAGAAACCTAAACTCTTAAAACCAGGTTGGAGAGCCTGCAACCATGGCAACCCAGCTTGACCAACTGACTAAGTTGTCAAAATTGACTAAGAGTTTTTATATATACTTTGTCAAAGTTGGATAAGTTGACCTAAGATAAAGCTAAACGGAGCTATAATTTGTAACGGAGCTAGTAACTTTCAATATGTCATATTCTTGCCAGAACGGAGCTATAATTTGTAACAGAGCTAATATGTCATGCTTGCCAGAATGCTAGTTTTGTTGGTCATTTTCTAATATAAATGTGTAGCTCTGTATTGATATTTGTGCTTGAGGATGTACTCGGCTGTTCAATTTGGCATCTATTTCCTTTTATATGTTTTCTTTTGAATTTCTCTTTTCAGGGGTGGTTAAGTGGTGATTGATGAAGCAATTAATGCTTGCTTCCTATATATAGTTACATCTGATGGGATTTAGTGTTTTTGGTTTATATTCAGATTAATGAGGAGGCCAAGAAGTTTTCTTTCCAAACGGGACTCGAGTTGTGGTAGCGTATGGGGGGAACAGAAATATATAACCAGGTGGCTGCTGCTTTCTTGCATGCCTTTCTTTTCTGCACATCCCTTGTTTCATTTTCTATTTATGCAGAATTAGTTTATTTGTGAACCAGTTCAGATGTTCAGATAGCAATGTTAATGGATCTTCTTGTTGCTTCACCTGCCTTCGCAATATTGATGTGGTTTCTATTTTTCATGCTTGCTGTTGTTAGCTGCGTGACCTAGAGAGGGGGTGTTGATCTTCTTTTTGCTACACCTGGACGCCTTGTGGACATGGTTGAGCGATCGCGATCTCTCTTGAGGCAATTAAGTACCTGGTAATGGATGAGGTCGACAGAATGCTGGATTTGGGGTTTGAGCCTCAGATAAGATAGTTGACATGATGAACATGCCAAAAAAAAGTCTGTAAGACAAACTGTGTGCAACCTTCCCACCTGAAATCCAGGTAGAGAAATATGTTTGCTGTGGTCTATTTTGTTTTGTTAAAGTAGCATGAGCCGTCTGCTGAATATTTTTCTTGTTTTCCACTTGCAAACTTTGGACATTATGTGGCATGCATTTTTTTTCATGAAAGTGGTGAGCATTGTTATAAGAACAATGGCAACTAAATGATACAAATTTGAACACTGGCAACTAAATCTTATACTGCACAAAGGATGTTAGTCTTAGGTTGTGATGGTATAGTCTACAACTATTTGCTGTTAAATTGGTACAAATTTGACTGATGTCTTAATGCGTTTCTTCCCAGAGGCTGGCTTCTGATTTCTTGTACAATTACGTATTTGTTACTGTTGGGAGGGTTGGGTCAAGCATTGACCTGATTGAGCAGAAAATTGAGTTTGTTAATGATGGGGAGAAAAGAGGCTTGCTGGTAGATCTTTTTTGCAGAAGCAGTCTGTTGGTGTGGCCATAGAAAGGTATATGGTACTTTTTTCTTATTGTGGATTTCAATATTTTGGTGCCAATTCTTGCCTGGAAACTTCTAACATTACTTTGCATGTTTTTCGAACTGCAGCAACCCCTAACATTGGTCTTTGTGGAGACTAAGCGGGAAGCTGATTCACTGTGGCATTGTCTACAGTCAAAAGGTTTTCCCACGACCGCAATCCATGGTGACATAACACAACAGGTGAATACATGCCTTGTCAAAAAAAAAAACTAAGAACTTGACGTTACAGATCTAGAAACATGACACAAATTCTAGACAGAACTTTTGAGGGAAATAGTTCTATGTAATGTTATTGAAAGCTTCAAACTGTATTCCTCATTAAGACATTGAAGGTTTGGAACATTATGTATGTACCTGGTAATGGATGAGGCCGACAGAATGCTCGATATGGGGTTTGAACCTCAAATAAGAAAGATTGTTGACATGATGAACATGCCAAAAAAGTTTTTAAGACAAACTGTGCTATTCAGCGCAACCTTCCCACCTGAAATCCAGGTAGAGAAATATGTTTGCTGTGGTATTTTGTTTTGTTAAAGTAGCATGAGCCGTCCGCTGAGTATTTTTCTTGTTTTCCACTTGCAAACTTTGGACATTATGTGGCATGCATTTTTTTTTTCTTGAAAGGGGTGAGCATTGTTATAAGAACACTGGCAACTAAATCTTATACTGCACAAAGGATGTTAGTCTTAGGTTGTGATGGTATAGTCTACAACTATTTGCTGTAAAATTGATACAAATTTGACTGATGTCTTGATGCGTTTCTTCCCAGAGGCTGGATTCTGATTTCTTGTACAATTACGTATTTGTTACTGTTGGGAGGGTAAGCATTGACCTGATTGAGCAGAAAATTGAGTTTGTTAATGATGGGGAGAAAGGTGGCTTCCTGGTAGATCTTTTGCAGAAGCAATCTGTTGGGTGTGGCCATAGAAAGGTATATGGTACCTTTCTTGTTGTGGATTTAAATATTTTGGTGCCAATTCTTGCCTGGAAACTTCTAACGTTAATTTGCATGTTTTTTTTTTCTCGAACTGCAGCAACCCCTAACATTGGTCTTTGTGGAGACTAAGCGGGAAGCTGATTCACTGCAGCATTGCCTACAGTCAAAAGGTTTTCCCACGACTGCAATCCATGGTGACATAACACAACTGGTGAATACATTTCTCACTATAGTAATTGTCTAGCTGGTTCTTAACTAAGAACTTGAAATTACAGATCTAGAAACATGACATAAATTTTAGACATAATTTTTGGAGGGAAATAGTTCTATGTAATGTTATTGAAAGCTTCAAACTGTATTCCTCATTAAGACATTTGAAGGTTTGGAACAGTATGTATGTTCCATGAAGATGGGTGGATCCCTCTTTTCACCCAACAATTTAATCTGCCTAACTTCATCCATCTGTATTATGTTAGCTTTAATCTTTTGCTACTAACGCTTAATCAGTTGTCACATTAAATGACTATTAGTGGTTGTGTTTATCATAACTGTATTAAGGACCGAAAAATGGCTGCTTTTACTTGGCACGATCTTCTTTGGCCCTCAACATTCCATGATTCAAATGTTATGTTACCATGATATGATGCTGTTGGTACTTTCAATACGATCAGTTGCTACCAGTGAATGTTTTCTGCATGTTATCTGTTATTTTTGGCACAAAATTAACCTATTTGTGCTTCCCTTTTAGAAGTATCATGCTGATCTAATTTATTCTAATGTACATATTTTACATGTCCAGTATGTGGTTTCTTCTGATTGTTCCCATTTTGTAGGAGAGGGAGAGCGCACTGAGATCCTTCAAGAGTGGCACCACTCCTATCATGGTCGCCACCATTGTAGCTTCAAGGGGTCTTGATGTCCCGAACGTGGTTCATGTGATCAACTACGACCTCTCCAAGAGCACCGAAGATTATGTCCACAGGACCAGAAGAAGGGAGAGCCGAAAAGGCTGGGATTGCCACCGCTTTCTTCAGAGTCAAACCACCCCTGGCAAAGGGGGTGCTGGAACTGATGACTGAGGCAAAGCGGGATGTGCATGGAGTATGCAAACACGGTCCAGCTACGTCGGAAGAGGCCGAAGGGGCGGTGGAGGGTTTGTGAAGAGACTATCGCCGCGCAGCAGTGATTATGGCTATGGTGGTGACTGTGGTGCCTATTCCAGCCGCGGTGGCAGCTACTCTGATGGTGGCTGTTATTCCAGACACAGTGGCGACCACTCTGGTGGCAGCAGCAGCTACTTTGGCGGCCGTTCTCGTGGTGGTGGAAACTCTAATGGTGTTGGTGGCGGTGGAGGTTCCTACGGATCAAGTGCTCCTCTACCCCACAGGCGCCGGGCAAGCAGACATCAGCGCTTCTGGCTGGGACTAGTCAATGCCCACGCGTGTCTGCACATCCCTACCATATATATATATACTACTATACCCCCCAGTCATTTGTTATTTATGTAAATTATTATCGCTTAATATTCTTTGTGAGACATATGTTCTATCAAGGACGGCAACGCTTTCATGTTTCGTTAGTTAAATAGGTCGGCTCTACTTCATAGTATTTTGTTAGTTAAATAGGTGTAGCTTTACAAAGCTTTACAAAGTAAAAGGCATAGTTGAGAGCAAATTCAAGGTTTTTCTTGTGTTTGTGGAGTTGAAACGGAGTCTGTACACAATCAGGCACGTAGTCGGTGACGTTAGACATGGCTGCAAGTGTCTGTTGCTGAGACTATCACCAATATTCTTGCGGTAATGCTTCAGCAATCATACGTTTCTATGTGCTTTCACCAGTGCCTATAGATGTTGCTGGGTGGTCCTATTTTTTCATATATCTTGATGTACAGCAATATGTTCTGTGATGATTTTCAGATGCAAAATGCCTATTTTATATTACCAACCCTAAAACCCTAACAGCGCAGCGGAGGTGGAGCAAACAGCTATACCCAACACCCCTGCGCCGCTCCCTCTCCTTTGGACACGAGTCGACCTAGGGTTTGGGCCTCCGGTCCGTTAGCTACCCTGCGCCGCTCCCACCTATTGGACACGGGTCGACCCTAAGGGTTTAGGCCTCCGGTCCGTGCGCTTTGCTGCTTGGGGAGACGGCGACGGCGACGGCGACGGTGACGGGCCGCTCTCTCCGCTCGGCTTTCTCCACACCAACGCCTCGGAGTCCTTTGCCGCTCTCCGCTCGGCTGTCCCCTTTGCGTCTCCCGTCGACCTCGGCGGCTCGGCCTCGAGAGCTGAGAGGCGGCTGCGGCAGCAGCGGCGGCGACGCAAGTTGGAGGCGGCGGCGGCGGATCCCAGGAAGAAGAAGAACTTTGTGGCCTTGCGTCGCCGCCCGATCTCAAGAACAACTCTTCGTCCTCCGTTGTCTCTGCTGCTAAGCCTGCCGAGGTCTCCCGTTCGTCTTCTCGTCCGCATCTACTGGCTCCCGGCGGCAACCCTACAGGTAATGATGCTTCTTGCTTCTTGGTTACTTTGCAATGTCTCAAGCTACGTATATTACTTTCTTGCTTCTTCCTTCTTAGTTTTGTTACATTCTCTCCATCGTTCAAAAAGGAATTTGAACAAAAAAATGGTTCTGTTGTTTGTCACAGTTTTCTATAGCTCGTATTTATGTCAGTCTCCATATAGCCAATTTGCGAAAGTTCGTCTTGTTTGGGACATATAGTTCCTTGTTCTAGTTTGACTCTAAATGTTCTTCCGTTACTTGTCTAGCTAGTCAATTTGCTAAAATTGGTTTTGTGTATTGGATATATATAGTTCCTTGCTTTGATTCTAAATGTTCTTGTGTGTTACTGTCCAGGTTTCTTGTGACATCTCCTGACCTAATGGCAGACTATAGCAGAGAGTATAGGCTACGTGAAATTGATTTTCAAGGCGAAACCAGATTAGTTATTCTTCAAAATCCGGATAAATGGAGTGCAGCAGTTGAAATTGCAAATCTTCTACTCCTAAGAAAAGGACTACCTAGAGGACTGAAGATTAGGAAGGGACCAAATGGTGAAAAAAGATTGAACTTGACTATGATTCATGGTGTGATTAGTGCTCACAAAGAGAAGTCATTGAAACTCTTAGTGGAGAATCGTATTATTACTCAAGATGTTGCCAATTCCTCCTCACCATTGTATGAGCTTGCAATATGTCAACCTTCCACAAACTTTAATATATATCCATCAACTTTCAAAGGGTAATGCTTCTTTCTACATGCTTTTGGGATTTTTGTTCAATATATTTCATATATGTTTGACGTGTATTGGTTGTGTATTATGTAGGACTCAAGACTTTGAGAACAACAATGAGAAAACTCTACTTGAGATCCTTGCAGCTCATACTTACCATGGATGGCTACTTGACTCTCAGGTATATATATGTATTAATATATACAACTGAATATATATCAGCAGCTAATAATTACTCGATAGATATAGCTGAATATATATCAGCATTCAGCAGCTAAAAATGCTGAATATATATAGGTTACAACAAATAAAAGATAGGGCTAGTAGACATCCATGACACCACAGTTCATAAGACCATGACATGATACAAAAGGCTCAAACTCATCTTCATCTTCAGTTCTTCACACCGCAGTTCTTCTTCAATAGGCTTCAATTTCATCCTCATCTAACTCTTCTTCTTCGGACTGAAACTCTTCTCCTTCATAGAGCTCCCTTGGCTGCCTCACTCTACCACTTCTACGCCTCTCAAGCTGTTTTTCTGCTCCCACTGCCTCTCCAATAACAGAGTCTCCACCATAATGCTGAAATTAAAGAAAACAACAAGCAGCCATGTTACATGAAAACAGCAAGCAGCCATGAAAACAACAAGCAGCCATGAAAACAGCAAGTAGTACCTCTACTCAGTCAAAGTTTTTAAAAGTCATTGCAAGTTTCTTACTGTAGTGTTCATCAAAGATCGATGGGTTCATGTAGCTATAGTGTGGATTCAGTAAATAAGCTTTTCATCTTCTTATCAACAATAGCTAGTACTCCCTAACAGCTTTCATTAGAAGCATCTCAGCTTTACACTATAAGAGCACATTAGTTAAACCTTTTACTAAAAAAGGAACTATCCTTATCTAACTCATTTTCATTCACATTAGTTCTAAACCTTCGCTATATCTAACTCTTTTTCATTTTTAGGATAATGATACGAGCAATGCTTTTGGCACCAAATCATGTAAGGAGTTGATCAAAGAATATGAAGACTTCAAGACATCTAAGTCCAAAAGTGACATTAACAGAATGTCACTCATTCAGAGTTTTTTGGACAAATCGAGGACCCAGCTCACTTCTTATGGGTATATTATTAGCATATATGCATTGCTTAACTATTTTTCTTTGTTTCTTTAATGAGGATTTTTTTTTCTCAAAATTATAGGTTTGCTCGTTTGTGTGAAGATGTTCCAGAAGAGTCTCTGTCTCTTTTATTCAGAGATGATCGGCTCAGTGTTATGTATAAGGTAGGAAATTTCTTCTTATATCGAGGAACATCTCCATTTACTTTATTTAGGATAGGAACTAAGGAAGAGCCCTACTGATCGAAAATTAAGTACGTTTTGGTTGTAATTTTTATTTTCCTCTGTTTATGCAGTATAAGGGAACATTGCATATTCTAATAACTTCTGAAGATGTTGTGAAGAATCATCGTGATGCTGTATGGAGGAAATTAGAGATGGTAAATTATATTTTTAGTTGGATTGTTTAATTTGCTTGCTATATTACTAGATTTCACAAACTGGTGTCTCATATTCTCAACATCTTATTAATAATTTTTTGTGAAGATTGAAGAACATGGAGATTATGTGACAAGTATCTTTGATCCTATACATACAAGTTGGCTTGAAATGCAGGATATTCTTCTCAAAGAAGAGGCCAAAGATAAAAAACAGTATTTTTTTTCTCCTTTTCTTTGCTATAGTGATGAATAAGCTACAAAACTTCAAATTATACACAAATTATTTATTGTATAACTTGCAGAAAACAGAAAAGTGGGAAAAATAAACCGAAGCAAACGGAGAAAGAGAGTGAGACTGCACAAGGTGAAAGTGGGAAGGAGAGTGAGATTGCACAAGGTGAAAGTGGGAAGACAAATGCAGATCTCTCCAAAAGGAAACCACATCTGAAAAAGGTCCAGAAACACAAGAAGAAGTACATGAAGAAAAGGGCCAGAACCACAAAAGGAATTAGTTAGTTTGAGAAATAGATTCATAAAATTTTTGGAGGAGTGAGCACATTCTCTTTGCTGCGTTACTATTCCTTTAGTACTAGTATTGAAGACTATAGTTGTAATTTTTTTTATATCTGTAGGTGTACATGATGGGAGATCATATTTCAAGGGTCAAGTTGAGATGATGTTGTTGACGGGTTCATTTCATTTGATGTTTTGTTATCGTTTGATCAAAACATATGATAAAACTTGCAGTATCGATTTGCAATAACTATTATAGGTAATTGATTCCACATTCTGATTTCGAATATGTTCTCTAATAACATGCAAATTTGTTTCTATTTTTTTTACAATTTTTGTTTCTTATTAGGTATGTTGAAGATTTGCGGGAATGCTTTTTGTGATTATTTTTCAAAAATCCAAGAAGAATCTGATGTTATTCAGGAAAAACTGAAGTGTGCAGTCATGGATAAAAAGAGACATATATACCAAGATCAAGCTTACGATTTGCTGCATATCTCAACGAAAAAGGTTAGTCTCTATTTAATGTCATTTTCATTTTACCTTACCATGCCATGTTCTTTGAAATGTTTTGGTTGGAGTGATTGGTTGAAGCCATGCAAGATTTAGTGATCTATGGCAAATAATTGTTGGTTATAAGTTGCCTTAAAGTGACTTGGTTTTGACTAGGTTGAAGTGTTAAACTAAGTGGGGTAATATGTAGGCATTAGAAGTTAACTTCGTGTTGGTAAGCTTGCTCATCAGTTCTATAATAATGGTGTTTTCCTAAAGTTTCGTTGATTATCCATGTTTTGATGAGTCTTGTGGTGTTGTAGGCTAATGCATAAATAGCAAAAGTTAGAGTAGGTGGTAGATTTAAGACTTATTTTGTTTCATTTGTTTTGGTGACTCTGCCATGCTTGAAAGGATGTGTACATTCTTTAAAGGGGTGTTGTTGTCTCCCCTGATTCATTAGGTGTTGGTTTTGTCTAGTTGCTCACTTAACCGATTTTATTCTTTAAATGTGTGATATATTAGTATTGACTGGTGTACTTTATTTTGGCGGATAAGTCTACTTGTGTGGTATTGCTGTTTTTCACCTTTATGTGTTTGAAGTAAATTTAACTTGAGAAGCTGAATAATTTGGATAATTGAAGGTTTACGTCACCATTAAACCAGATCAATTGCTGTACACAAATCTGATTTTCAGATTGAGCAGTGCAGATAGGTCATGGATTGTGGCTTTGTTAGAGGCTGAATTGGCTAAACACTTGAATATCAAAAAGTATACCTTTTCTTGATCCTTCGGCTCATCAATTTCATGATTTTAGGCTTTGTATTTTAGGACTTATGTTTTTTTATATGTGATTGTTGTTGTTTTAACTATGTCCTGAACAGTAGTAGATTGATTTAGTTTTTGACAATGTTAAAGGTCAAACTAGTTAGATGGTGCGTGTAGGACTAAGTCAGGTTGGTCCATGGGGGGTGGGGTGCCCATGGTCAGTAGATGAACCATTTCGTCTTTTGTGTTTTACTTTACTTGAAAGGTGAAGTTAAGGTTATGTTCCCCCCTTTGGTCTTGGTTGTTTGTAGTTTGCATCATTTGTGGTCTCAATACAAGTTTTATGGGGGATGGTTGTTTTGTAGTTTGTATCGTTGATGCCTGCAATTTGCTGGTCACTAAATTTGACATTTAAAATGTAGTTTGCTCTTTCTTTACATGGATTTCATTTATCTACTGCAGAATTCTATCATTCAAAGAGTTTGCTGGAGCTAATGTCAGTATATGGTTTATGAATTGGATGGGATATATGTGAATTCAACCTCTTATATTGGGAGGATGATGGCGTTAGGATATTTGCGCAGCATTATACAAGCTCACAAAGGATGTTATCCTGGAATGGTGGATTCGATGTATCTCACATGTCCGTGAAGATTAAGAATGGCATTATGAAATTCAAGATCAAAGAGACAGCATCTATGGTTAATTTGACTAGAGAATCTGGAATTGCCGACTGGGATCGATATATGGAGATTTTATTCCCTTTATTCAAGACAGATGATGTGAAAGAGTCCCCTGCTTATTTTGAACAGTTTGTTGAAGATATTATGGCAATGCCTGATCAATTGTTTCTCCCGGAGATTTTAAGAAGTTTCTGAAGTATGTGAATTCACACCTCTTTGCCAAAGCTCCCACTCGTTCGCTCTTCGTTGATAACAGATACATATCGAGTCTGTGAATCCTTGGTTATTCCGCGTCCTCTGCCAGGTAGTTGGCCTGTATACACCGAGCTTGATGTTGCGAGTTTGGAATTGCCTGAGTGGGAGCTTAGTAATTTTAGTGCTCCACTGATCGAGATTTTTAATCACAAATCAAGTTACGCAAATAGGTATTCCGTATGCACCTACTGGACTATGCTTACGTTGGGAAGACATGCAGTGATGCACCTACATTGGTATACAAAGGTATTTTCTTTTTACTGTTTTGTAGTTATAGTTTGTCAGTCAAATCATTAGTCATCTTTTCTGTCTAAATAGGTTCCTGATTAGTCACAAACCCTTAGCTAATTGAAAAATATTAACTCAAAAATGATTTTTTGCAGGTAAACAATGTACAAACTGCAAAAGACCTTGTTATTATTGATTTGAGATTAGCACGTGATCTCAAAGGTCTTTATGGCAAGGGTATTTAAATTTATCATTATGAAGCATTACAAGTTGGATGTCCCGTAAGTTTTCTTTTACTCCTTGTTCTGTCCAAACACCATACTACCTATCTGTGAATCAAAAGTCAATACTATATATGCAGTTGGGACGTAAATAACACATTTTGCCTTTAAGAGGCCAAACAAGTGGCTATGCTACTGAAACTATTAAGACAGTTACTAGTCAAATATCCTTGCATTTTGGCCATGCATTGCAATGAGAATGCAGTATGCCCTAAAAAGTTCATGTTTGGAAATTTTATGCAAAAGTTGTTTTTGGTTTGAAGGTGGTTTGGGCAAACTGCAATGCCAAGCCCATTAGTAAATGTCATTTGATAAGGGAAAACTTCTTTCAGTATGGTCATACAGATTAGGTGCACATCTAGCGGTTGCTCGCTGTTGCACTAACAATAATATAAAATGGCTAACCCCAAAGCCTAAGAGACTTTTTAATATGCATTAGTTCACTGCACCCTGCAATTTGTACAGACAGCAGTTTGTACCCCATCCTATCACAGCTGGTACACCAAATGACACCCTCAGCCTTTCGGCACTGGTGAGTGGTGGCAACTCCTTGCCATCCGGCGCCCCCTTAGGCAACCCCATACAGGGGCCTCTCTTGACTAGCTACTACTGCAATCATCGACGCCCAATCAACATCCTCAGCAACACAATTGCGCACACGAACAGAGGATGGAGGGAGTGCGTCCAGCTACGAGGGCAGGCACACTCATGACTCACTGTTGTGGTGCTTGAACCAGCTGTATTGCCCAGGGGCAGCCCTCTCTCCGCGAGCGCTGGCACAGGTTCAGCCACCATATCTCCAATGACCTTGGTGTACAAGGGCCTCGTGACCACCATGGGTGGGTACTTGTCGGTGGCATGGAGCTGAGCAGCAGTGGAGGAGAACAGGAACACGGGCATGTGGGAATAGGCTGAGGAGCGGGGAGTCAGAGCACGTCTTAGCCTGGATGTAGTGCTTCTCGCAGACGGTCTTGCCTTTGGGGTGCTGGCAGCAGAGGTCCTGGGGCACGGCCACCATCCCCGCTGCTGTGCCAAGTCACCGGGCGCCACCACCAGGGCGAAGGGGATCTAGGCTGCTCCAACTAGAGGCCTGCTCTGTCCAGATGTGCGATCTGGGGTAGGGATGTGGTGTGTCAAGCAAGCGTGTGAGCGTGGGGACTGGCGCAGAACGCTGCGTGACGACGATCTTGGGGAGGTGTCTCACGGTTGTGGGAGGGGGCGCGGTCAGGGAAGGGTAAGGGAAGGTAGGGCTGTCGGGTACGACTACGTCTTGATGGGTAGGCATTGACATTTGATTATTTTTACTAGTTATAGATTGTAGAGAGATAGCTTATTTCTTCTAAAATATTATTTGCATTATAAGTTGTGTTTAACATAAATTATTTGCAATTCTGTAGATTTTCATATGCATTTTCAAGTGTATGGAGAACTTTCAAGGCATCAGAGTGAGTGCTATATAGTGTTCATTTAAATTACACATAAATAGTTTAACTTATTTATTTACATGGGTATAGACTTAACCCCTGTCCTAACAAGCTATGTTTGTGTTGTGTCAGAACTTTTGAGAAACCTTCCAAGGATGCTGCTCTTGATGGAGACACAGAGACCAGGACTGGAGGTATTACTTTGCCAATATATCATGTTGTGTGTATCTGACCATTTAGTTTTAGTTGTTATTTTGTGTTGAGATGGGTTTGTTTTGTTTGGTGCCCATTCTTATCGTCACATGTGCACAGTTCTTTATTTCATGAATACAACCACTGTTCCTTTTGCTGAAGTGTGACTCCAGCTACTGATACTGCCCCTGCCCTTGATACAGCTACAGTCGCAATTCCATCTTTGGGCTCTGCTACAGCCACAAGTTCATCTTCAGGCCCACCTACAGGTCGAGCTGCAAAGGATTCTTTTCTCCTGCTTGAGTGCGAGTTGCAAGATCAAGTGGTGAGGTTGTCATGTGAAGATCTCAAATCCCTCGAGGACAAGGAGTACTTGCTTGATACAGTCATTGATTTCTCCTTTGCCCGGATTTCATTGGCATTCATCAATCATACTGATATCCTGCTGTTGCGCACAAGTTTTGCTTCCATGATAGCGAAAGCAGGGAAAGAATGGGTGAAAGCCCAGACTCAGCATCTAGACTTGGAATCACGCCGCTTGGTGTTCGTGCCAGTAAATGACCACACAAGCAACCGCGCAGAGGGCGGGGAGCACTGGAGCTTGCTTGTTATTCACATAGCCGAGGACCGCTCTAGCTGTCGCTTTGTCCACCATGACAGCATGGGTGCCTTCAACTTCCATGCTGCCAATAGATATGCCAATGCTCTGAAGCATGTGTTCCCGATGGCCTCGAAAGATCCAGTTATTCAAGCCAATACACCTAGGCAGCTGGGTGGATGGAATTGTGGCTTGTGTGTCATAGCTCTAGCCAATGAAATCTGCAACTGGTGGAACAGAAGGGGACGGTCGGGCAAAAGCAATTGTTGGTTTGGAGTGGTCGAGTCAAACGTCACAGCGAAGACCTATGAAGACATGAGGTTGAAATTGAGGAAGTACTTGCAAAGACTTGCCCCTTGCTACAGCCACGGCTGCTGCTCTTGACTTTGCTGCAGGTACAGGTGTTGCTCCTGCCCTTGGTACAGCCACTCCTCTCCCTGCTCTCAACCTCAAGTGTGAAGGGCAAGACAAAGTGGTGGTGGAGCTGCTCTATAATGACCTCAGTTGCCTTGGTGGGAATGGAACGTACGTGGTCGACAATGTCGTCAAGTTTGTCTATACCCGGATGTCCTTGATTTATCAAAGCCAAGATCTCCAGTTGATGTGGCCAATGGATGTTCTGGCAGACAAAGGCAAGCTCAAGTCACTACTTGGATCGTGCCGCATGGTGCTGCTGCCAGTATGTGACATGGACTCAATGCATGCAGACCATGTAAGGCACTGGAGCTTATTGGTTGTCCAAATTGATATGGATCGTTCTGGCTGCCGTTTTGTCCACCACGATTTGGGTGGCTTGAACCAGAACGCTGCAATCAAATATGTTGAGGTGCTCAAGCAATCCCTTCCAGCATCCTACCAGTTGTAGAACACCCCAGCCCCGAACAGGTAAAAGTGTCTGATTGTGGTTTGTATGTATTGGCTTTGACCAATGCCATCTGCGCCTGGTGGACCAGAAGTGGACGGTGGTCTGGAGGCAAGAATTATTTGTTCAATGTTGTCAACTGGGAACATACTTTGTCAGAGATTAGGGTCAGACTGAGGCAGAACTTGATGAAAGAAATGGGAGTTGCGTCTGGCCCTACTAACTAACTGAAGTTGGCTTGTTCTAGGAGTTGATGAATTGACCTTATTCTGTTCTCATTGTCTTTTGTGACAGACGATACCCATGTAGAAGGGTGATGCTGTGCCTTTGAATTAGGCTAACTGTAGGTGAAATAGAAAATTCAGACCTTATATTCCTTTAGCTCTAAAAATCTGATGAACTGGCTAGTTAGCTTGATGAAGTCATGGCTAGGTAGTCCATTTCAGATTTTTTCTTTTTTGGGTAGTGGCATTGACTAAAGCTTTGCCTCAGCATATAGTTTTTGGAAATTGAGCACAGGCCTATTTTGTGAATGCTTATTTGTCGCAAAACAAATCACTTGTGTGTTGACACTTTGTGAATGCTTGCTTGGATGATGATGATGGGAGATTATTTCTATTAATTTGGTGTGATTGTAAGGGTGGTTAGTTTAATGTAGTGCGATAAAGATGGACCATTTTCTATGCCTGTAATCCTTTCCAGCTAAGTAACACCTTGCAATATATTTTTTTCTAGATGAATGTCATCGTGCTAGAACATCTCCACTAGATCTTTCATATTGGGTTTAAATGGCACCACTGGTGTGCTTCTTAGCTGTTTGGCACATCTTTATGGTAGCATAAACCATTCGTGTTGTTAGCATTAATCTAGCTTCAGATTAAAGTCCAGACGAAACTTGTAACTGCAGATTAAACCATTTGTGTTGTTACCATATGTCATGCCTACTTGTTCTAATTACTTTTTATCATCAATTTTATGATATTTTTTTTTTTTCCATACGTCAAAGACATTGGTTATATTTCCATAGTAAGACTTTTTTTTTTTCATGCCAAATCTGGCTACATGGATTGTTTAAGGACTAGTAGAACGGAGAATCCGATCATCCTCTACTATTATATGTTCATTAACATCAAAGCCTCCCTAGGTATTCTACAGAACTGTAGCCCAGCTCAATGTGACCCAACTAATAATAGCTAGCAGCAAGCTAAATACATATTCTGAAAGGGACATTTCACTCAAAAGTAAATTCATACTTAGATACGGTTGCTACTACCTGAGATAAGAGCAAAGCCACTGTTGCGCTGTTGTCCACCTGATTTTGCACAAGAACTGAGTTGCTGCTGGAAATTGATAAACAAAAGGACCTCGCATGGTGGTGCTCTGAACTGCTGAAAACTATAAGGAAATCGATAACTCAAATTATGTCTATATAGTTTTATTTCTAACTTCAGCACTAGTGACCACTCAGCCAAAACAAACAAAAAGGCAACGAACAGATTACTCAAATTGGTGGTTGTGCAAACTTTTTAGCGTGATTTTTTTTTTTTGATATCTAACCAATCAAACAACGTGATGACTAGCCTCGATACCATTTCTTGACCCAAAACTAGAAGAGTTGGTCCAACCGAGTGTCCCTCACTTTTAAGTTGGTTCAACTTCTCTCCTCACATACCAATGTGGGACTAGTCCCAACAATATCCGCCAAATACGCCCTTGCACCTTGTCGCCACCCATACCGCGTCAAGGTGTACCAATATCCCCTATGGGCGGCGTGAATGCGCATGGCCCCATCTGTCTCCCTCCACGTACCCCCCCCCCCCACCCACCCCACCCCCCCCCACCCCGTCCGGCAGAAGGCGCCTCCTCCGTCAGGTCCCACGAGCTCCGAGGCGAAAAAGGAAGAAAATGGTTGCAACATAATCGAATGACATTCAGGTCAATCGCTTTTTTGTAGGGGGTTGTCTACGTAACACGTGTGTTTCTAGGGGATCCATCACATCGCCCTGCTAATGGATTGAAATCCAAACCAAACCCACACCGCTCCATTCGATTACAAACACAGTTAATAAACCAAACCAAGCCAAACTATTTCAGAGTTCCATTCAATCCCACCCAAACCATAAGGGTTCTTCTCACAAACTTATTAGTATTTTGGTTTCAACCCATGGTTTTAAACGATGGTTTCGGCCCATGGTTTCCGCCCGGCGACGCTAGGTTGAGCAGCAGCATCACGACGCTTGCGCAGGATTCGGACATGGCGGCAGCGGCATCTCGGCGTCCACGCATGCTTCGGTCCTTCGGATACGGCGGCGGCGGCATCTCGGCATCCACGCATGATTCGGATACGGTGGCGGCGGCACCTCGGCGTCCATGCATGATTCGGATACGGCGGCAGCGGCATGGCGGCGGCAGCCTCTCGTAGCTGGGTGAGAAGCTAGCTAGTGCAAGCATGTACGCCGCATCCAGGACCCAGCGTGCTTGCAAGCTTGTCATGGATACGGGGATTGGCTGCTGCTTCTCAGCCTTCTCGTTCCAGGATAGGAGCACGGCCAAGGCAACGTTGCCGGCGACGGCCTCGGCGTCGGCCGTGGCGTTGGAAGGCCGGCGAGACCGCGGCGTCGGCCGCGGCGCGGAAGGCCGGCGAGACCGCGGCGGCGTAGTCTGAGCGGGGCGAAGCCGACAGGAGGTCCTCCGGCAGGTGACTGTTCACGCAGAAGGCGGGCGCCGTCTCCGTCGGTTCCCTTCCCCTGCCTCCTCGGTTCCTCGCGTTTCACGATTAGGATGACGACGGAGGAGTTCGTGGTTTCACTATGGGTAGGTGACAGCCCAAACCAAACCAGTCCATAAGAACTCTTAACCCATTCTCCACCAAACCAAAGCGAACCATCTCAAAACCAGCCCATTAAAAACCATTTTAAACTAAACCATTAGCAGGGCTACCATCACACACGTGATTTGTGCTAGAAAAACACACAAATAAGAAAATTTGTGTGTGTTTTTATGCCCCCTCACCAAACAAATTTTGTCCAGAAGAATAGAAGAGACATTTTCTATAGGAGGACAAGAGACAAATTTTCTTACCAGGCCAGCACAATCACAAATGCGGGCTTCGAGGTCCGGTGATGGTGGCCACGGGCAAGCTTCGAGGTTCGGTCGGTCAACGGCAGAGGTCCGGCCATGGGGCCGTCGAGTCACGGCGGGCTCGCGGAGTCAGCCGTCGCAGGGCTCGCCGGTGTTGGGGAGGCACGCTGTCGTTGTTGTGGCCTTGAAAGATGCATACAGATGCCGCAATAATTGGGTGTGGGAAGGGAGGCGCGGTGGCGTTCACCGACATGGTGGCGAAAGAGGGAGGTTGAGGTTGAGAATGCGTCGAGGGAGGGAAGAGAAAGAGCCTCGGGAACAGAAGGTGGGAAGGAGGAAGTGAACCGGACGTGTGGTGCCCAATTGTCATAAAGGCAAAAAAAAAAAATCATATGTTTTTATGGTAAAAAAACACACACGTGTGTGAGATAGCATTCCCCTTCTGTAATGGCAAGTTGGGGGTGAATTACTTTTTCTAATGGCATGCTGGCGAATGGTAAATCATTGAAACCTAACTCTCATGATTCACCCTGGGCATACCCGCACCCAAACTACTTCGAACCGAATTACCCGAACCCGATCCTAAGCTCGGGCAAAGTTGATTTTGATTACCCAAAATTAGTTTGGGTAATTCGGGTCTTGCACTCCGGTACCCAAACTACCCGAAATTTTTGCTTTTCGACTATGTATTTATCATGTGTTGTTAGTTGAACACTTGAAATTATCACTTTATTTGAATATAATTCTTTTGGTTTGAACAAGTGACTATAATATATTATTCTCCACAAATTGTTGTTGAAACTCTACATAAATTACTGGTGAAATTTTGTTTATATTGTTACTAAAATTTTGTGTACTTTGTTGTTTTCTATAAATTCGGGTATACCCGAACCCAAACTATCAGGTACCGAAATTTGGGGTAGTGTTTTTCGGACTAATATCGGGTAGCAGATTTTCATTACCCGAATTTTAAATTATTCAAATTATCCGACCGAAAAATGGGTAACCCGAACGTTCAGGGGTGACTCATGATGGTCGATTTTCAAAAAGCTCCCCTACTGACGGTTTAGGGCCTAGTGTGATTTTACAAAGCTCACGAATTTTATATATTAAAAAATCTCTTTGGACTAAGGTGAGTTTATAATTTTATAAAGGCGAACTGACAGGCAAGATCAAATGTTCACACCAAATCGTCGGGTGTGCTGCCACGCCGAATTAGCCCTAAAATGTTGCTAGTGGGGTTACAAAAATTGTAAATATCATAACATGGCTTTAAAAGCTCTGAAACTAAGAGTATCAAAAACTCCATTGTCCATTTGCATTAACGAGAACGGAAATACCGTGAGTTTGGCCTCCTTGCACAAAAAAAAAACCGGTGAAATGAAAGGCAGAAGCTTTTCGTTCTTCTAAAACCTGATTCAAGACTAGAAACCTAGGGAGAAAACAGCAACAGCTAGAAGCCTCAGTAACAGAGTACTGATCAAGAAAAACGCATCATGATTACCATGCAGGGTCCACTTAGAGAATCCATTAACAGTGATTTCATGACCATACAAGTTGATTCGAAGAGAAAACAGTGATTACGTGACCATACTGGTTCAATGGAAGCAAGAGGAAATCCACAAAGCACAAGTACTCCAGCCACATAACTAATCATAGATATCAAAGGTGACAACACGAGATCACCATGAACACTACTAAAGATTAATCCATCGTTGGTAGCATAATCAACTGCATAGAACCATCTTCATTTGCTTCACCATCTTGACGTGCTTCGGCATCCTTCACAACTGTTAAGCATATACATTGAAAAAACATAAATACTTGGTGACCTACGGCATATGAAATACTTATTATTCATATATGCTACTAACAACTGGGAACAGATGAGACACAATCTCAATTCCCCGACTACATAAAAAACACTAAAACATTTCATTTGTAATCTGTAGGACATGTCCATTGCTGGAAATATTGGAATTGGAATTGAGAGTACGTACATACAGCATGGAAACATCAAATCAAATCTATTAAAGCACAACAAACTAACAAAGCAGTCCAACTAATGTGTTGGATCTGCACGTTCATACTTATTATTATATTATATTATATTGAGATCTTAGCATTCATCATTGTCAAAAGTCTAAAACCAGTGTGTATAGAACAAAGGAAGCATAATTCTATAGAGCATACACCAAACACACAAGGCTATTCATACTTTCAGATATATGCCCATTGTCTGCTATTTCGATCTAACAAATATCTAATTGATCAACTTGTAAGATTACTGAGGTAGAATAGAAGATAATGTCAGATGCAAGTCATAAGCAGAGTTTGGAAAGCAATAGTCAAAGTAGTATAGTCATCCACAAGAGAAGCAGATGACACCACAACCAAATAAAATGCAAAAGGTAAATAATTAGAAACAAACAAATAGAAAAGCATTTCCCTTATTAACAAACCACGGCAGAAAGCTATTAACCATATGTTAAATCAAAACAGTGTAGTTATAATCTACAGATAATTGTTAAGAACCAAGTGGATGTAGGCATTTGTTTGTAGTTATAATAGAAGCAGCCAATTACCTGGGGCACTAGCTGGATTTCCATGATTTGCTGGATTAAAATACTTGAGATCCTACTAGGGCAATAGATGACCTCAAGATCACGGTATCTTCTAATGCCAAAGTAAGCAGCAGATTGCAGCCTGCCCTCATTCTTCATGTCAACAACAAGGATCCATGTGTTGGGGTGACCAAACTTGGGCCTTGCTACCAAGTAAACAACATCTTCACCGTTAATGCAGGGGAGAGGGCTGATGAATTGAGAGGTTCTGCAGGTTTGGCTGCTCTAATCCACAAAACAAGCCAGAGTCCTTGAGCACAGACAAAATCTTTGGGTCGTCGATGGTGATCTTGGAAGCTCGTACCACAGATTCCTTGTGCCAATCCTCGCAGGAGCTGCTGCTCATCCATCTCTTGTTGCTCCATGTGGTAAGCGCCCAGTCATCCATCGGACCAAAAGAAAACCCCGTTTCGGGTCCGTCTCAGGAAAAACCTCCTCGGTAATTTCCAGGTGAACAAAATTGAGACAGCCCTTGTCTCTGATGAAGGCGATGCCGCGTTGATGCACCGGGTTGCCTAGTCCCATTCCCCAGCCGTTGTTGTAGCTCATCTCCACCAGCGGCAAGGGGAGTGGAAGTTCACGGAGTGAGGGCTTGGGGTCTAGCACGTCGCAGAGCAGGATACCGCGCCAGAGATCGACCCAGCCCATGGTACCGCGTTGGCCACCGATGGTGATCACGTTGGTCGTAGAATGACGCAGAAGCCGGCCACAGTTCCCAGGAATGTTCACCGGAAATTCCTGCGGGGCCTCCAATGACAGCTCGCTGCTGATCCAGGTCGAGGTTTCCGAGTGGAACAAATGAAGTTGGTACTGATGGAGTTTGCCTGTGAAAGCCAACGCAGCGACCGTGTAATGGCCGTCTGAACGAGGAAGAAGGCCCACGTCAAATTTGCAGAAGAAGGGATGCGGACGCCGTAGCCGCTGCAGCGATGGACGGGTGGAGTCGCCGGCGCCGGCGCGGTAGACGAAGTAATCGAAGTCCTTGTCGTACCGGGCGAAGTTCCGGACCCCATGTTCACCCTGAGGAGGAGCAGATCGTCCACCGAGTAGAGGATTGCCGGCGCCACGGACTGGTTCAGGTCGGAGCAGCACAGGAAGACCGTGGACGGCTGCGGCGGGCGCTTGAAGCAGAGAGACACCTGGATCGGGTTCCCGTTCCGGGTGAGGCCTCGGCGGTGGTCCTGCCGCTGTCGTGGATGGCAACGACGGGCTCGGTGTTGATGAGAACGCGGGCGGGGCGTCGGGATCCTGGACGCGGACGCCGGGAGTGACGGCGCCGTGGTGGTGGACATGGTTTCGGATGGAAGAGGCACGGTGTATGAGGGTGCTGTGCAGCAGGATCCGCTTGGAGGATGGAGCAGATGGCGGCGCCGCCCAGAGGCAGGGGCGATGTGTGGGATGGTGGGGGTGGGGATCGGGGAAACAGGGAAGCTAGGGTTAGGTATTCAAGGGAAGTATTCAACGGATGATGACAGGACGGGCCGAAGAGGAAAGGCCCAAACACCGGATGATCGGCCTGTGGTCTCGTCATTCTGTCGCGCTTTCTTTCCCCTCGCTCCAGGCCCAACAAAACGCTCCACCGTGAAAATATGGAAAAAGTCTACTTTTGGTCCTTCAATTTTTCGCGAAAGTCTCGATTTTGGTCCTCAACTCCAAAACCGGATAAAGCGGGTTACTCAACTTTTAAACCGTGCAGATTTAGTCCGTCGGCGGGTTTGGGCCGGTGGTTTTCCTTCTGATAACTCGGTTTTGCTTTACGATTCTTTTGTGGTTTCATTTATTCCCTTTTCTTATTTATTTGGTTGAATCTTTTAAAAATCATAGTAAATCACAGAAAAATCATAAAATAGAAAATCTAATTTTGTTAGACTCCACATAAGTAGAGCTACGCAATGAATATATAATATGGTATACTTTAATATAAATTTTTGCTATGAAGGCTTTGCCTTTTTCTTTTTATTTATTTCAACTCAATATTTAAAAATCATAATAAATTATAAAAAATCATAAAAAATAAAAACAAATTTTGCTAGACTCCACATGAGCATATTTACACAATAAAGATATATAGGTGTACTATTTAATTTATTGGCCAGGGATCCATCGATCAAGGTTCACGGCTACCGCGCACGCGATGCGCACGTAGATCAACACAACAAACCTAGCTAACCTTACCCAGCTAAAGAGCTACAGTAACTACATACTTTGTGTTATTGCCGCCTCATGTGGAGTCCAACAAAATTGAATTTTTTATTTTATAATTTTTCTGTAATTTACTATGATTTTTTAAAGATTGAGATGAAATAAATAAAAAGAAAAAGGCAAAACCTTGTAGCAAAAAACTTTGTACTAAAGTATACCATATTATATATTCATTGCGTAGCTCTACTCATGTGGAGTCCAACAAAATTGATTTTCTATTTTATGAATTTTCGTGATTTATTATGATTTTGAAAGATTCAAATTAAATAAATAAGAAAAAGGGAAAACAAAACCACGATCCTTTGTAGCAAAACCGAGTTATCAGAAGCGAAACCACTGGCCAAACCCGCCGAGGGACGAAATACGACGGTTTGAAAAGTTGAGGGACTGTTTTTATCCGGTTTTGGAGTTGAGGGACCAAAATCGGACTTTCGCGAAAAGTTGAGGGGCCAAAAGTAGACTTTTCCTCGAAAAATATTGGCTTGATTCGATTCCCTCAAATCCCTTTTTTTTTTTTCGAGCAACTCTAGTGGAACCCCTATTCGTGTGGCCCTACTCTAAATTCTAAGGGGTTGAGAGAAAAAATAAACTCCAATGGAGCCCTAATTTAAGCTTCTATTTTCAATACCCCTCAAATTTTAATCTCGAGGTCCCTAGATGTAGAAAAACCCCTACTCGGTGGGACCCACGTCACTTTTCCCATCTCCTTCCTATCCTCCACCCCTTGGCGCCCTTGCCGACGCCACCGAATTTCGACGCCTGCACACGCCGCCGGCCGCCGCCTGGCGTTCCCACCCCACCGCTTCGCCGCACGTCTCCGGGGCCCGCACTTGCAATCCGCCCCGGCGGGCCAACTACTATCCGCTCGCCCGAATCTCGAGGGCCACCATTGCTACCGCGCCACGCGGCCGGATGCCCCGCACGAACGCCAGAGCATGCGCCGCGACCTCGAGGAGGCCAAGCGGCCCTGAGGGACGCCCACTGATTGCGGATTTGCCGAACCCGCGCTTGTCGCCCCCGACGTATGGCCGGCCGTCTTCGCCTGTCTTCCGGGGCTCTACGTCAAGCGCGGCCCGGGCGCCCTAGGTGCTCAGGACCGCGCCGCCCGCCGACGGTGCCACCGACTCCGACCGCGGCCCATTCAAGCCACGCCGGGGCTCACACGACGCCCGGTTCTTGCCCCATCCGCCGATCTCCTCCACGATGTCCTCGCACCAAGGCCGCCGCGCGTCCAGTCAGCTCGGTAGTGGCCGGTGGCGGTCACCCCGCGCTGGCGCTTTAAGGCGGTAAGCTGGTGGTTCATTCGCGCAGCGGCGAAGGCGGCGAGCGCTCGCTCGCGCCCGCGGCCGCCTCGCAAAGACGCTAAAAGAGCGCCAGCGGCTTTTCCCGACGGCGCTGCTCGGCGTCGCAGGCGGCAAAGACGCGCCGGCCTCGCCCGACGGCGGACTCGCGGTGACCCGAGCCCCGACAACCGCGACCCGAGCTCCAATCGGCTGGCGCGCCCCAAGCACACGACGACGAGCTCCGTCGGTCGCGGGATCTACTAGCGAAGAGGATGGGGGAGGAAAGGTTATGACATGTGGGTCCCTCACGACGTAGGTCGCTAGTGTGAATTTGGGGTCTCGTTTAGGTGCTACCATTGAGTAAAATGAATTTGTTGGCCAACAAAATTAGTTGAAAGCCTCCAAAATTTAGAGTAGGGACTCGATTTAGGTGGCATGATTGGAGTTGCCGTTCTCTACCACTCATTTTTGTTGAGTGCCTCTCCGGTCTCCACCACTCGTGCCCCATTCTCGGCCACTCGTCCTCAACTCACCACCAAGATGCCGCCCGCATGGCGCAAAGCACGCTGCGGCGGATGCGCCGCCGAAGGCCACGCGGCGACCCATCGCTCCACGTGTCGGCGACCCACCGCCTCCACGCGCGGCCGCCGGCAAAATTCGCCGCCACACGGCGCGATTCGGTGGGGTTCGGCGGCTTCTCGCTCCGATCGGGCGAGGTTGGCGGCGAAAGGACATGGATCCGCCATATCCGGCGGTTGCGGCGGCTTCTGATGTTAGATAAGCATGTTGCGGATATAGTACAATAGTTTGCTTTACAAGTTTATTTGTTTTCCAAGTTTGCTATGTTTAGCTAGTGCGCATGCAGCTGCTCGCCATGCGCGCTCTTCGCGGACGTCGCGGTGGATTGGGATGGCAGTTCGTGCTCTCGGCGTGCGCGCAATTATCTCAGCCACTACGGCTTGTAATTCCTCTATATTCACGGTAAGAAGAACGAGGAAAACGTTTTGCTTTCACAAAGACGCAAACATCGTGTGTCCTTTGAAGTTTTTCGCGTCGCGTTTCTCTTCGTTCTAAGCGGGTTGATCCCAACATTTGGCATCGGAGTCGAGGTTTCGCCGTCGCCATGGCGCCGTCACCATCCGACAAGAACAATGCGGCGCGAGGTGATTGTTGGTGTTTCTTAGCAGCTTGGCAAAGTCGGCAAAGTTTAGCGCCACGGAAATACCGTTGTAGCACTTCACCCGGTGATAAAGCGGGGTATCATATAATTCGCAGGACGATTGCGTTGAGGGCTTCCTGGATGCGTGTCTACCCAAGGCAAGGTTAGGTTCTACGAGTAATGAGGTCTCCCTATGGGCTTAGATTTCCGATCAGTGATTTCAGCGTTGTTATCTCCTTACTTCGGGCACGGCCCTCGCCCAAGCGAGGCGAGTCCGACAATTAGCTCTACGTCACACCCGAGCGTGGAGGGATTACAAAGGACGGACAAGGCTGTCACAACCACGCCGCCTACCCTCACGACCGTGGGATGCTTCATAAAAGGTAGGTGAACGCTAGCCCAAACACCACGTTTGCACTATTGGTCACTGATTCTTGATGTTGGCCAAGGTTCCCCCGGTCAAAGAGTCCCTTCACCAAGAACTAACGCTCTTACGAGACAATCTACCGATCCCATAAGACTATAACAAGTAAGGACAATGTAATCGGAAAGACAATAAGCCGAGAGATGAACACAAGCTTGCTCACCAAAGTGTAAGAAGCTTTGTAGAGGTACAAAGCGTCGTGGTGCCGACAAGTCCGCACTCCGACCTCCTAGGAACCGCGGATCACCGAAGCTACTCCGACAACTCAGTAGAAGGATCCAAGTTCCTTCTAGCTTTTCCTCTCTCACTCTCTAGAATTTACAAGGTAGGAAGAAGGCTAAGCTACTCCTCTTGCTTCAATGTGCTGAATTCTCCTTGGAATGGTTGTTGTGAGAGGTGGAGGAGCCTTCCTTTTATAGCTTGAGTGGAGGGGTGTCTTTGGAAAATGGCCACCACCACCATTATGTCCAAACCGACCAGGAATAGGCGGTTTTGCGAGGTTCACCGCACCTGGTCAAGCCGCCACCGACGCGTTCTCGGAGTGAATGAACGCCACGTCAGCCGGCCCCCCCCCTTGTCGGCACATGGGTTGGCCCCAAACCGCTTTGACCTTGTTGTGTCGACTTGTTTCGTTGTCTTGGGCCCGGGTTTGGATGTGGAGAACCCGAGTTGGTGGCTTTGGCCGAGGTAAGTTGGGTTGGTCTTGCCATTTGGCACTTGTGGGCTTTTTTCTATTTATTGTATTTTTATTCTTTTTCCTTGTATTTTGGCCCAAAGTGCACATGTCTTGTCTTGTTGCAAGAACCAAATGTACACAAAACTATGGAATTTGTTAGTTTATAACCCCTATCTCTAGGTGGTTTTGGTGTAGGTTGACGGTGTTTGATATGTAGTTGGTTACCGTCAACAAACTCCCCACACTTAGCCCTTTACTAGCCCCTCAGTGAAGGCGTAAGGATTAGAGTGGTTCAATCTCCAAGATGTAGACTTGCATACAAGTTATTCCGGGCCTCACACGCTTTTGTGAGCTTTTAATTTTTCTCACCCTTTATTACCTTTTATCGTAGTGGGGCTTTTTAGCTTTTTCTCAAAGCCTTGGCGATTTGCCAGATAGAATGGTTATAAATGTAAATGCTTTTCATTCATCCTTTTTGTTTGACTTTCTCATCCGGGATTTATTTAGATTTAAGATTATGTTTGGTTTTCGAGAAAGTATGGGCTTTATTGATATACATATTTTTTGGAGAGGTGGGCTCTGCCGCCCTAGACTTTTGTCTTTTATTTCCTCTCTCTCTTTTTTTTTTTTTGGAGATGTGGGCTCTTCTCGCCCTCGGACACGTGTCCATTTTTCATCTCTTTTCTATATCTCTTTCTTTCTCTCTTTTTCTTCTTCTTTTTTTAGCATAGCCCATAGCATTTCTCTTTTCTTTTCAAATTAGATTCCCGGATGTCAAGTACCTCTTTTTTGGATGAACTCATAGCAAATCCATTTGTACCATATCGTATTTTGGCAACAACCTGGACTGGATAGAGCTTATGCAACCCACATGAATCGGGTTTTTTCAGGATGATAATTTCGATTGCTCAACAAAGAATGGTTACGACGAGGAATAAAATGTATGCATGTCATTTCTCAATTGGTAGACTTGAGATGGAGTTTTGCCAACTTAGGTTCAGGTTTAGCATCATGTTTAAACATGGGTGGTAGAAAGAATGCTTCAAGTCAAATTTTGAATTTATACATTGCGTACCTTGACTTGTGAGAGGCGGTTGCCTCCCCCACACTTGTTTTTGTACCTATTTTATTTTTTTTTTGCACAAGACAAAAACAAGTGGAGACATACACAATATTCCAAAGACAAGCTTTATTGAATTCATAAATATATTGTAATACAAATGTAGACGCGCACTTGAAGGAATTACAAAATAATTGGAAAGGGAAATGCTGAAAATTTAAAAGTTTGCTTCTAGCGTCTAATTTATTCGGGAAATAGAAGCACCTATGCGCGGCCTTTTGAGAGCGTGCCCAGCATTGGCGGCTTTAGCGACGAACAAGTTTGGTCTTAAAGCCGAGGCGGAAGGAGTCTAATTCCTTTCTAATTGCTGCATTCGTCTTCCGCTTCTTCGCCGATTGTTGAGCCTTTTCACTAGCGTGCATAAAAAGAATTGACTCTAGCGTTTAGCGTCGCTAGCGAAGGCTCCGTGGGTACCGTGCTGCTACCGGCTGTGCAGCGAGGGTGTACCGTCGGATAGGCTTTCTAAGACATTTGGTGCCTTCCTAGGGACAGCCCGGGGTACCCTCAAAGGTCCCTCACTTTTGGAACAACTCTCAAAAGGCGTTCGGGGCCTTTCTAGGGGCTGAGGGATGCGCAAGGGGCGCTAGGAGATGTCGTCGGAGTGGGGGCTTTAGTAGGCCTCTTCATGAACCCCTTTCCATGCCCTCCCGTTGGTAAATCAACACCAACAACGGTGTACGGAAGCTTCGCATCGGGCGTGGAAGGATGGCGTCTCCGTTGAGGAAGACGGCCGCCCGAAACCGGGTGTCTTCCTCTTGTTGCCGGCGGTGCCCATCGTAGGGGGACGAGGGGGGGGCCCAAGGATGCTCTTGGGCGCCGCGGACCTGCCCGTGGACACCACGCCGATCCCTCCACTTGAAGAGTTGCGTGAAGGAGGGAGCATGGCAAGTGGAGCAACTGACGGCTCGGCCTCCTTGCTTGGGAAGGGAGAGGTCTCCATCGTTGATGGAGCAAGCCGGCGGGCGGAGTTGTAGAGGATGATGGCATGGTTCTCCATTGCATGCTGGTTGGTGAAGAGTGGCAAGGTGGATTGGGAATGGTGAGCTTGAAGAAGAGTGTGTGAGGAGAGGGAGGGGAGGTGAGGTATTTATAGGACAAGGATCACCCTACGCCTCGACACAATTCGAATTGGCGAGAATAAAGCGGCATCAATGCTATTCATTTTCAGGTTTAAGGCGGTGGGCGAAATCGGGAGCCAGCCGTGCCGTCCGGGGTGCGGGCGCACCCGTGGTGCTTGGCGCACCCCTCTCCTCTCGTGTCCCCCGGGTCGTGTTTTCGGCCATGTTCGTCATTGGTTTTGAAAGTTTGAATTACGTGGATTTGCGGCGCAAGCTCTAATCCCATTCCCAATCCCGAGGTTTGATTTCTTTTTGGATTTATTCTTTGAAAATAGAAAATATGTGCACAAATAAAATAATTAAAGCAAGCACAAAACAGCATGAGCTTAGTGAGGGTAAAAAGGTAAATAGCGTAAGCATAACCTCACAAGCCTTTTTTTTTTGTATCTTTGATTATTTAACTATTTTCAAAGCATAAATCTATTCTATCAAGCTCTTGGTTAAGATCGAGGCAGAGGTTCAAAGAAAAGCTTGAGACGTTGTCCATTTACCTTTTGGATTGAACCGGCGTCATCTTGATTGTAATTGCGCCATGTGGCGATGTGTTGATGACGGTGTGCGGTCCTTTCCACTTGCTTCTCGGCTTTCCTTCACGAATAATTTCACCCGGGGAGTTGAATAAGAGTACTTTATCGCCCGTGGTGAATTCTTTGATTTTTATGCGCTGATCATGCCATCTTTTTGTGCGCTCTTTGTAGAGCTTTTGCTGACCGTAGTACGCCTTCTCTCGCCATTCTTCGGCTCGAGAGATTTGTCTCGTCGATTTTTCGGCGAGTTTGACGTCCATGTTCCACTTTTTGATGGCCCCGGTGAGCTCGATGTTCCACTCAACGGTAAGTGGCGTGTTTTGCCATATACCGGTGGTAGGGTGACATGCCGATGGGGGGCTTTATATTTGTCCGATATGCCCGAGAGCATCCGGTAGCTTGTTTTTCCAGCCTTTCCCCATCTCATTGACCGTCTTCCCGGAGTATGTTTTTGATCCGCTTGTTTGAGGTTTCGCTTGCCTGCTGGTTTTCGCGCGGATGGTGCGGGGTAGCAATGTTGTGCTTGCGCCAAGTTCCTTCAGGAATGCCCCTGAATGATTTGTCCACAAAGTGTGATCCTCCGTCACTTATCACCATGCGTGGCGTTCGAAACGGGGAAGATCACCGTGAAACATCTTTGCGTGCATGCTTGGCGTCGCCAGCCTCTCGCATGGCATGGCTTCTACTCATTTTGACACATAATCCATCGCCACGGGATATACTCGCAATCATGGGACTTAGGGAATGGTCCCATGTAATCAATGCCCCACACATCAAATATTTCTATTTGAAGGTTGTAATGCAGGGGCATTGCATCACGAGCAGTGATATTTCCAGTTCTTTGACAGCTTGAGCATCTTTCGATAAACTCTTTTGTGTCTTCATACATTGTTGGCCAATAAAACCCGCAGACCGCCAAATTTTGGCTTGTGTGCGGAATACTCCGTATGGCCACCGTAGGGTGATGCATGACATTTCTCGATGATTTGCAACCCTTCTTCCCTTGGTACACATCTTCTCGGCAAGCCATCACCACATACTGCATGCAGTACGGTTCATCCCAAAGGTGTCGTCGGCTTTCTACTTGCAATTTCCGCTTGTCCTCTCCAGGTGGTACATATCCTGCAACCATAAAGTTGACAATATTTGCGTACCATGGATTGGAGTCCGACACCTTTAGTAGCATGTCGTCGCACATGTAGTCATTGATTGGAAGTTCTGCATGTTAGTGACGCATACGCGACAAATGATCTGCAACGGTATTTTCTACTCCCTTTTTATCTTTTATTTCTAGATCGAATTCTTGGAGCAGAAGAATCCAGCGGATCAACCGAGGTTTCACATCTTTCTTAGTGAGCAGATACTTGAGTGCAGCGTGATCGGTATAAACTATTATCTTTGCACCCACTAGGTAAGAGCGAAATTTCTCGATAGCAAAGACTACTGCAAGGAGCTCTTTTTCTGTGGTGGCGTAGTTAAGCTAGGCTCCTGTTAGAGTCTTGCTAGCATATGCGATTGCATTGTTCTTTTTGTCTTTGGTTTGGCCTAAGACCGCACCAACGGCATAGTCGCTAGCATCGCACATGATTTTCAAGCGGCAGCGACCAATCTGGGGGTTGGATGATTGGAGCCGAGATGAGTGCTTTCTTAAGAGTTTCAAAGCGCATGCATGCACTCATCCGTGAAGTCAAAGGGTGCATCCTTGGCTAGCAGGTTCGTGAGGGGTCTAGAGATTTGTGAAAAACTTTTATGAACCTCCTATAGAAACCACGCATGGCCTAGGAAACTGCGAATCCCTTTGACATTCACTGGGGGAGGTAGCTTTTCGATAACGTCTATCTTAGCTTTGTCTACCTCAATTCCCCTCTCGGACACTAGGTGTCCAAGAACGATGCCTTCCCGGACCATGAAATGGCACTTTTCCCAGTTTAGTACCAGGTCCTTTTCTTGGCATCGTTGCAAGACCTTGTCTAAATTCTCCAGACAATTTTTGAGAGTCTTACCATAGCGAGAAGTCATCCATGAAAATTTCCATGATTTCTTGATCATATGCGAGAAAATAGACATCATACACCGCCGAAAGGAAGCAGGTGCATTACACGGCCCAAATGACATTCTACGGTAAGCATAGGTTCCGTATGGGCATGTGAAGGTAGTCTTGCTTTGGTCATCAGGGTGGATCGGGATCTGGTGGTACCCAGAATACCCGTCAAGGAAGCAAAAGAAAGAGTGTTTCGCTAACCGTTCCAAGCATCTCATCAATGAATGGAAGCGGGAAGTGATCTTTCTTAGTTGCCTTGTTAAGTTTTTTCGTAGTCGATACACATTCTCCACCCCGTGACTTGTCTTTGTGGAATGAGCTCATTCTTAGAGTTCTCAACGACCGACATTCCTCCCTTTTTAGGGACCACTTGGACCGGGCTAACCCAATCGCTATGTGGTGCGGGATAGATTATCGGCGTGAAGAAGTTTGAGAACTTCCTTCTTCACGACTTCACGCATCGCATTATTGAGCCTTTTGTGGTTCGCGTGATGGATGGGGTTTGGAAGGGTCAATAGGTATACGATGTGTGCAGAGTGTTGGGCTTACCCCTTTTAGGTCTTGTAAGGAATACCCGAAGACCGATCTATGTTTCTCTAAAATGGCTATGAGTTGGGTCGTCTCACGGTCACTAAGTTTATCACTAATGATAACCAGGGGCTTGTGTGTCACCGTTTAGGAATACATAGCGTAGGCACGGGGGGGGTTTAAGCTCAACTGGAGGTCGTGTCGGTTCTTCCTCTTGAGGAAGTTCTATGGTTTCCCCGAGTCGCCCCTCTTCTTCTATGAAGAATTGGGCGTCACGTTCTAGGTACTGTTTCGGGTTTTCATAGAGCATGACTCCTTTGACCTCCTCGGGCGTGTCATGCTCATGGAGGGAGTCCGATTCTTGAGTTTTTGGCTCGAGTAGCGGTATGGACATTGATTTGCCTCCTAGCTTGACATCTAAATCGGTTTGTGGTAGATCAAGAATCTTTTCCGGGGATGCCCGATTAGGATGTCAAAATCTTGGATATCAAAAATATGAAAATCCGAGGAGATAATTTGACATTCCTATGGAGAAGAATTTGGTCGTGTATAACCTCACGGCATTTTACAATGGTTCGAGGTGCTATGCGCAATGTCCGTCTTTGTGTGGGTTACGGGTGCATCCTTGTCACATTCTTTGTGCAAAGGATTTGGACATGATGTTTATGCCCACATACTGGGTTATACATGACCTCCACTACGTCCCCTTGATATTTTACCTTGAGATAGGCGTAGAGGGATGGTTCAATCGAATTTCTTCGAAAGAGGGCCCTTCCTCCTATAGCCATTCCGTACTCATGATAGCGGTTAGCTCCTTAATAGACTCCTGGAGAAAGAGTTCGTCCGGGGGTGGTTCAGAGCCAACTGGGGCAGGTGGTTTCTTCCATAGTTCGTAATTCGAGGTGTTACCAAATTGTTCAGTAGGGTCTTCCTCGAAAAACGGGAGATCCGTCCATGCGGTCTCCTTTGGTTCTGGTTCAGGCGAGGGTCTCTCTAAAGAGTTTTCGAGTTCGGTAGTAGCCGAAGAGACTTCCTCATGTTTACGCTTGGGTTCTACTCGGATGGGTTCTAGCGGAAGGGTATTCTCAAGAATACGGTTTAGGAGAGCTTCTCCTTCCGCTGTGGTTTTATGTGCGAACGACCCTCCGGCAGCCTAAATCAAGCGATAGTGCATTTGCTCTATCCAAACCTAGCCAAAAGTGTTGTAACAACACATGGTTCGGGATGGACGGACCGGGTCGGATCCGGTAAGAATGGTAAAACGGTCCCAAGTCGCACCTATGGTTTCACCCTCTTTTTGTCGGAAGTTGAGGATCTCTTGTCGTAGGGCCGCGATTCGGATAAGGGATAGAAAGCTACACATAACTGGTTCGCAGTTCTTCCCATTCTCCATTTACCAACCCTACGTTATGGGCGTACCATTGAGTCGCCCTCTCGAGAGAGAACGGAAACAACTTCCACCTCAACGTGTCATGTGTCATGCACGCAATAGTCGAGGCGCCACGAGCTGCTCAAACTCCGTAAGTGATGGCGAGGGGTTTTCATATTCGAGCACGAAAAGGCTGGGGGCCCGAACCATGGCTATAAAGCCGGGCGGGAGCTCATAATCGAAGTCTGTGATTGGCTTTGCAGATTGGAGTGGTTCTACGAGCTCGCCCTTAGGAGCGGATAGGATTTGAATGGTGGGTTGCTCCATGGGTAGGAACTATTTTTGGGTTTTTAGGTTTATAGGAGATATTCTAGACACACGGGTCGACTAGGTCCGAAATACAACTACGACAACCGTCCCCGACAGCGGTGCGAGAAATGCTTGTTGGTGTTTCTTAGCTTAAAGCGGCAAAGTCCGCAAGCGCGCGGAAATACCGTTGTAGCACTTCACCCGTGATAAACAGGGTATCGTATAATTCACAAGGGCGGTTGCGTTGAGGGCTTCCTAGATGCGTGTCTACCCAAGGCAAGGTTAGGTTCTACGAGTAATGAGGTCTCCCTATGGGCTTAGATTTCCGATCGGTGATTTCCCGCGTTGTTATCTCCTTACGCCGGGCACCGCCCGCCCAAGCCGGGCGAGTCCCAAGCAATTAGCTCTTACGCCACACCCGAGCGTGGAGGGATTACAAAGGACGGACAAAGGCTGTCACAACCACGGCCGCCTACCCTCACGACCGTGGGATGCCGCAAAAGGTAGGTGAACGCTAGCCCAAAACACCACGTTTGCACTATTGGTCACGATTCTTGATGTTGGCCAAGGTTCCCGGTCAAAGAGTCCCTTCACCAAGAACTAACGCTCTTACGAGACAATCTACCGATCCCATAAGACTATAACAAGTAAGGACAATGTAATCGGAAAGACAATAAGCGAGAGATGAACACAAGCTTGCTCACCAAAGTGTAAGAAGCTTTGTAGAGGTACAAGCGCCGTGGTGCCGCACAAGTCCCAAGCACTCCGACCTCCTAGGAACATGCGGATCACCGAAGCTACTCCGACAACTCCGAGTAGAAGGATCCAAGTTCCTTCTAGCTTTTCCTCTCTCACTCTCTAGAATTTACAAGGTAGGAAGAAGGCTAAGCTACTCCTCTTGCTTCAATGTGCTGAATTCTCCTTGGAATGGTTGTTGTGAGAGGTGGAGGAGCCTTCCTTTTATAGCTTGAGTGGAGGGGTGTCTTTGGAAAATGGCCACCACCACCATTATGTCCAAACCGACCAGGAATAGGCGGTTTGCAGGTTCACCGCACCTGGTCAAGCACGCCAATCGACGTTCTCGGAGTGAATGAACCGCCACTTGTAGGCCCGCCCCACCTTCCAGCACATGGGTGCTGGCGCACCACCTTATCGGCCCCAAACCGCCCAAAACCTTGTTGTGTCGACTTGTTTCGTTGTCTTGGGCCTGGTTTGGATGTGGAGAACTTTGAGTTGGTGGCCCGGCCGAGGTAAGTTGGGTTGGTCTTGCCATTTGGCACTTGTGGGCTTTTTCTATTTATTGTATTTTTATTCTTTTTCCTTGTATTTTGGCCTAAAGTGCACATGTCTTGTCTTGTACCTGCAAGAACCAAATGTACACAAAACTATGGAATTTGTTAGTTTATAACCCCTATGTCTAGGTGGTTTTGGTGTAGGTTGGCGGTGTTTGATATGTAGTTGGTTACCGTCAACAGTGATGGCTCCGGCGGGAACAAGAGTCCTGTGCCGTCGCGTTCGCCGAATCGACGTCGTCGTGGCGTTCGGCCGCGCCGCACACACCGGACGCCGAGGAGCGCATCGCCGGCGGCCGTCGGCCGGGCGAATGTCGCGTGGCCGATGCTCCACGCGGACCAACTTCCCGGAATGGGCGTTGGTGATGGAGGTGAATTTCCGTGACGCCGATGAGGACCCCCGACGAGGAAGAGTACCACGACGACGGCGGGTGATGGTCGGCCTCCTACGCTCGGGCCCCTCCGAGCTCCGGAGCACCTCGCCCGCAAATCCGGTGAAGGAGGCTTGGGATGCGGTCGGGGACGCGGCGATCGAGATGAGCGCGCATGCGATGCCACGCGCGTTGCGCTAGGAGTTCAACTCCATCTCTTTCAAGGAAGGGGAGGCCGGTCGGCGTCGGCGGCCGGCATCGCATCAACGCTCGCGCCACCAATCTGCATACACTCGGGGATGACATCGGCCGACACCGAGGTAGTCAAGAAGCCGGGCTGCAGGTGGTCCCCGAGAGGCTCAATCGGCGGCGGTCTCCATCGAGATGTTCATGGACTGCGAGGCCAAGGTGGAGGGCGTGATCGGAGGTCGCTGGCGTCTTCGAGGAGCACGGCAAATCAAAACATATCACGGACGCCATGGGTCGCGTCGATGCTCGTGAGGAAGATTGGGAGGCGCGTCGGAAGGCACGCAAAGGCCAGAACTGGCGGTAACTCGGCTCCAACAGCCGTGGGAAACGCCAAGGGCGTGGACGCGCCGTGGGCCTTCAGGGGTCACGCGGCGCTGGCACCGCAAGCCACCACCCGCGATCGGGTGCAAGAACTGCGGCAAGGCCGGCCACCGGGCCAAGCGATTGCCGTGGGGAAGAAGAAGGCGCGCCCACGCCGCACAAGTGGAGGCCGTCGATGATGAGGAGTCGGGCACTCATGCTGCCCATGGCGGGCGGCGGAGGTCCGCGTCGCCGCGAACCGCGGTGGCCGACCGCCAACGCTAACGGCGCCACGCCACGCGCCGAGCTGGTTGAGGCCAAAGGGCTTCGCTCACCTCGACGGAGAGGCGGACAACGCCGACGACCGCCGGCAACCCCCGCAACGGACAACCGGCCGAGGCGGACCACTTCACGGGCAGAGTGCGAGGACAAAGAAGCCCAACATCAAATATGACAAGGTCGCCGTGATCAAGTGATCTCGCCCAAGTGCAAAGAGGGAGGCGCGCCTCTGTAACTACTTAAGTCACCTAGCCCGAAGCTGAGCACGGCTATCGCATTGTTTGAACGATTTCGAATTGAACTCAATCTTACAACCGTTATTCATCTACTTTTCCCGCTCTTCTTCTTCCTCTCGACTCCTACCCCAATTCCCTAGCTACTATCTCTCACATCCGGTATCGAGACTACGGTCCTCTGCCACTTCCTCTTCGCTCCGATCGTTGACCCGACAAACGGCTCGGTAATAAGTCGAGGGATTCGTCTCTAATCGAATTCGTATCACTATAAATCCACCCACCGCTGGTCGAATCATGGTTCGGTCGTCGGAATCAAGCCTCGTTCGTCCGGAGATGCGCTTCGCCTCACACGACCACTTCACCCGCCCGACAGCGCAAGCTCGGTGCCATGGACCCGACGCAGCGCATTTTCCTCGACGAGATGGACCGCCACATCGCCGCGTGCCGAGCCCCTCAATCGCCGTCGGATGACATCGAGACAAAGGTGGACAACAACGCGTCGTCCCGCTTCGCCCGCCCGAGACTCGAGGAGGCTGCGTCCAAGGTGCTCGAGGAATGGCGCCCCAAGCGGTGGGCCTCACGACGAGCTGCGTAGTGACATTGACCGCCCTCCGACCTGACGGCCGGAGGTGGGGAAGATTTCCAAGTACATGGAGCGATCCATGGTGGGAGGTCCCTCATCTTCATCGGGCATCCATGCGGCGGCGCCATCCACGCTACCCGCGCCACTCAACTTGCCCAAGTCTCCTTCCCGCGCCGGCGTCACCGCGACCGGGTGCCTTCGACAGTACCGCAGGCGAGGTGCTCGCAAGTCCGCCCCATCCTCACCAACGGCCTGGGCATACAATCCGCCGCCGCTCAAGGCGGTGCCGCCCCCGCTCGACTTCTGCCGCCGCCCGAAGCGCAACCGTGGCTGCCCCCGCGCCCATCTACGGGATCTGTGACCAACCCGGCCAATGGCCACCGCGTCGATCATGGTGGTTTTGGAGTGGTTTCCACACCGATTCCACCACTCACACGGTATGTTCCACAACTCGCTGAATATCCCTCAAATCTCAGTTTTTGCTCCTCGTCCACCGCCACGTCCTCCATACAATCACTTCGAGTCCCGGGTACCATGGGGGTTCACGGGGAGACAATTCGATAGGATTCCTAAGTTTGACTTTCCTAAGTTTGATAGGGAACATTCTAAGTTGTGGATCAAGCAAGCCGTTCAATATTTTTCGTCTCTACAACATTGAGCCGGGGTTTGGGTTTCGCAGCCACCATGCACTTCCGGGGACCAGCCAAGCGATGGCTCTCTTACGTTGATGAGGATTTAGAGTATATGCCTTGGGATGCCTTTTGTGCTCGATTCATCGTCTCGATTTGCTCGGGATGAGCACGAGCTTTTGCTTCGTAAGATGTTTCAGTTGAAACAGACTTGTGCGGTGACCGAGTACATTGAGAAATTCGTGGAACTTATAGGCGAGCTCAAAGCTTATGCCAAACACTCAAATCCTCTCTATTATGTCCAACGCTTTTTATTGATGGTTTTGCGTGATGAGATTAAAGGCTGTTTTTGCTTGTACACACACCGCCTTCGGCTCGATATTGCTTGTCGTCTCGCTGAACTGCAGGAGGCGTTGGGACTCTCACGGCGTCCAGTCAGACGATGGGATTCACCATATGCTCCGAAGACTGGCGGTGCTCAAGCTGTTCCTCTGCCCTCAGCTTCTCGTTTTGCTCTACCTCCTCTCCAAAAGCCAACAACAGCTCCTCTGTCAACTATGGAAGAGAAGTTCCAAGCTCTGTGTGCCTCTCGACGAGCTCAAGGTCTTTGTTACCGTTGTGGTGCTAAGTGGAGTAGAGATCATCGATGCACTGAGTCTGTTCAGCTCCATGTGCTTCAGGAAGTGCTTGATATTTTTCCTGATGAAGAGGACGAGGAGGGTATTCAGTCTGAACCAACTTCTCCAACAGCACAGGTTATGATGTAGATTTCAGTGGCTGCAACACTGGGCAGTACAGCTCCTAAGACATTTTGCTTGTCAGGTACCATTCAGGGTCACTCTATTTCTATCCTGTTGGATTCTGGTAGCACACACTCATTCTTGGATAGTAAGTTGATTGAGCAGCTGTCTAGAGTGCAATCTTTGAGTCCAGCAGTAATGGTACAGGTGGCTAATGGAGCAGTAATTCAATGTGATGCACATATTCCACAAGCTCAATGGTCTTTGCAGGGTTATACTTTCAATCGATCTCAAATTTTTGCCACTAAGCTCTTATCGATGATTCTTGGCATGGACTGGTTGTCTAGATTTAGTCCAATGCGAGGTTCATTGGCGAGAACAATGGTTGAATATTCCTCATGAAGGCCAATCAATTTTTACTGGCTGGGTAATACACCAACTCTGCCAGTTGGGTCAGTGGTTCAATTGTCAATGTTACAGGATTCTGAGGCTCTTCCATCCTCCAATACTGATCCTACAGTAGAACACTTACTCAAGGAATTTGCACACCTGTTTGCTCAGCCACCAGGATTACCACCTAAGAGAGAGTGTGACCATGTCATTCCATTGGTAGCCGGTGCTCACCCGTTTTTGTCGGGACATATAGATATGCACGCATCTTGAAATCTGAAATTGAGAAACAAGTTCAAGAGATGTTGGACAAAGGAATAGTGCGATCCAGTTCTAGTGCTTTTGCATCACCGTTTTATTGGTCAAGAAGGATGGATCATGGAGATTCTGTGTGGATTACAGATAACTGAATGCCATTACTGCTAAAACTAAGTATCCTGTCCCAATCATTGAGGAGCTTCTAGATGAATTGTGCGGTCTCGCTTACTTTACTACTCTGGATTTGCAAGCAGGATTTCATCAGATCAGGATGAAGGAGGGAGAGGAATACAAAACTACATTTCAGACACATTTTGGACAATTTGAGTTTAAGGTAATGTCATTTGGGCTAACTGGAGCCCCAGGTACATTCCAGGGTGCTATGAACACCACTCTTCATCCTTGCTTGAGACAGTTTGCATTGGTGTTCTTTGATGACATTTTGATATATAGCAAAACATTACCTGAACACTTGCAGCACATTAGAAAAGTGTTTGAGTTATTGGACAGAGATCAGTGGTATCTGAAAATGTCTAAATGTTCTTTTACCAAGACATCTATTGCTTACCTTGGACATGTGGTCTCTCTGAAGGTGTCAGCACTGATCCCTCAAAGCTTACTGCTTTCACAACTTTGAAACACAGTCTCTGTCAGTCACCAGTATTGGCTCTGCCTGATTTCAACAAACCCTTTGCAGTGGAAACTGATGCTTCTGAAGCTGGTATTGGGGCTGTGCTGATGCAGGATGGCCACCCAATTGCCTTCCTTAGCAAAGCTTTAGGACCCAAATCTCGTGACCTATCTATATATGAAAAAGAGTATATGGCCATATTGCTGGCCATTCAGGCTTGGAGGCCCTACCTTCAGTTCCAGGAATTCATTACCTTGACTGACCAGCGCAGTTTAACTCAGTTATCTGACCAACATCTTCATACACATTGGCAACAAAGGGTGTTCTCAAAGTTACTTGGCCTTCAATATAGGATTGTCTACGGACTGTAAGTCGCGACAATCGTGTACCGATGCCTTATCATGACATCACGCTCCCGCCGCTTCTTGTCTTTGCGGTTTACGCCTTGGTACCTTTCCGGCTATCCTCGATTCTTGCCGCTAGTTATGAGCATGATCCTGATGCACAAACAATGTTAGCTAAGCTGTCCTTGGATTCCACTGCTGTTCCATCTTTTACATTGTAGTCTGGCATTCTACGTTACAAGTTCCGTGTTTGGATTGGTTCTAACACATCATTGCGGCGAAATTGTTAACGAATTCCACTCCACGGCATGGGCTGGCCATACTCGTGCTCGATTACATACATGCGTCTCAAACAATCCTTTGCCTGGCGTGGCATGAAAACTGTTGTGCTCAAGTTTGTCAAGGATTGTTCTAATTGTCAGCAAGCCAAGTATGATCGCAGTAAGCTTCCTGGGTTACTCCGGCCATTACCATTGCCTGAATTTGCACGGCAAATTGTGTCTCTCGACTTCATTGAGGGTTTACCCGGTTCATTGACTACATTGAGATATTCTAGTGGTGATTGATTCATTGACTAAGTATGGGCATTTCATCCCCTTCATCACCCTTTCACGAGTGGATGTGGCTAATAGTTTCTTTCACAACATCTATCGGTACCACGGCCTTCCCCAATTATATTGTCTCAGATCGTGACCGCATCTTTACATCCAATTTTTGGTCAGCTTTGTTTGACCTGGTGGATGTGGGTCTTTGCAAAAGCACTTCATATCATCGTAATCGGATGGATGAGCGGGCGGCCGAATGGAGTCCCCTGAAACTTACTTGGCGCTTCCCGCATGCTTGTCCACGCAAATGGAGTGAGTGGCTTACGTCAGCTGAATTCTGGTATAATTCCTCTACACATTCTGCCATTGGGCATTCTCCTTTTGAAGCACTATATGGTTACATTCCACGGGTGGTGTCCACTCCCAAAGTTTCCTCCGATAACACCGATTTGTGACTTGGGTTCTTTGGGCTTCAATGGATGGATACCCTAATGCAACTCCATCTTAACCGTGCAAAGCAACGAATGAAGAAACAGGCAGATTTGCACCGTTCTGAACGGGTGTTCCAAGTGGGTGACATGGTTTATCCGAAGCTCCAACCGTATGTGCAGACATCACTTGCCCTCGTGCACATCAAAAGGCGGCATTCCGCTTCTTTGGGCCTTATCGGCGTGGAGAGTAAGATTGGATCAGTGGCCTATCATTTGGCTCTTCCTTCTCATTGCTCCATTCATCCGGTTTTCCATGTGTCACAATTGAAGAAAGTTGTGGGTTCTTCTCATCAGGTGATTCCAGTTTTGCCTCACCGACTTTGCTTTGCACTTAGCTCCCGAGAAGATTCTTCAAACCGGGCGGTGGATTGTGATGGTGACAAGATCAATCAAGTGCTAGTCAAGTGGAATAATCTTCCTAAAGCCCGGCGACATGGGAAGATTACGAGCCGCTTCATCAAGAATACCCCAAATCAATGGCTTGGGGGCAAGCCGTGACCCAAGGATGGGGGAATGTCAGCAACCCTGCAACGGACAACCCGGTCGAGGCGGACCACTCATGGGCCGTGAGTGCGAGGACAAAGAAGCCCAACACCAAATATGACGAGGCCGTCTGGATCAAGTGATCTCGCCTGCGTGCGAAGAGGAGGCGGTGCCTCTGTAACTACTTAAGTCACCTAGCCCAAGCCGAGCACGGCTATCGCATTGTTTGAACGATTTCGAATTCAACTCAATCTTACCGCTGTTATTCATCTACTTTTCCCTACTCTTCTTCTTCCTTTTGACTCCTCCCCCAATTCCCTAGCTACTATCTCTCACACGACCGTGGGTCCTCGAGACAGGAGCGACGAACCACATGACGGGCGTGTGAAGCGCGTTTTCGAGCTCGACCGCCGTAATGCGGGATCTATCTTGGTTCGGCGATGGATCGCTGGTGAACATTGAAGGGCGAGGCACGGTGTTGTTTGCGTGCAAGTCCGGCGAGCACCGTGAACTCACCGGCGTCTACTTGATCCAGCGCCTAGCGCCAACATCATCCGCGATCGGGCGCCTTGGCAACGCAGGGGAGCAAGGTGGACATCGAGAATGGCATTCTTCGCTCTACGAGCCCGACCGCCGTCTCCTCGCCAAGGTACGGCGTGCCCCGAACCCGCTCGTACTACCTCAACCTCGACATCGCCCGTCTTGTGTGCCTGGCAGCGTGTAGCAGCGAGCCGGAGTGGCTGTGGCATGCGCGCTATGGGCACCTCAATTTCCAGGCCCTTCGCCACCTCACCAAGGAGTCCATGGTCCACGGCCTTCCCCAAGTCGATCGCGTGAACCAGCTCTGCGACGCGTGCCTCGTCGGCAAGCAGAAGAGGGCGTCATTCCCGCAACAGTCCTCCTACCGCGCCGACGATCATCTGGGGCTGGTGCACGACGACATCTACGGCCCGATCGAGCCCACCACTCCGGGTGGGAAGAGGTACTTCCTCCTGTTGATAGACGACATGAGTCGCTATATGTGGCTCACCCCGATCACCGCAAGGGCGAGGCGACTACCGCCATCAAGAAGTTCAAGGCCCGTTAGAGTGGGAGAGAGGGGCGCAAGCTCAAGGCGCTCCGGACCGATTGGGGTGGTGAATTCACCTCGATTGAGTTCGGGGAGTACATGGCGGACCATGGCGTGCATCGTCAACTGTCAGCCCCCTACACGCCGCAGCAAAACGGGGTTGTCGAACGCCGTAATCAGACTATGGTTGCCACATCCGAGCATGATGAAGGCCAAAGGAGTCCCGGGAGGTTAGGAGAGGGTGAAGCCGTGCGCACTGTGGTGTACCTCCTAAACCGATCTCCGACGAAGGCGCTGGACGGTGTGACTTCGTACGAGGCTTGTGTCAGCAGCCGGTGCGGCTACTAATCGGAATAGATCGGTAAGATAGAACGACGGCGATCGCTGGAGAGGCTTCTATTGCTAGGAAGATTACAGTCTATTACAGAATTCAAAAGTGTCTAGAGATAGCAAATGACAAGTTGCTCACGTCTTCCCTCTCTACTCTTGTACTCACTCCCACCGCACGACGCCTCACATAGGTTACTGACCACACTGGGCCGAAGTGCGGGACGTTCTTGGGCCTTGGCCCGGTGGAGCTTCCGGGCCGGCCTGCCGCCGAAGGGTCTCCGGGATGGGGGCTGCCGACATCCCCCCCTGAGAGCCGGCTTGTCCCCAAGCCGGAGCACCAAGGAAGCGCATGCGCAGGGCGACTTCGTCCTCCCAAGTGGCGAGGCTAGCGTCCATGCCGGACCACCGGATCGGCCCACCGGGTTGTAGCACGAGCACCTTGGTGATGAATGCGTCGAGGAGGATCTTGATGGGAAATTAGAGGTTGTCGTCGATGTCGGGTAGCGTGGACGAGTGTGGTGTCACCGTAGCATCTTCGCCCGGCTTCAGTAGAGGAGACGTGGAAGACGGGGTGGACGGAGCTTCCTTCCGGCAGCTTCAGCTTGTATGCCACCGGGTTGACGCGCTCGATGATCTCGCACGGCCCAAAAATTTGAAGCACGGCTTGTTGTGGGCGCGGGAGCCAATGACGCCGCTGGACGTCTGGCCGCAACCTGAGAAAAACAAAATCACCGAGCGGGAAAAGCCGCGTTCGAACGGTGCTTGTCATCGCTTGAGTCTTCATCCGGCTGGCGGCGCGGAGCGTGTTGCTTAATGGCGGCCAACATCATGTTGCGCTCCTCAATCTTGGAAGCCACATCAGGCACGGGCGAAACAGAGACATCAGTGATTCCGAAATGTCGAGGACGGCGACCAAAGAGTACCTCGAATGGAGAACGGCCGAGGGCAGAATGCTCACCGGGTATTGTACCGCAATTCAGCGAGAGAAATCCACTTGACCCATGTGCGCGGACAACAGTGGACGAAGCAGCGAAGGTAGGTCTCAAGACATTGATTTACCCGCTCGGTTTGCCCGTCAGACTGCGGATGGTAGGCTGAAGACAGATTCAGATCAACTTTGGCGAGGTTGAAGAACTCCGACCAAAAGTTACTCATGAAAATTGGATCTCGATCTGACACCATCCGCTGAGGTAGTCCATGTAGCCGGTAGACGTTGTCCGAAAGGATCGGGCCACAACCGCAGGTTTGTGAATGGGTGGCGAAGAGGAATGAAATGCGCAAATTTCTTTGAACTTGTCCACCACAATCATCGGGCAATTGGCGTTGCCGGACAAGGGAAGCCCGTCAATGAAGTCCATCGTCGGAGAACCGCCAAGCCTCATCCAGTGCTTGGCAGGGGGAGTAATGACAGGGATACTTAGATGCATGCGCTTTTGCTTGTAGACAAGTGGAGCAAGCAGCTACAAATTCCTGGACTGACTTCTTCATGCCTGGCCATGAGAACAGGTGCTTCAGTTTGCTATATGTCACTGGAAAGCCTGAGTGGCCACCTAGTGCACTGCTGTGCATTGCTTCCACGACTTTTTGCTGCAGCAAGCTGTTAGATCCCAACCAAATGCGCCCCTTATGGCGAATGACGCCTGCCAGCAAGGTATAAGGTGGACGAGCCTGGGGGTGCAGAGACAACTCTTGCAAAAGCTTGATGGAGGCAGGGTCATCACAGTAACCAGCTACCACTTCATTGAGCCATTCGGGGGACTACAAAGCAGAGAGGCGCATTAAGGCGGCCGTAAGGACAAGGATGGCGGGACAAGGCATCGGCGGCGCATTAGAGAGACCCGGCTTATAGACAACATTAAACCGCAATCCCAGCAACTTGGTGAGCATCTTCTTACGCCAATCGGTGGTGTGTAAACGTTGGTCAGTGATATGCATGAGACTACGCTGATCGGTGAAGATGGTGAACGGGGCATGTTGTAGATAGGAACGCCACTGATCAACAGCCATTAGTATTGCGAGGTACTCTTTCTCGTAAGTGGAGAGACCACGAGATCTTGGACCCAATGCCTTGCTGACATAGGCTAATGGATGTCCATCCTACAATAGCACGGCCCCTACTCCAGAATCACAAGCATCAGTCTGGATTTGAAAGGGACGCGAGAAAACTGGTAGTGCCAACACTGGTGCAGTAGTCAATGAGGTCTTGAGTGCTTCAAACGCTGCGGTATGAGCAGGTGTCCACACGAATAGGGTACCTTTCTTAAGCAGGTCAGTAAGTGGCTTGGCAAGAATGGCATAGTTGGCGACGAACTTTCTATAGTAACCAGACAGACCCAGGAAGCTGCACAACGCCTTGATATCTTGTGGTAATGGCCAATCTTTGTATATCGCCTACCTTGCTTGGGTCCGTAGATACACCTTCGGCGATGATATGGCCAAGATAGGAAATCGGCTTGGCTGGGCAAAGCAACATTCTTGAGCTTCGAGATGCCTTGATCGGTGACGATGGCTGGAAAACCTTCTTCAGATGCTCACAATGGAATGCCAAGTCTTTCTTTGTATACTAGAATATCATCGAAGAAGACGATAGCAAAGTCCGCGAACTAATTGGTTTCGTAGAATCTTGCGTTCATAGCTGATTGGAAGGTGTTGGGAGCGCCAGTAAGTCCAAACGACATGACATTGTACTCAAACTGCCCCCAATGTGTTTGGAAGGCCGTCTTGTATTCCTCACCCTCGTCCAACCTGATTTGGTTGAAACCAGATCGAAGGTCCGGTGGGGAGAAGTATCCGGCGCTGACGGTTCATCTAACAACTCATCCACAGCGGTATAGGGAACTTAGCTTTTTGGCGGTGAGGGCATTGAGCATCCTATAGTCAACACAGAGGCGCCGGCCGCCATCCTTTTTGCGTACCGGCGGCAAAGGGGAGAAGAGTAAGCACACGACACTTGGCCGAATGAAGCCAGAATCTAACATGTCAGAAACCTGCTTCTCTATTTCATCTTTGAGCTTGGGATTATATACGTATTTGCGGATCGCCACGGGGAGAAGCCCCAGGGACAAGTCGGATAGAGTGATCACGGGAGCGCCGAGGTGGCGGCTCCAAGAGGTGTAACAAAGAGAGAGTTGTATTCATCGGTAAAGGCACAAACACCGGAGGTACATCCATCGGTGAGAAGCACTTTCTTCGCCAGATAAGCGAGACAACATCTGGATCGGCGGGGTAAAGAACTGTTAGAATGACCTTGAATCAAAACATTCCTGTCACCATAGGGAATGATCATCCACTTATCTTGCCGGTGCACCTTCATCGGTGAGAATGCTCCAAGCCAATCCATACCAACAATAACATCATAAGTGCCAAGGCGAAGGATACGGGAAAGTAGAGTGGAAGGAGACATCTGCACCGACCACTCGACATCGGGTAGCTCTTTATCACGGTAATGGTACTACCATCGGCAAGCTGGCCCGACATTGGCTGTAATAACGGGACGGGCTCCGGTGAACTCGAGAAACGAGAATCGATGAAGGAATGGCTACTCCCGGAATCAATCGGGGTGAGACCCGTTTGCCGACCCACAGTGCCAACGGTTGCCAAATACGGACGGCGAAGATGAATACGAGACAAGTAGCCGTTGACGACATCGATGTACTTCTCGCCCTCGGGAACAAGATGGGCATCGATGTCTACGCTTCATCGAGAATAATCATTGTGACAAACTTCCCGCACTTCACGTAGCGGTGGACTGCGGCATGGGAGCGCGGCGATGACCGGTGCCCATTTCGCCACAACGCATGCACGCGATCGCGCGCGGCGGGATGCGAGAGGCCGCCATCTTGTCATCGGCGACTTCCTCTCCACGCCCACGCGGCCGTCGGCCAGAAGCGGAACAGCCAGCACGAGGTGGTGGTGGAGGTGGAGGTAGAGCGCCACGCACCGTGGTGGCGTAAATCTGGTAAGCGGAGCCTTGATCGTCTTGTACTCATGCCTCGCTCCATACTCCAGCGCCTCTTCCTGTATCAACGCAAGAGCGCAGGCAGTATCCAAATCCGAAGGACGAGCCAACAGAAGAGCAGGACGTATGTCTAGACGAAGGCCATCGATGAACCGAGCCACAATGGAGAGTGTATCAGGATTGGGATTGTAAGCGGCTAACTGTTCCACCAAATCAGTATAGCGCTCGATGTAGTCGGCGGTGACTGTGGAGGTTTGGGCTATATGAAGTCCGTTGTCGGATCAACAGCTCGTGTTGATCGCGACTGAAGCGCTCACGAATCATCGGAATGAACGCGTCCCAGGAAATGTTCTGAAGACGACGCTCAACGGACTGCAGCCAGCGAGCAGCAACGTTGGTGAAGTGATGGGTAGCGATTCGAACCCACATTGAAGGGTGGACAGAGTACATCTCGAAGTGGGATTGGGCTCGAGTAATCCAGAGCTGCGGATTATCGCCATCAAATTGGGGAAACAACAGTTTGGGTAGCTGGCCGAGATTGGGGTTGTGGTGAGGGGATCCAGAGTGTTGTGGGGAAAATCCCGGAGAAGGGTGGTAATATGGGTTGTAATTGGGTGGGTTGGGATGTGGAAAATGGTTCGTAGCAGGCGGGGGATAAGGTGGTGGATAGATTGGGGGCGGATTGTAAGGTGGGTTGTGGTACTCAGGTAGAATTGGAGGTTGGTACGGTGGATTTGGTGGGTACTGCGGGGTGGAATTGGAGGTGGATATGGTGGATTTTTTTGGATTGGGGCGGATACGGAGGAGGATTAGGTGGGTCGTGATGATTTGGGAAGAACGGAGGCGGGCCGAGTGGCCCGGTGAGTGAGGAAGATGGGAAGGGGGAGGCTGGGACGTACCATTGGCCGGGAACGGGGCCATGGCGAGAAGGATCCATGCCCCGTCGCCCGTGTAGTCGCTTTCGACGCCGTGGCCCATGGCCCGGGCGGGCGTTGTTCCGCGAGACGAGATGTCGGCGACCAACCCGTAACGTGGCGAATCCGCCCGCGGCAGCGAAGGCGAGGCGCCGAGCTCAGAGCGAGATTGCCGACGGAGCGCTCGATCCGCGCTGCTGCCGGGACTCCGCCCGGGCGGTGGAGGACTCGGCCGGTGACGCAGATCGTGCTCCTCCCCGGACCACGCGGGGCGCCGAGCTCGACGTCGTGAAGACGGCGCTCGTCGTCGCCGAGGCGGGAGTGCGGCGGCCGCCCCGGTTGTCGACGGCGACCGCGGCGAGATCTTGGTTCGCGGTGAGGTTCTCGAGCATGACGGCGGGTGTCGACGGAGGCGGCGCGTTCGAGCGGCGCGAATCCACGCGGATATGCGCGCCCGGGACGGTGGCTCCTCGGGCGGCGACGCTGGCCGCTTCCAGCGCGCCGCGAGGGGCGACTCGAACTCGCGCCTGAGTTGTCGACTGCGGGGATCAGGTTGTCGAAAGCCCGACGCACAACGGGATCCATGGCGCCACGCCAAGGCTGGAATCGTGAAGTGGGTATGGGTGGGAGGGGAAAATCCAGCCGCGGAACGGGGCGGAGATCGACGGAGGCGATACCCTTTGTCGGCGGCGGTGCGGACTCTTGATCGGAATAGACTGGTAAGATAGAACGACGGCGATCGTCGGAGAGGCTTCTATTGCTAAGGAAGATTACCAGGTCTATTACAGAATTCAAAAGTGTCTAGAGATAGCAAATGACAAGTTGCTCACGTCTTCCTCTCTCTACTCTTGTACTCACTCCTGCGCACGCGCCTCACATAGGTTACAGACCCACTCTGGGCCAGAAGTGCGGACGTTCTTGGGCCTTGGCCTGGTGGAGCTTCTGGGCCGGCCTGCTGCCGAAGGGTCTCCAGGATGGGGGGGCTGCTGACAGCTTGGCATGGCAAGCAACCGGCTGTGCATCATCTACGTACTTTCGGTTGTATTGGCCACGTCAAGGACACGCGTCCCCACCTGAAGAAGCTCGCTGACCGCTCCACTCCGATGGTCCTGCTCGGCTACAAGCCTACAAAGAAGAAAGCAAGGTGTATCGCCTGTATGATCCAGTTAGCGACCGAGTGCATGTGTCGCGCGACGTCGTGTTCGAGAAGGGCGCAAGCTGGAGCTGAGACACGGCATCGACGTCGTCTGCTGCTGGTGAGCCATTCACTGTCGAGTACATGACTACCGGTAGGTGGCGGGGTGCTGTAGACTACTACGACACCAACCTCTACGAGTACTACAGCACAAGCATCACCTCCACTTGTGTCGCCAGCACCTGCCACACCACCTCCACCATCTCCACAGGATGGCATTGAGTTCGCCACGACGCCGACGCTCGACGACGCACTCGACGCAGACGTGGACGATGACGATGTCCAGTACGGTCCAACCCAACCGTCGTGTGGCTGCAGCCCAATTCTTCTGTCTGATTTCATCTTGGGCTAATGGGCTCAAGAAACAGTAGAGTTTCTGCTTAGTGAAGTACGGAGATGGCCGGATTCAAAGCTTTTTACAGGCCGATTCAGTAATGTGAAAAACAAGAGGTAAAGCAGCGTTTGGGCAGTAGCTCAATGACTTGGATCGAAACAAAGCTCCGCCATTGAGGTGAAGACAAGTGATTGACCCTTTCCAATTTTTCGTTCACTCAGCTCTTGACACATACGCTCGTACAAGACGAATTGCTCTCCTCTTCTCTTCTGCCGTTTCCACTAATTACAGAGCTGGTGTACTGATCCATCAAGAGTTTATCGATCAAAGGAGCACAAGTCCTCAGTGGTCAATGGTCAGTAGCCAACAGTATAGTGCTGATCCAGACAGAGATCAAGCAAACCCACTGATTCAATAATGTGAATGGAATGGGTTAACTGAATGTCTGAATGAATGCATTGAGCAAAGCCCACAACCTTCGGTTCCGTATCAGTGATGACTGAAGTCGGCAGCCGCCCATCCCACTCCCAGAGTCCGATTCAGTCAGCTCGCTTCATTCTCAGTCCAAAAGAACACTGTCGACGACTGGACGGCATGATTATCACACTTCCCTGTTCTAAGGAGTAAGGACTCTAACCGTGGAAAATGTAGTGCCGCGATCATCACGCCGTTCTTCAATTTGTCGTCATACATGTAATGCTTCCAGTATACTGACAAGTGACACCGTTGGTTTTTTTCTCTACCAGCTCAGCAGTGGTATCTAGTTGCAGCTGTACTCATCGCACGTGCTATTGTCCTTGAACGGACTTTTTGTTTGGTTCTCATGGATGGTTTCTTTTCGTGTGTTGTCTTATGTATGAGCTTTCAGAAACCATGGCTTTCAATCATGGATCGCGACAGGGATAGCATCGTCTGCTTCAGTGTTTCTTGGCGCTCCCGAATCAGCCGATTTTTTCGGGGAGTTTTGGTGCTTGTGCCCGGTAACATCGACGGTCTTTGTCGATGCACTCTTGTCCGTATTTTCTTCAGTCCAACTAGGCAATTATATTGGCTCTCAGTCTCAGCCTCATCAAAATTCAACCCAGCGACTGGAGCTACTTGCACTGGAGCTACTTGCAGAGCCTGTGATTATCCTCAGCTCACTGATCTGCTTTCAATACCACTGCTACTAGTAGTCCCTATCCGTGCCTCGCCGAAGATAACTACTGATGAGAAGACTTTGGACTTTGGAGGGTTGGAATCGCTGACGAACTTTTTGTGAACTGCATTGATCGATGAGGTGAATGGTATCATACCCGTATCTGATAACTTCTCAGTATGCCAATGTGCCCTGATAGTTCCGCATATCTGGAATTTTTTAAAAAACTAAAAACATATGATATGAGAACACGAATGAAGAGAAACTTCTTTACTTTTTAAACACAGAGACGAGAGAGATAGTTTGGACAAAAGAGTTCCATATTTATCTTATGTTGAACATTCATAGTTGGTCTTGTGGTAATGTTGCTTGTGGCCTAGTTTTGTTTCCTTGAGCCGTTTTTTTTTTTTTTGCTCTTGCTTGTAAATTTTTTTGTACAGTGCTTGTTTCCCTTCTACAAGTTCGGCAGGGCTCCTGCTGACCATTTCAAAAACAAATGTTGAACTTGAGTTAATTTTGTGTCACTGTTTGTGGCTTGTTGATTTGTTGAATTTTAATTGTTTAATATGTTTCAAGTCATTCTATATTTATAATATTTTGCCTTGTTCTATGGCATATTAAGTTATTTATTATTTTTTTAAAAAACAAATATACATGTGGTATTTGTATATTGGGGTTACTAGCAAATTTGCCCGTGCATTGTTGTAATGAGAAAAACAACATATCTACTTATGTTTTGTGCTTTTATAATTTATTCTGTGGTAACGGTCACATCCATAATATAAGTTAATGTTGATAACAAATAACAATGTCATATTAAACCTGTATCAAATTAAATTATACCTTGGCATATTTTTCCTTCGGTTGCATAGCGCATAATTATTAGATATTAATATATCATAACCATACTACCCATATGTTTGTCTGACTCAATATCAATCTTTTATAGCTTTTTTCGATGTGTCAAGGATTGGTCTGTCCGCCAATAATTATGACGTGCGACATCTCTTTATATAAATACATTTGTGTAGATTTCATTAGACAATAATCTATCCTGAATTTCATTTCCGTTCACAAAACAATTAGTTGTATCATTGACTAATCCATATTTTAATAAAAACAAGTTTTGTTTCTAATCAAAACTTTGTCGTATTTCAGAAAAGTCACAGATCGATCTCTACTTTTTGTGTGAACGAACGATTGAAACCTTATAAGAAACACCTGTATTTGTGTTTGCCATGTGTGTTCACAATTAGTACAGCAGTGCCCACTGACTGCATATTTCACTCCTTTCTGCAAGAAGAATCCTATGTCTTGTTGATGATACAGAGGACTTTTTGGTGTTTTTCTTTATCGTCATTCTCCTGTGATGTGGTGGGCTTCGTCAGGGCTTCTGGCCGATCCGATGCCATCACACAAACACTACTTATGTCTGTAAATCCTGTGCTTTTTACAGGGAAGGAAGGTGTGCACAAGACACGTCGACATGTATGCATGGGTCTTGTTCGCCATCCATCACAGCGCAGGTGTGGTCAGCAGCCCAGCGGCTCGGCCTGAAGCTTGGCTTTCTCGGTCTCGAGGCCGATGACAATGTCGATGGTGTCGGTGGACTGGGCCTTGTACCTGTACCTGGTGCTGAGCGCGAGGAAGACGAGGAAGTTGACGCCGCCGAGCACGGTGAGGAAGGCGTAGTAGTAGTCGAGGTTGGAGGCGTTGAGGTTGTTTTTGACCCAGGCGTTGCCGCGCTCCCCGTGATGCGCGTCACCGTGGACAGCAGGAAGCTGCTGAGGACGTTGCCGATGCCGTACGCCGTGAGGGACATGGCGGTGCCCAGGCTCTTCATGCCCTCCGGCGCCTGGTCGTAGAAGAACTCGAGCTTGCCCACCACCAGGAACGCGTCGGCGAGGCCGAACAGCACGAACTGCGGCAGCAGCACGAAGATGGTGAGGCCCAGCTGCCCCCCTGTCGCGTCCAGCCCGTGGCTCCTGGCGTAGGCCAGCCGCCGGCTCTCGATCACCGACGCCACCGCCATGGTCACCACCTGCAGCAGCATGCCGATCCCCATCCGCGTCAGGAGAGTGATCCCGCGCGGGTTCCCGGTGCACCGCCGGACGGCCTTCACGAACACCCGGTCGTACACCACGAGGGACACGAGCATGGTCAGCGTCACGAACGCGCCCAGGCTCGCCGGCGGGATCTCGAAGTGCGGGCCCATGTGCCGGTCCATGGTCGTGCCCTGCTTCACGAACAGGGTGTTGGTCTGCGCGATCAGCGTGCACGGCACGAACATGGCCACCAGGAGGGGCATCAGCTTCAGGATCTGCTTCGTCTCCTCCACCTGGGTCACCGTGCACAGGCTCCACGTCGATCCCCCGTCGTCCTTGCCCTCGACTGGCACGGCGGCCTTGTTGAGGAACCTCATGGCGTTGGTGGAGTCCATCCTGAACCTGCGCTTGCTCGTGTACTCCTCGAGGTCCAACTCGTGCAGCTCCTGGCGTCGGCCGGGACGGGCACGCTCCATTTCCAGAGCGCGGCGGCGAACACCCTGCCCATGCTCGTGAAGGCGCTGCCCTGCGGCACCTTGTGGCGGTACAGCTTGGTGCCGGCGAGGAAGATGGAGATGGAGACCATGAGGCCCAGCGTGGGGATGCCGTAGCCGATGGACCAGCTGACGTTGTCCTGCAGGTAGACGAGGACGGTGGAGGAGAAGAGGATGCCCAGGAAGATGGTGAACATCCACCAGTTGAAGAAGGAGAGCTTGTGCATCTTCTCCCGCGGGTCGAAGTCGTCGAACTGGTCGGCCCCGATGGTGGAGATGTTGGGCTTGGTGCCGCCATTGCCGAAGGCTACGATGTAGAGCCCGCCGAAGTAGACCCCGAGCTGCAGCGCCGAGGCCTTCGGGCACACGCCGGCGGCGGCGCACGGCGGCGGTTTCAGCACCGGGACGGATACGGCCAGCACCAGCAACACCATCCCCTGTACGTGTTACATACACTATATTGTAATTAATTGTTCCATTCCACTCCACTTTTAGCTTAACATTTCAGGTCAAAATATATTTGGAAGACAAATTTTGGAAAATTCTTGACGCTAAGTAGTTAGCTTGTTAAAGTACTGCGTGGATTTGCCAGATTCCAGTGAGGACGGCATGGCTCATGAGGTTGCTGAACAAGGTCAATCTATCGCATGGAAAAGAGACTAGCTACTCCTAGATTTTCAAGGAAAATATTTTATAAAATATAAAATTCAACGACAAGCACTATATTGTAAACTGTTCCATTCCACTCCACTTTTAGCTTAACATTTCAGGTCAAAATATATTTGGAAGACAAATTTTGGAAAATTATTGACGCTACGTAGTTTGCTTGTTAAAGTACTATGTGGATTTGCCAGATTCCAGTGAGGACGGCATGGCTCATGAGATTAGCTACAAATGATTAATTGCTACTAGATTCTCAAAGAAGATATTAATAAAATATAAAATTCACCGACAAGCACGTTATAAGAACACTACAAAGTCGAGCTGTCACTGTTCCAAACGACCTACCTTTTAAAACCAGATAGGGATATGAAAAAAAAAAGCTCAGCTTGGGCCACACTACACACAGTCCTAGCTCTCCTAGCAAGATTTCAGAGAAATTAAGGCAGTCCTTATCATGAATTCATTGGCACCCAAAGGTAATCTAGGTTGGACTTAAGCTGATAGCTATCTCTAACCTCCCTCAGCTCTTCAGTAGGCTACAAGACGCAGTGTCTTTTTTCGTGATGTTGCCATCGTTGCTGTACCGTACTGACCCGTCCAGCGAGATCTTTGGTTTACAGACTCCAAAAATTCCGAATGACTGACAGTATCGATGCTCGCCCGTCACTATGATTGATAGATACGTACAGAAAGCAAGAAGCTGACCGCTCACGCTCGATCGCTCGTGCATTGACTGTAACATTTCATCGCGTACACTTATTAGACTACTCAGCATGCTTGCTGTTGCTGTCTTAAACCCTTTCATGTACAGTGCTAATATATCACTGTGGAATCAGATATAAGCTTTACTAGTAGAGAAGGGTACGTTACACAGTTACAATACACTGCGTTAATGACTGAGCTTATCATGAAATGGATGTGGCAAAAGGCTATCACCTGTCAGAGTCTTCTAGTCTCACGCTAGCTCGGTCCATGCATGAGCTATGCAATCATGCAAAGAGTCAAAAAGGATCCACGGATATATCAGTTTTGCTTGGAATACGAGAGTCCGCGCGCTTTGCGATCTGTCTGTCGGTCCAAAGCTAGCCTCGTCAGGTTCGTCGGACCTGCATGCAGGATAACGGAAGGTGCCTGGTTGCCTGAACTGAATCTATGGCATCCAGCCAAGTCACAGGAAGAGGATAGCATAGTTGTATACGGCGCTATGACGACGTACGTCGTGGCTGTTGGATGAGGGGACAAAAGAAGAGGGACGGAGAGACATCGTCGTCGATCCATCGTCTGTGGATTGCTGTCCTATATGGTTATTGCAAGCCAGCCCATCCCTCCTGATGAGCACGATGATGGCCTCATCACGTCACCGACGATGCTGCTGCTAGTTGCTACTATTATAATTTCACAGATCGGGTCCCTTCTCTTGCAACATTTTCTACTTCCATATAGTAGTATAGTTCCATTTTGGTGACTTATATTAAAGGGCAAAAGGACAATCAGTACACTGCCTGCTTGCAATCATACGACCGCAGCTCTTCCTATGAAGTTTGTCTTAGGCGCCTATTATGGTATAATACTGCCTTCTTGTTCTATTTTTTACTATTTTCTTCTGAAAAGAATAATAGTCTCACAGTTCCATTATTTTTATTGAGGCCGCCAACCAAAACAGTCACCGTCCTGGACTGTTCTTGATCGATAAGCAGTCGACTAATTTTAATTGTTTTAATAATATTGTATAGGAGAGAATAAACGGAAACAAGCCAAAGCCACTGTGGTGGAGCCATTACTCGGCTCTTCTATCATCAGTCAAGATGAGCCTTGCCAGCATGGGATAGAGCGTTTTTGGCCCATTCCTGCTGGCGAGAGGAATCCTGTGTAACATAAAGGGCAGCCCGGAAAACGAGGTAGCAACTAGCAAGCAAGACAACCAAACGTTGTTAATTTGCTGGCGAGAGGAGTCCTGTGTAATATGGTATGCTCAATTTGCTGGATAGATATATGAGCGCAAGGTTTTGTAACGCAACAACCAAGGACGACATCGGCATGCATCCCAGACAACAGCTGATGAGTTTACAGCTAGTAGCTATAGGTGAGCAACGACGACCGATCGACAGGACATGAGTGCGTACCAGGAAGTAGATGGCGGAGCCGAGGACGAAGGTCCAGTATCGGCCGAGGTAGGCGTCGGCGACGTATGCGCCGAGGAGCGGGGTGAGGAAGACGGTGCCGGACCAGTTGGTGACGTTGTTGGAGGCCTCCACGGTGCCCTGGTGGAGCTTCTCCGTCAGGTAGATGAAGAGGTTGGACGCGATCCCGTAGTAGGCCATCCGCTCAAACAGCTCGTACACGACGATGAAGGAGCAGGCGGTCCAGCCGCCGCGCTTGGAACGGAGCACGGGGTTGCCGCGCAAGTCCACCGACCCGTCCTGCGCGTACTCCGCGGCACCCTGCTGCGGCGGCGGCGGCTTCTCCGTGGCCAAGCTCCCAGTCGCCGACGCCGAACCATGGGCGCCGCTGGCAGCAGCCTCCTCCTCGTCCCTGGCGCCGGCACCCATCGGCAGCGCGCGCGGCAGGCACAGATAGTCGTGGTAGCTTCGTTGCTGGGTCACTCTCTCAGTCTCACCCGCCGTGTCCCGACCCCGAACTCAATGCCGGTCCCGGCCGGCCGGGGGACCTGCTACATTTATAGACGCCAAGGCAAATGTTGGTAATACGCTGCACCTGCACGTCGCTTGCCAAGGCGTCCCCACCACGTTTACTAGTCGGGTGGGGATCTGGACAAGTTTCACGGGGCACCGGCAGCTTCTTCTGCAGTCACGCGCGGCGCGGTACCATCACTCCATCAGTGAGGAGGTTCGAGGAGCTAGCGTACGTCCGTCCAAGTTTGATCGATTCTGGTGACGATGGAAGCAGTGCCGGTCACTGAGTTGAAACACACTTACACACATACACCAAAAAACAAAAACAAAAAAAGAAACTGTACATAAACCAAAACCATACCTGGCGTCAATCGGCAGCATGCAGGTCAGGTGAGATGAGGACTGTTGTTACTGATTTTTCTTCCCAACCACAACCACGGCGTTCGGTACGCTGGTACTGGCGTACTAGTGCCTGTGTTGTCTGTGAGTGCAGTTGGCCAGCGTCCGTGTGGATATTATGACTTCACGCGTGCGTCAGCGTCCCATATGATTCTCGCGACGGGTAAGACAAGGTTTAGTTCTAGTACTACTTCATAGATTCATAGAAAAAAAAGAGGCTTAGTTCTAGTACTGTACCTCGATCGGTTTCTCCGCCGCCACTTGATGACTGTGTCTAGTGGAATACTCTAATAAGTACTCTGTTCGCTACCACTCCATCCAGATGTGGCAGCGCTTTCCGGCTTCGCAGTCCAGATGTAGCGGCCGCCCTCACAAATTCACAATGCAAGTCGCCATGCCGGTGCTTTCGCCTCCGTTTTGTCCGCGCGCGGAAACGACCGTGATCGGCGCTCTGCTCTCGGACGTATGTGGTGGGTGGCTGGTGGCCACGAGGGGACCGGCGCCGCCTGTGCACGAGGGAGATCGGCGGCCACCCACACGAAGTCTAGTAATAGTAATACAATCCGACCAAAAATCCGTCGGCGCACTCGCGAGACCACCGGCCGCCGGTCGTCGACGACGCTCGTCGAATCGTCGGCTTTGGAAAGATGTTTGATGCCCCGCGAAACTTATCCAGATCCCCAAGATCGACTAGTAAAACCACGGCCCAGACGGTAGCGTTTTTTTCCAGCTTATTTTCGGCTGCACTTATTCCCCTTAATTATCTCATTTTGTACTTAAGAAACAGATGCTAGATCAAACTAGCTTATTTTAACGGCTGCTTTTTACTTTACTTGTACAGCTTACTACGAAGCGCTTCTCATATAATTTGTGTCAAACAGGTAATGAAAAACGTGCCTTTGATGTGATAAAAAAAGTTGTATCAAACATGGCCTGAGATGAAATATACAAGCGATTTGAGACAATTCTGGATCACAATTCCTGCTTCATGCAGGCAAGTTGTAGGGTGTATATGAAGCCAATTGGTGCAAAAGGTGGCAGCAAGGGCGGGAACCGGCCGCAAGGGTGGGACAAGCGCGGAAGCCATGGGTGTAGGGGCACAACCACCTCGGTTGGGGGTGTCGGACAAAGGCGCCACAGAGATTATGCGTGCACACAGGAGCAAGAGGAAACTAGAGGCGCCCTAGAGGCTGACAACAAATAGTCCCTACAATCGACAATGAAAATGAACTCCATCATCCAACTTAATCTCATTTGTTCCTTTTAGGCCTTTAACCATGATTTTTGTCCCATATTTACCAAATATGTCCAAGTGGAACAGTTCTATTCCAACAAAAGAGAGATACAACCATCCAATCCTGTCCTAGCTAGTTGTTTTCAAACCAAACACGCTATAAGGAATCTAATACATAGTTGAACAAATCGGCCGGTAAAAACTAGTAGCTTGGCAAATAGGGTGTGAGTGTTTAACCGACCGGTAGCCTTACCAATCAATGGGCTAAAATGGCTCACAGCTAATGACCTGTTAGATCCGATGTACATGCATGTAAGATACCTAAATAAAATAGCAATTCAATTGTTTAGCATCTACGCCATAAAACAAAACTGAATACTTCCATAAATGTAGACGTGGTCTCTTACGTTTCTTACGTAGGTTTAGCTAGAGGATTGCTTCGTAGTTCGTAATATATCCATTTGTCGTTTCGGCAATAATTATTCGAAGGGGTCTTACAAAACTATCGCTACGAATCAATGTAGTCTATATCTAGGTGGTTTTCTTCTAACTTTAACAACTGAACAAACGAGGAGTGACGGTGGACACATCATCCCCGGCCATGCGTCTGCATGCGGCTGTTAAATACGCTTGGTTTGCTGCCTCGCTCCCTCCCTAGCTCGTCCTTTTCCTGTGTAGTACTCGGTATTTTCTAGCGTGCATGCATCAGCGGCATCAGCCACGCGCACCAATTGTAATTTTATATGGCCACCGGTATACCGGCGCAAGAAAAGATCGATCGATGCGTCCAATAGACTACGTAGCTGTCTGAAGTCGCCGGCGGCGCCGCGGTCCAACCAGCCGCGACTAGTAGACTAGTAGTAGTATGTAGAGCGGAAACAAACTCGATCGTATCCTACATCTACATGGCAGTGACGTGTTGGAAAAACATCGCCCCGTGTGTTCACACCACGATGCCTTGAGGGCGTGAGAGTGAGGTGACAATAAAACCTGACCTGCTTGGACATGTACTATGCAGTCCAAACCGTCGCTGTTCGGCACTTTGGCTGCCTGTTGATCTAGCAACACCGGCACCTGCACTACTCTTCCAGCAGGAAGCAGCTTTCGTTCGGCGCTGGGTGGTACCGTAGCTTGAGCAGAGGCCAGTGTGTTGAGTACTAGTAGTGTGGTGTGGCGCCAAGGGAAAGCTGGCTAGTTCGTGTCACCGATCGAAGACTGCGATCTGAAGACAGCACCCGATCGAAGCTAGCTATGCTATCTAAGCGGGAGCGACCACACAACTGGGATATGCATTCAGACCCGCACTCTACTTTTCATAGTCGTTGTTCTGATCCTGTGAACAGGTTGGGTCAAAATCATATGGGATTAACAGACTATTAGTTTGCATAGTTATTTGTAGTGCTTTGAGAAACTTGAGGACATGAGAGCACCAGTGGTCTAGTGGTAGAATAGTACCCTGCCACGGTACAGACCCGGGTTCGATTCCCGGCTGGTGCAAATTTTTACATTTTGGGAATTTTTGTCTGTTATAAGAAGAGTGTCACTGTGGTCACTGTGCAAGACTTCAGTCGTCACCACTACATTTTGGCTTTCTATGGGTTACCGTTACGGGCCACAAAAATCACGTACAACTTGGACAGGCCAACTTGGGCCGCGTATCCGTCGTCGCCTACGAAGGGCTAAATAGCAGAGTTTCGTCAAATCCCTACAGTTCAGTCTGTACCACGGTATCAGCTGCTGCTGATGTTTGTTTCATGCTCTCCTTCCAGTCATTTCCTCCGCCATACAAGCATCTTAGCTTCACACACTAGCCGGGCGGTGAGCGCCACACTTATATACGCCGGCCAGACTTAAGCATCCGGGCCCACGGGAAGCCACCAGCCGCGCGGAGCCCGACCAGAATGGAATTGCCAACCCTGCAATTCCATTTGGGCCGCGGCTATCAAGCGTACGGGCAGCGGGCGAGACAGGCTAGGACGAGCCAAACTAGAACCAAACACCAAAATAGAAGCCCATCCAAGTCTCAGACACCCCAAAATGTTGCAACCAAACACACCCTCAAAATTCAATGCCTAGGATAGCACCGTGTGGTTGGCAAGTTTGCCTCTGAGCCGCTGGCGGAGCTAGAAATTATTCATAAGGGGACCGAAAGCAAATCAACTTGAGTTGTGTTTAAATCACCCGAATTTGACTTGAAATTCCAAAAATTTCCGTCACATCGAATCATTTAATGTACCAAAAGACACGTGCATGAATTATGAAATGTAAGTAAATAAAATAACTAATTGCACAATTTAGATATACATTGCGAGATCTAATCTTTTGAGCCTAGTTAGCTCATGGTAGAATAATATTTACCACAAACAAACGAAAAGTGCTATCGGGTTCGATGCAAAGTGGCAATTTTCAGGATCTATCTAAACACACCATTGAAAAAAATGAGCACAACAAGTTAAGTTAGATTTTTTTATGGTGACTATTATTAATTCATCGACTTGACACGAGTACTCGTAATTTTATCTATGTTTCACAGGTCTTTCTAATGTGCTTCGTAATAATATCTAGTAGCGTTTTGTATGATTTAATTATCTAGAAGATATTAAAAGGTATATGTGACATGAATTTTATTATATTCTCCATCTTAATATAAATAAAAATCACGAACTTATACTAGTAAAAAAATTGCTTGGAAATGTGTGTGTGGGGGGGGCATGGCCCCCTCAGCCCCCTCAGCTCCGCCACTGCTCGAGTAAACCAAACATCACATAACTCAAAATACATAAAGGATTTCATGGGGAATTGTCTGTTAGTTTCAGATTTGTAAGCATAGATCAATATAACTCAAAATACATAAAGGATTTCATGGGAAATTGTCTAGTTTCATATTTGAAAGCATAGATCAATCCCTAGCAGTAAGAACGGCATCAATCGCTAGAGCAGTTGGATGGATGCTCCAAGCCTTTCAAGCAAGCTAAGGCGGTCTCCAACAGAGTTGGCAAAACTCGATTGCATAGCTCACGGTGATTTTGCATGGCAAAACAGCCTCCAACGGTAGATCCATACAAAGCTCGCAATTTGTGTAGCCCTCCATCGAGCCGGGGCAAATAAGCTGCGTCTTCCTTGAGCGAGCAGCAAACCTTTGGCGCCAAGGCGGGCCCCGCTTTGCGACGAGCCGCCGTAAGCGATCGCGGCCGGGCGCTGGGCGAGGAGCAGCCGCAGCGGGGCACGGGTCGGCACGGCCAGAGCGGCCGACCAGCGACGACGCCGCCGCCGCCATTCAGCCTCGCCACTGGTCGCGCAAAGCCGCCGCTCTCCCTCCCTTGCTCCGAGGTATAAAGGGCGGTGCGGCGTGACAGCGAAGCCGCGCCCGGGGGGCGTGGCCGGTGTTGGAGCGGTGGCGCTCGCGGCCCTCCGCATCGAGATGAAGAAGAAGAAGGACCAAAAATCAATTTTGTTTCTCTCTCAGGGTTCCTGATGCAAAAGCGTGAGAGAGAAGGATTTTATAGATCTGGGTGGTTTCTAAAAAGGCCAGGGATCTAGATGCAAAGATGTCTACAAATAGAGCTGGGTGCTCTGTTGGAGGACGGAGATTTTGAATGCTTACATATTTCACTGTAGATTACTCAAACCATCTAATGGGTCTCAAAATTATACATATGCTGTTGGAGATACCCTAAGCTGGGATCGGATGTCTACATCTGAAATCCAACGTATGTGTGGCTTGTTTCTGTTCTCATGGCCCAGTTGTGGAGTATGGAGAAAATGCATCAAGTGCCCAACGTCCCATTTATGTTTTTTTTCTTTTCTCTACCTCTTTTGATTTGACTTTTTTTTTTTGAGAATTACACGGTACAACGCAGACGCTACAATACGCACGCACACTCCCCTATGAACACACGTACGCAAACTCTGCCCATATGAACACTTCCGAAGAACTGGGCAGCCGACAGATCTGGAGATTCTCGAAGTCACCATAGACGCCTCGTCGTCGACGGGAACGTCGCTTACCACTTAATGCATAACGCCGGTAAATACTGGAAAAATCCCAGGAAAAGGTGCGAGTATCAGGATTTGAACCCTGGTGGGTAGCGTCCCACTGGACCGTCATGCCATTGGACTGACTTTTTTCTTTGTGAAAAGAGAGCTTTATATTACTCAAAATGAATACAGTTTATACCATCCTAAGAAATAATATGCTACAGTGCCACTTTAAAATGTCACAAAGCCATGTGCCTATTTTGTCTTACCACTTTTGTGCAAGCTCATGGCCTTCATAGTCTCATCGACGGTAAAGTGCAAGGATGAACATTGGGCAGCCCCTTCATGAGTAAACCAGCCACCTCATTGCAATTTGTCTCCAGTATAGCACTCTATCAACACCATTTCCGCTGCTAAGCTGATACCATCTCTGCAAGGAAAACGAGTTTTGCTTCCTGTGGCCTGTGGGCACTCTCATTCTTCTGTTGGGAGCTGTGGAAGCACCGTAACGACGTTGTCTTCCGGCACCTCCCCCAAGAACGGCTGATCACGGCGTGTAGGAGTGCAATTGAACTATGGCGGTGCCGGCCCGTATCCCGAAGAATTCTTCTTCACTCTATTCCGATACTCTAATTTTATTAGCTTGCGAGGAATTTGATGGTGATGGACCAAGTTATTTCATTCCAGAACCAAACAGAAAAAAAGTGAGAGAATGAGGAGTACAAACCAAACGCCCCCGTTAATGTAGAAGGCGTCCAACTCAAAATTTGCATCCCTATAAAAAGAAGAAGAAAAATCACAAGCCGGTTGTCGGCTCCTATATTCATACGTCCTTAACAGTATGCGGCCCGTTAAATCTTCATCAGATGGGCTCCATGTTTTTCTTCCTTTTTCTTCTCTTCTTCCTAGCCAGGCCCGTTAGAAACCCACGGCCCACGGCGTGAAGAAACCTTGCGCGCAAAGACCTCGTGACCCTCCCACAGCAAACCAAGCCCTAACGGAACGGAGGGCAGGTTCGTCTTTCCGCGCATCCAAAACCCTAGTCCGCAAGCCCTATATAATCAGCAAGCCAGGCGAAACCCTACCGATCGGGTCCAACACCAGCCGCCGCCATGTCGAAGCGAGGTAAGCCGCCGCCTCCTTTTTCTTTTCCCTAGCTCGATTCGCCCATTTCCTCGTCGATTGACCATCCATCCTGTTGCGATCTCGCGTTTCTAATGGGGTTCTCGCTTGGCGTGTTGTCTCGTGATGCGATCTAGGGAGGGAGGTACGGCGGGGAACAAGTTCCGCATGTCGCTGGGTCTGCCAGTGGCGGCGACGGTGAACTGCGCTGACAACACCGGCGCCAAGAACCTCTACATCATCTCCGTCAAGGGCATCAAGGGCCGCCTCAACCGCCTCCCGTCCGCCTGCGTCGGCGACATGGTCATGGCCACTGTCAAGAAGGGAAAGCCCGACCTCAGGAAGAAGGTGATGCCCGCCGTCATCGTCCGCCAGCGCAAGCCGTGGCGCCGCAAGGATGGTGTCTACATGTACTTCGAAGGTAGCATCCCTGTCCCTTCTCACCAGTAACTACATAGATCAAGTGTTGTGGATCTGCTTTATTGGCGTTCAATTTTACTTTCGACGATAGTCCTTTTGATGAACGCTTAGTATATTTTAGAGGTGAAATTCTGTTTCATTGACGGGAGTGCCGTGAGGCTCTCTAGCTTTTGCTGGAGCAGAAGTCAATAGTGTCTGCATATTCCAAAGCAAACGTCATAGATTAAGCCTTCTGATGTCGAGGATTTCCATTGAAAGTTTAATCTTTCATGGATATTATCCGTCATAGGGCAGCCTCATATTCCATTGCCTTGTGTAGCGGCGTCGCTGCCATGAAAATTTGGGACTGGCCATGAGGCTCATATTTTATTAAATATTAAATACATCTTAGTTTAACGATGCAGTGTTGTGTTTACTTTGGTACATGTTTTGTATTATGGTACCCAATTGCTCCTGAATTGGTACCCAGTTGCTCCTGAATTGCTTTGGTATTCTGAATATTTACTGGTTCCCATGACCTTGTTATATTTTAGATACCTGCACATGTATAATTGTTGAAAAGGATGATGCATGTATAGTTTATATAATAATATGGGGTTAAGAGAACATTTCATCCATGCTGAACATTGATTTTCTTATTGACGGTTGGACCTCCATGTCCTTCAGCCTTATTGTGGAGCAAACAACACATGTTTGTATATTCCCAAGCAAACGTCATATATTAAGCCCTTTGGTTGTTGAGATGTTCCCTTGGAATTCTCCATCTGAAGGCGGCCTCATATTCCATTGCCCTTGGTAGCGGCGTCGCTGCAATGAAACTTTGGGACTGGCCATGAGGCAGACAGTTCTGCACTTTCTTGTCTTTTATTCATTGCATTTACATTTCTGTTTTGATGCTTGTTAATTGACCCAGCTAGGTTTACTGAGTCGTTAAGTTGGGAATACCAAAACCCTGCTTACTGATGGAAGGGCTCCGAGGCTCTTCAGCTTTTCTTTTGGAGCGAACATTACATGTTTGTATATTCCAAAGCAAACGTCAGAAATTAAATTTTCATCTGTAGAGGTTTGCTTTCAAGGATTTTGTCTTTGAGAGTTTTCCTCCATTTGAAAATGGTCTCATATTCCATTGCCTTGGGTAGTGGCATCGCTGCATTGAAACTTTGGGATTGGCCATGAGACATATATTTTCTTCATTCCTATAATGATGTTTCCTTGTTTTTTATAAGTTTTGATTCTTTGTAATGCTTTTTTCTTTTTTTTTGTTATAGTGATTTGTACTGTCTATTCTGTGTTATTAATTGGTCAACTGATCTTTGTTGGTGCATTTCATTTGCAGATAATGCCGGAGTGATTGTGAATCCCAAGGGTGAGATGAAAGGTATGAACTGCCAACTGTAACTCATACCATCACATCAGCCTAATGCTGTTTGTCATGGCATGTGTGAACTAAGAATTGCCTCTCTTGCAGGATCTGCCATCACTGGACCTATCGGCAAGGAGTGCGCTGACCTTTGGCCTAGGATTGCTAGCGCAGCGTAATGCCATTGTCTGAGAGCTTGTTGAATGTGTTTAGACTTCTGTATGATCATCTCGCAAGAGTGCTATTGGACTTGATGGCTCTTTTTTTGTTTGGTCACTCAATTTTGTAGTGAACAGAAATTTGTCTACCATGTGGATCTATATAACAATGTGGTTACCTTAAAGTTTGCTGTATTCCATTTTTAATGATATGCTTCAATTATATATTTTTATGTGATTGGGAATTGTATTTTGATGTTATCATTGATTTAACGATCCTTTGAACCCTTGTTTAATGGTTATGATTCTAACTTCTAACTCACCTGTATGATCATGTGCTGGATTTTTTTTTTTTTGTCGCTGGCTTACACAGTCAGCTGCGTCGTTTTTCCCAAAAAGACGTAATAGTTGCATTTTTTCAATAAATAAGTAAAATTGTTACCTAGTTATTGCTTTCGTTTTATCCCATCCTGATGTCTGCTGATTTTTATGTGAAACGTTCCTATCAGGTTTTAAACTGTCCTAGAATAACTGCACATCGTGATGTCATTTTTTACCAAGTTCTATGGAACATTATATAGGGAGATTTATTATGATATGAAGATAATAATTTCCATTGTTAAATATTTAGAGAATATAGTATCTTTTAATATTAATGTGTATTTACTTAAAGTGAGATTTGCAGATATTTAGGGTCTACTTGAGTTTGCCCAACGTCAAGCCAATTAAGGGATTTGTAGAAATCATAGCTGAGACGAAACATGATAAGTTCATTTTTCTGAGCTTTCGCTCAATCGGCCAAACCAACGAATTTGGTAATTTAACAACAGACTGAAAACAACAGCCTGCAATTTTCTCTCTCAAAATTATACTAAGTAAAAGATGACAAGAAATGTTCCCATTCTACTATCTATATCTACATAGCGCTTCACCAAGCTATGTACAGCTACACCAAAGCTTTGCAATTCGCAGTTTGGGGGGCAAAGCTGTGGTGCCTGGCTGTGCACAATTCACAGTGTGGGGCACAGCTGTGGTGCTTGGCTGTGCACAATCGCTATCCCTGTTGAGAAGCATTGCAATGGTGAAATACTTGAGTTGAAGTAGAGGATATACAGGTCCTCCGTGATATTCACAAGCTTTTAACATAGTTTCATTCTTTGCACCCTGAAAAGTAATGGTGTAAAGATCAGAATCTGAAACCATCCTTGTACATTAAAACCTGAACTACTCAAACAAACCAAAAATGGCCTAGCAGCAATTATGATATCTGAAGGAATTTATAAAAGTTACCTTGACTGATAGCTCTACTGATCTGCTGTCCTGTGACTCTCCTTCAGGTAAGGAGCCACAACCATCACCGTTAAGCACTCTGATGGGGCAGCCAAGATCCCATCCACCGCAATCACAGCATCCTCCAGATCTCCATCTCTCGATGAGGCCTGATGGTCGGCTGCTCTTTGATACCACGCCGCCATGGTAACCTCTAGGGACAACAACAGTTATACATTGTGTGGCACCATTACTGTTCTGAACATCACTTTCTTTACTACCTTCTGAAAGATTTAGTCCTGCTTTCTCAAGGAACTTCAGGCCCCAGCCACCCAAAACAGGCTCTTCCTGGCGTTTGTGTTGTTGTTCCCTCACCACAATTGCTGCTAATTCTTGGTTGGTCGGCAGATCATCGGTGTTGAGATTCATCAGGCCTGATTCTGTAGCACTAATCATTTCACCTTCAAGTATTCCGGTCAAGTCGTCGAACTGATGAGAGGAAGATTTACCGAACTTCCAGGAATGTTTCGGGCTGGAGGAAACATTGCCAGTTCTCATAATTTCTGTCACTCTCTTGACAAGACTCTTCCCTTTTGGCACACTATATGGACTGCGCATCTGCCTAAGGTAATCATCTGGAGAACCATACAGAACAAACTCAGTTTCCACAAGACTTGACTTGTCTGGGTTCAGAACTAAAGAACTTGACACCACCATCTTGCCGACAAGTCTGGACACATTACTTGAGTGACCCATCCAATCTTTTTCTTCCTTGCTCTCCAGAATGGATCATGTAGACATAGTCGAAGGTTTTGTCCTTTTCCTGCATCCTGATTGGGTCTGCAGCGTATACTGTAACAGGATCGTCCAGTGACAATTCAAAATGAGGGAGCCCATCCTTCCATATGCATTGTAGAAGACCTGCACTAAGAGATGATGGGCACTGTGATAGAACAGGCTGATTTGAGCTCATAGATGAGCACAGTGGCGAATTGTTCTCATGGATGCTGACCTCAGCTGTCCCTTTGTTCATTGGAGATGCCCCATGGGAGGAGGTTTCCCATGTCTCAGGAGATATGAGCTTCAGTATTTCTGACTGTGATATAATGTGGGATCTCGACCGAACTTTTCTCAGTTTAGATCCTGCAAGGAATGGAGATGGGCTTTTCGGTCTAGTCTTTGCATTTACAAGAGCATGCAAAGAATCCAGCATCTTTTTTTTTCTCGAAGGACCAAGATTTACACTCCCTTGGCTGACTCCATCGGTGATCATATCGTCGAGATCATTGACATTATGGGTTCTTGTTGGGTGCCGGAGGCTTCTGATGAGAAACTCCAAGATCATCATCTTGGCAGGATGTGCAGGGAACAATTCTGAATGGGGTGTGCTGCCACTGCATGAACAAAATGACTTATGGCATGATTGGCAGCCCTTGTTTTTCTTCTCATCAGATATGTGATGCAAATCAGACTGAACCTCAGATACAGCAGTGGACGGGTCTTGATCCCCTTCAGCCCTTCCACTGAACTCTGGAATTGCACCTTCGTCGTATAATCCATTTCTCCTTTCCATGTATACAAGTTCCATCTCTTATCAAGAAGTAAAAGGTATGGAGAATACAGCCAAACAAGTCTTCGAGTACCTGCACAGTGATAACATATAACAGATCAACCCAAAGAGAACCAAATGTGACCGGCTACCATATAGGAGTACTTTAAAATTGAAGAAATCCTGGATGGCTGTTTCTGGTGACAGGGACAGACTACATCAGAATTAGCTGAAATTAGAGATAAGATTCCCCTAAGACAAGTTCTGCACCAAGGATCAGAATTTGGCACGGAGATCATACAAGGAACCAAAGAACATGTAACATGATCATACAAGGGACCAAGGAACATGTGGCATGATTTTATGGTTGATCAATTAAATTAGAAAAAAAAAAATATTGCAAGTGATTAACAGCTGACAGAGAAGTGCCCATGTGATGTTTTCTATTTACTCCATTTTTTATGGAACATCCTCTACTGAAAATAAAAACTCAAGTAGTGGAGGTAGGTATATCCAGGAGTGGTGCAGAAGTGCTCACATAAAAATGCTTGACATCGACAAGCATTAACCACAAGATAAAAACTCTCTTCCTCCAAATGGAAGCAGCTAACCTCTGTACTCAGTCCTAAGCACATTAATTTCTCTCAGGTACTAGGGCACCATATAAATAAATGGCAGTTACACCACACACTAAAACTAACTTGGTAAGTATGATTCATGGCGTACACTCTATTCACCAACAACACATCTAAGGCAAACGAGGACAGGCCAGTACTACCGTACTAACTGTACTTGGTTTGCTTAAGCTGAAAGGCTGATAACAGCTAGATTACTATTTCACTGCCGTCTCCTATCAAAGCAATGGATAATGGCTAGCAGTAAAATGGACACCGGTACTTGCAAACAGATTCTGAACTAGGGAGGGCAGTTCGAGACATGGGATGCGTGCTATGCGTCTCTGCTCTGCAGCATTAGAGATGAACAGAGGGCAGGTACAGAACAGTGGGCATGAGAGATGAACAATGCATCAGAGGCCACAGATTACTGACCTCTGAACCCCAAAGAAGTGAGACATAGAGGATGGAAGAGATGAGGACTCTTCATCAATCACATAATAAAAGAAAAGTGTCATTAAAATCAAAAGTTGCAGCCGCGTCCACGCTGCAAAAGAGTGGTAAAGCCCAACCGAAAAGTATGACCATAAATGCATTCATCACCGGCGTAAAGAACGGCCAGGCTCAACGGGAAATCACTTTGTTGCCTTTAACACGGCAGCAAAGGAAAGCCCATGTACTTATGGGTTACTACATACAGCTACAAGCGAGGGGAAAAAAACAAGAAGAAAGTCGCATCCATCTCTCCTTTCCTTTGTCAAAGCATGAAGTAAACCACGAATTAATAAACACCCTTAATCTACAGCAACAGTAATTTAAGCTGAAAAGTAAAGCAATTATCATTTTGGCCAAATAAAGGCAGGATAAGAGAAGTGGAGGAGGAAGCATCAGATTCCTCACCTCAGTGCTCAGGCGCAAAGATGAGCAGCATCCACGGCCTCGCGTGAAGCAAAAGCACTGCCTCCCAACCTCCCAGCACAGACGGCAGATGAGCAATTCGCCTCGTCTTGGAAGGAGCAGCAGGGCCACCAATGCGAAGAGGTCTCAAGAACAGAAGACGACGGCCAGGAGAGGAGATTATATACTCCTGGGGTCCAAGCAAGACCAAGAAGAACTGAACCAACCAGCAAGAGGCAGCCGGTGACTGACCAACCAACCGGAACTAAAAACAAGGTTAGGTGAAGAGGACCTAAACTAAACTAAGCCGCCGCTCTCAAGTCTCAACGGGAACGAGAACGACCGATCGGAGGAGCATCAAGCCGAGGCGCAACGCTGCCGCTTACTAGAACGGCAACGGATGAGACAAAGCGCTCGGCTTTTGTGCGCTAACAACAGCCCCCAACCAAACCAAAACCAGCAGGGAGGGAGGTGGAGGGGCGGACGGGCAAGGGAAGAGGAAGACGAACAAGGACGTGTAGGGGCAGGCAGTGAGAGGCGAGGCGTCAAGGGAAAAGCGGCAGGCGGCCCCTTTTACTCCTCACTCAACACACACTCGTCACTTTCCATTAACACACGACGGTTTGTATGGCTTTGGAGAGGACTCTCTGGGTAACGCGTGGGCGCTACAGTTGCTACCTTCCATGCCCGGCTGCCTGTTGCCTACGTATGCAAGCTAAAGAAACAGGAGCGAGGCGGCGTAACTCCTCGTCGCCATTAATGGCCGGCCGAGAACGGCAACGTTGGCGCATGCTACAGTTTAATACTACTAGTGGTCAAGGCCCAAGGGCAAGGGAAGAAGTGGACGGACGGAGGCGTCAGCTAACTCAAGCCTGAACCGCGGCCTGAAATCAGCTAAAGAACGGAAGCAAGCGACCTGATGATGAGCGAGATTGGCGTGGGAGAGACGCCGCGCCGGCCATGTGATTTGTGAGTGAAGTGGGGAGACTAAACTTGGAACAAACTGATGGTCGATGGACCAGACCGCAAACGGCGGCCGGCGGCCGCAGAGAAGTGGTGGGGGCTGGCTTTGTTCGAGGGCTGCTGGACGCTAAAAAAATCAGGCACTCGCTCTGATTTCTTCGCGCTGATTTCTTTTTGGGGTTCAGTTCTTGGCACGCGTGATTGCGTGCTTCTAGGCTCCGAATTCTGCAGCGGAAGCTGTAATAAAGAAAGAAAGGTTGGTGGTTGCCGGAATTATTCTCCGTTTCCCCACTCGGCGCCGGCCGGCTGAGGCTCAGGCTGCTGCATCGTGCTCGTGGCCGAACGTTGCGGCTTGGACTCGGGCGCCGGTAGTGGTCGGGCGGGCCAGCGGACAAGGACAAGAGGAGACGGGAGAGGACTGGTGTGGTGTGGCGTCACGAGCGGCCCGGATGCAGTGAGGGGGAAAGTAGGTAGGCGCTTGTTTTGCGTGTTGGACCCTTGCAAAGCTTGGGGCAAAGTTAGTCCCTTTTGTGATTTTGTCATTGTCTTGCTTGATTTTAGTTTTTTTTTCTTTTTGCGTTTTCCAAATCTCAATCTCCAATGTTTTTCTTACACTTGAAACGTGCACTCGAACTGGACCTGTTTGCATACTCGCAGAAACCTGCGTGTGAATCGATTCACAGACAACATAACACTGTGGTATGGACTCTACTGGCTGGTCAACCCTCTGGAATAATACTAACATAATAAGCAGAAATGCAAAATCTCTGTTGGGAGCTACTGTATACTGCTGCCACAGCAGCAAAGAACGAACGAACCTAGTGTCGTCCAGCTCCAATAAGTCCATGCGACCATGAAGGAAATGTAGCCTGTGATGACGATGATAAAGAGGGCGACGTGTCCAGGCCCGGTCTATTCGTCGGGCCCGGCCGGCCTCGAGGCGCCCACCACTAACGGCCACTTCCGGGACCGGCTGCGCAGCTGTTGCCCAACCAGCACGACTGCCGTGTCCGCCCAGGTTTTTGTTACCCGCGTTTCTTCCCGTTTTTCACCCGGTCCTGCGGCTGCACACGCGGAAGGTGACACCGCCCGTGGAGCACCTTCTTGAACACACATGGTTGATTTAGGTGTTACATGTGTTTAGTTTTGTGATTGAGTGATTGTCAACAAATCAACATTTTCCTTCTATTTTCTTTTATCTTTTCTCGCCGGCTATGTTTCACCGGCTCCAAGATGGAGTGTGTCGAAGAACGTATCTCTTGGTTCGTGTTGTGCGGGGTGTGGAGCTCGGAGATGGTAGGCGACGGCGAGGTGAAGGGGCCAGGAGGACGATGCCGGGCCGACGGATCCGCGGAGGTGAAGACCCGGACGTGAGGCTTGGACCGGGGACCGGATCGGATCGCCGGCTAGCCATGGTGGTCGACATCCGGGACATCGACGGATGCAAGAGGGCGTGGGCAGACCCGTGTCGATCGGGTCAAGACGGCGAGCGTCGCGGCGAGCGGGAGCTCGGATGACTTGGCGACTTCGAGGCGATCAAGACGGCGATGACACGTGTCGAGGAGGTTTGGTGGTTTGCCCTCAAAACCATCGGGCGCGGGTTTGGTGGTTTGGGCCTCAAAACCATCGGGTTTTTACGGGTTTGGGCCTCAAAACCCGGGCGTTCGATGGGACGGAAGGGCCGGCGCGTGGCAAGATCACGGGAGGTGCGCGCGAGCAAGGTCAGATGAGGAGGGCGGCGGTCGTCTGATTGATAATTACCCGTAGTCGACCAAAAATAGCCCTAGGGTTAAAAGATCGACTCATGTATCTTAGGGGTAGTTTAGGCGGAGGGAATATTGGACTATTTAGTGGAGGCTTACCCCTTCATCTCCTCTTGCCTCTTCCATTTTCGTTTTTTTATTTTCCCTAATTTTAGGGTTCTTTGTTTAGAGGCCCAAGAACATCAATTTGGTGGTGATTTTCGTGGGGAAGGGGCCCCAAATCTCCCTGTCGTCTCCGGACGTTTTGGATCAAATTTCTTCACTTTTGCTGTGATTTTTCGTTGGAATTTTGGACCTTGTGTTGTGTTCGGTGGTTTTGTGCAGGTGGCGATTTTGAGTTTCGAGCACAGCAGGAAGGGAAGCTGCTGCTCGACATCAGGCAGGCGACCTGCCTTCGCGCGCAGGCATCGAGCCGCTCAGGCCGGCTCCTCGTCGGGCCTCTGCTCGGCAGCACGCCAGCCGGTCGATCAGGCCAAGGGCAGACCGGGACGAGCAGCAGTCCCAAGCCGGCAGCGCTCTGCGGCTGTCCTCTGCAGCAGGAGCGGTCTGCACACCAGCAGTGCCCAGGCGCACACCTCCAGGCTGGGACTCGGCAGGAGCAGTACCGAGCCGGCCATCGTACATCCCTTCTCCAAGCTTCGGTTGAAAGGTCGATCTTTTCTTGTGCTGTGAGTTGGTCTTCGAGCCAACCTTTCTCATCTTGTGCAGGGCAGCAGATCAAGCGCATGTGTGAGAGTTTTCAGCGTCTGATATTCCCAGCTTTTATACAACTCAATCTAGTTCTTTTCTCTACACCCACAAGATGTTTGACGAAATGCTTCAGTAGCTTTTCTCTGTTCTTCAGTCAGTCAAGCAGCAGTGAGCATCTCCTCTTTGCGTGCTGCAGGTTGAGATTGCAGTACGCAATTCTTCTCTGCTTGATTCCTGTTTGTGCTGAGTTTCTTTTGGTCAAAAGCTGCTCATCTCTCGGCCTTGTCTCAATCAAGCTACAGGACCATTTCTTGCTTGCTCTTGCGTGTGTGTGTTTTTTAATTGGTCAAAAGAACTAGCTTTTCTTGCATCTGTGAGTTGCTTGCTTTTGTTTAATCCAAACTAATCAGGTTGGCAAGTTTTGTTCGAAGTTCTGAACTTTCATCACCGGGAGCAGTGCAGTTCCTGTCCTTTCTTCATTCCTTGTCCTAGCAACAGCAGGCAGCGAGCAGCATCTCTGCTTTCGGTAAATAGATCGGTGGCAACCAGCAAAGTGCAGCTCGTGATTGCTATGAGCTCTAGTTTTTGTTTGGTCAATAGCTTGCCATATTGTGATCCGAAATCAAGACTTTGATTTGTCAATTTCAAGCTATAGTAAAAATCATTGCTTGATCACGGCTTGAGTGCCGAGTGTGGATTAATTTTGTTTTTCTCTCTTGCAAATTAATCCGCAGTTTTTTTGTTCGAGCTCCGATTCGATTTTGTTTGTTTTCGTTGGACTCGTTGTGCGTAACTCTTCGCGGTTGATATCTTGCTACTGGAGTTAGCACGTGTATCACTCATATCCTTGTGAGTTTGCTTTTTTTGAGGTTGGGGGTTGAGCCGATGACCCAAAATTGAAAAGGAAATTCGAGGCTCCCATTCACCCCCTCTCGGTCGCCGTTTCGGGTCCTTCAATTGGTATCGGAGCCGGTTAGGGATCATATCCACCTTAATCGGTCCGTGATCCGCGAAAGGCGACATGGAAAGGTTTGGTCACTATGGTGGCAAGCCTCCGTAGTTTGATGGCACCAATTATCCCTATTGGAAGATTAAAATGCAGGCACATCTTATGGGGATGGATTGGAGAGTGTGGGAAATTGTCGAGGATGAGAACTACCAAGTGCTAGCATTTCAGTGGGTGAGGAACAAATAGCCCAACACAATGCCAACAACCGAGCGAGGAGTGTTTTGTTCTCTAGCCTCAAAGACACGAGTTCGAGAGAGTTGCCACTTGTGAGGCTGCTCGTGAGGTGTGGAAAACGCTTGAGAGCTACCATGAGGGAACCCCACAAGTCAAGGCCCGCCTATATGAGACCTACAAAGAGAGAGTATAACAACCTAATCCAACTTGATGGCGAGTCCATCGATTCTCTTTTGCAAGGTTTCGGGACGATCCGCAACAAGCTTCGGGCGAACAAGCCGTCGGAGAGGCTTGACGAGCACGAAGGCGATGAGGCTCTTGTACGCCTCGGATCGGAAGGTGTGGGACGTGAAGGTGTCCGCGATCATGGAGTCACGCCAACTATGACACCCTCACGCCCGACGAGCTCTACAAGCAAGCTCAAGTCCTCCGAGATCGAGGCCCGAGATCCGGCGAAGCTCAAGAACCCATTCTGCGCCAAACGTTGCACTCGTCTCGGGTAAGGGCGGTTCAAGTTCTTCGCTAACCCTTCACGGACCGTTCGCCTTGTCTTCTTTGGTGTCCGTGACAGAGGAGCGAGATGGAGTGCTGGGGGACGACGAGTTGGCTCGTCATCGGCCGATTCTCGCGGTTCCACAACAACCGCTTGAACGTCGGCGTGGCGGTGCTTCCAAGGGCGGATGCTGGTGCGCGGCGATCGGACCACTTCATCGCCGGCGTGCCCCAAGAAGAACAAGGACAAGTACTCCGGCGAGAAGCACTACGACTCGGCAAAGCGCAAGGACAAGCGCGAGTACACCGCCAACAAGTACAAGTCCAAGAAGGGTTTCGATAAGGAGGCGACAAGAAAAAGTACCTCAAGCGTGCCAAGGGAGAACAAGGACGCCTTCTTTGCCTCCCTCAGCGACCTCGACAACGACGGGCAAGCTTCCTCTAGCGACGAGGAGCCCGAGTGCAAGATCGAGGACGACCTGAACGGACTTTGCTTCTTCGCCGACTCCAAGCACGGGGGCTTTCGCACCATGGCCCTTTGACGGAGCGGTGATCGGCGGCGTCGAGCCACACGGCGGCGACTCTTCCCCCGAGGTATCTCCTACAATCGAATCTCTTACTTGTGAGGTTGACTCCTTGGGTGATGCACTTGTGTGTCGGGAGAAGTTGCTCAAGCGAGCAGCTAGAGAGAGAAAGGAGTTTAAGGAGAAGTGGGGAGATGGCTATGGTTGAGATAGAGTTGCTTAGAAAGCCTGTGGATGTGTCTGATGAGACTGAGTGTGACGCTTGTGCTATGCATATGTCTAACATCATGTCTTTGCAATCCAAGTACTCTGCTTTACTAGATGAACACGTTGAGCTGAAGGCTAGGCCTATATTGTTGAGTGCGTGCAAGTCTTGTCCTGGCTTGCAATCTGAGTTGGCAGAGAAGGTTGCCAAGCTTGCGTGCTTGAGAAGGCCGGCTCGGATAGCACCGTCTTTGAAGTGTGCTAAAGTGTGAAGCTTTGGAGATGGAGGTCATGTCTTGTAGGCATGACAAGAAGAGAGTCGAAGAGGAGAACAAGTACCTTCGCTCACGTCCCCGAGTTGGGTGTCTAGTGGAGAGCCACGGCTTGGTATGATGATGAGTCGAGTTCAAGAGGGGAACCGATACATCGGGATTAGGCTTTGCTATAGGTGGGAAGGGTGAAGTTATTTATGGTAAGGTTGGTCAAGGTAGTGGTTTGAGCTCGAAAGTGAGAAACCCACAAACACTCCCAAGTTGACCAAGATCACCCCACCGAGCCTACCAAGCCCATTGTGGAAGATGGCATTCTCCAAGAGACTCCAAAGACTCCACCTCCCAAACAAGTGTGGCTTCCTAAACCTAACCATCTCAAGAACCCACTTGACACTTTGCCCAAGATCCCCGAGGAAACCCTTCCAAGAGCTAAGGCCACAACAAGAGTGAACCATCCACCCAAGAGAGTGAACCAACAATCACCCAAGAGAGAGGTGAGGTATCACTGTGAGTACTGCCAGAGAGATGGTCACTTGTTTGAGTTTTGCTTTAGGAGGAAGAGGGATGCTAGGCGTCAAGTTAAGTTTGAGAACCGTGACTTGTATCACCCACCACTTGGCATGTATGAGAGGGGTGTGCGGTCGGTTCGCAGTTTTTCTTGGACCTAGAGGTAGGATGCCTCGAGAGAGCTAGGTCGCAGTTTGTGAGACCCCCGTGGTGGTCGGTGCTCCGCGAGTGGATGTTGATCCTCGCTTTGGGAGCTTTGAGTTTGACACGAGGAGAGCACCACGCTTTGCTGTGCGTGGTGAGCACTTTGGGAAGAAGGGTCATGGGATGTTTGTTTTGCCTAACGCCTATCTTGCGCAAAATGGTCAACACTGGTATTCTCCTAAGTATACTAACCCCGGTGTTGTGCCATTTGCTCATCCCATGTTTTTCCAATGATGCGGTGTGACCGAGTCTTGGGTTCCCAAGTTTATGCCTGTTAACCCTTTGGGATTCAAGACTTGGGTTTCTTTGTCCTCTCATGTGTAGGTATGAGGACGTGGGGTGGAGAACATGTGTTTGGTGGAACTTGATCCTTTGTATGGTGTGATCAAGACTTGATGGTTCTCTACACTCACTTTGATGGCATCGAAGAGGCATGTGCCTAATTGTGACACCTACACACAGTCTGTGAGCTATCATATACACTCATGCCTTGTACATTCATGATTTCTCTACTTGTGGTATGAGGTAGCTGTTCATTTGCTCACTTGTATATTGCTTGCATGTATCATACTTGTATAATGCTTTTATATCCCCTTTAGCATGTGTTATTTTGTGTATTATATGCCATGCTAGCCTTTGTACCATTTTTGTTTCCTAGTTTTATTTTTGCTAGGTGTCTTTGGTTGAGGGAGTTGGGAGTTTGCTATCCTTTTTGAGGGGTAGTTGTGTAGTTGATGTACAGTTGTATTGTTAGGTTTGTTTTGCTTTGTGCATCATCTTGTATCATATTGCATTCATCATGTACACTATTGCACTTTGAGCTTCCTGTTTATATTGATCACAATGAGACTATGCTCTGTTTAGTGTAACAATTACATGTTGGTGCTTACAGCTTGTGCTCTTTCTGCTTAATTGATATATGTTATGAGCAAAGCTGTTTTTTCATGCGAACTTGCTTAATAACGATGAATCTTGTAAAATGTTCACCATCGAGATAGTTCCTAGCATGTTTAGGTTGTTGAGATCCTTTGTGCTTATCATGTATGCTAGGTGACTATGTCTCATTTCGAGTTATACACTTGCTTAGATGACCACATGTTTTTATCTGCTAAAATCTGAAATCTAAGCTAAGTGTATGGAAAAGATCGAGATGGGTCCATACCGTCCCACATCCAAGTCTTGGGACTGCTGCTCATTGCACTTGAGTTGAACCTGAGCTTGGTAGTGTTTGACCCAGACCATTGTCTTAAGCTTCTGATTGCTCACATGCATAGGCTTGACATGGTTGATTAGTAAGGCCGACGGTTGTGGATAACCACTGCGCAACATGCTACGTCCAATGCTTGAAACCCTGCAACTCCGATAACTTGAAAGTTTTGACAAGTGTTGGCTCTATCTTTTGCATGATGTATAAACTTGCTTGGGGTAGTTCACTTGATATACATGTGTAGCACTTGGTAGATTTCCAAACTTACTTGTGATATGTGCTATTCTTTGTGGTGGACACCTTTTTGAAATGCTTAAAACTGAATCAAAATACTTTCAAGTCATATTTCATATCTCTTGATCGGTTTGAGCACCGTGTTAAGCACTTGACCTTGTTGCCATGACACTTTTTAGAGCATCTTCTCATTTGGATTGCTATAAACTTGAAGCTCCTTCATTGCTTTTTCATGCATATCATAGCTTGATTAGTGCATTTGCCAACAAGGGGGGAGAAAGATACAAAGACGGTGATTGCATTTGTCCAGGGGGAGTAGCACTTTGAGCTAGATGTGTTGAGCCTTTTGCCTCGTCTTGAGGGTCTAGTTTGTTTGTGTGTGAAAGTAATTAATTTGGAGCTGTGCTAGTGGTGTTGAGCCTGTTCTACCTCTTCTTGAGGGCTAGCGGTTGGTTTAGCTTGGTTGTGTCGAGCCTTTTGCCCATGTCTTTGGGAACCAAGCTTTTGCTCAATGTTTGCTATCCGGTGATTTTGTCTTAGCTTTTGTCTAGCTAGTGTTCACTTGGATGTGCTATTTCTACCTTCTTACGTCTTTGTGTTGAATGTTGACAATGCACTCATCAAGGGGAGATTGCGAACACATGGTTGATTTAGGTCACATGTGTTTAGTTTTGTGATTGAGTGATTGTCAACAGTCAACATTTTCCTTCTATTTTCTTTTATCTTTTTACGCTTCGGCTATGTTTCACCGGCATACGTGGAGTGTGTCGAAGGCGTATCTCTTGGTTCGTGTTGTGCGGGTGTGGAGCTCGGAGATGGTAGGCGGTTGTGGCGAGGTGAAGGGGCCAAGGAGGACGTAGGGCCGACGGACCGCGGAGAGGTGAAGGACGGACGTGAGGCTTGGACCGAGGGACCGGATCGCCCGGGCGGCTAGCCATGGTGGTCGACATCCGGGACATCGACGGATGCAAGAGGGCGTGGCGGGACCGTGTCGATCGGGTCAAAGGCGGCGTCGCGAGCGAAGCGGGGAGCTCGGATGACTTGGCGACTCGGGCGATCAAGACGGCGATGACACGTGTCGAGGAGGTTTGGTGGTTTGCCCTCAAAACCATCGGCGCTGGTTTGTGGTTTGGGCCTCAAAACCATCGGCGGGTTTTACGGGTTTGGGCCTCAAAACCCGAGGCGTTCCGGTGGACGGAAGGACGGCGCGTGGCGGCATCTGGGAGGTTGCGCGGAGCAAGGCTGCAGATGAGGAGGCGCGGCGGTCGTCGGATTGATAATTACCCGTAGTCGACCAAAATAGCCCTAGGGTTAAAAAGATCGACTCACGTATCTTGGGGTAGTTTAGGCGAGAGGGAATATTGGACTATTTAGTGGAGGCTTACCCCTTCATCTCCTCTTGCCTCTTCCATTTTCGTTTTTATTTTTCCCTAATTTTAGGGTTCTTGTTTAGAGGTCCAAGAACATCAATTTGGTGGTGATTTTTTCGTGGGAAGGGGAGCCCCAAATCTCCCTGTCGTCGTCTCCGGACGTTTTGGATCAAATTTCTTCACTTTTTGCTGTGATTTTTCGTTGGAATTTTGGACCTTGTGTTGTGTTCGGTGGTTTTGTGCAGGTGGCGATTTTGAGTTTCGAGCACAGCAGGAAGGGAAGCTGCTGCTCGACATCAGGCAGGCGACCTGCCTTCGCGCGCAGGCATCGAGCCGCTCAGGCCGGCTCCTCGTCGGGCCTCTGCTCGGCAGCACGCCAGCCGGTCGATCAGGCCAAGGGCAGACCGGGACGAGCAGCAGTCCCAAGCCGGCAGCGCTCTGCGGCTGTCCTCTGCAGCAGGAGCGGTCTGCACACCAGCAGTGCCCAGGCGCACACCTCCAGGCTGGGACTCGGCAGGAGCAGTACCGAGCCGGCCATCGTACATCCCTTCTCCAAGCTTCGGTTGAAAGGTCGATCTTTTCTTGTGCTGTGAGTTGGTCTTCGAGCCAACCTTTCTCATCTTGTGCAGGGCAGCAGATCAAGCGCATGTGTGAGAGTTTTCAGCGTCTGATAATCCCAGCTTTTATACAACTCAATCTAGTTCTTTTCTCTACACCCACAAGATGTTTGACGAAATGCTTCAGTAGCTTTTCTCTGTTCTTCAGTCAGTCAAGCAGCAGTGAGCATCTCCTCTTTGCGTGCTGCAGGTTGGAGATTGCAGTACGCAATTCTTCTCTGCTTGATTCCTGTTTGTGCTGAGTTTCTTTTGGTCAAAAGCTGCTCATCTCTCGGCCTTGTCTCAATCAAGCTACAGGACCATTTCTTGCTTGCTCTTGCGTGTGTGTGTTTTTAATTGGTCAAAAGAACTAGCTTTTCTTGCATCTGTGAGTTGCTTGCTTTTGTTTAATCCAAACTAATCAGGTTGGCAAGTTTTGTTCGAAGTTCTGAACTTTCATCACCGGGAGCAGTGCAGTTCCTGTCCTTTCTTCATTCCTTGTCCTAGCAACAGCAGGCAGCGAGCAGCATCTCTGCTTTCGGTAAATAGATCGGTGGCAACCAGCAAAGTGCAGCTCGTGATTGCTATGAGCTCTAGTTTTTGTTTGGTCAATAGCTTGCCATATTGTGATCCGAAATCAAGACTTTGATTTGTCGATTTAGCTATAGTAAAAATCATTGCTTGATCACAGCTTGAGTGCCGAGTGTGGATTAATTTTGTTTTTTCTCTCTTGCAAATTAATCCGCAGTTTTTGTTCGAGCTCCGATTCGATTTCTGTTTGTTTCGTTGGACTCGTTGTGCGTAACTCTTCGCGGTTGATATCTTGCTACTGGGTTAGACGCGTGTATCACTCATATCCTTGTGAGTTTTCTTTTTTGAGGTTGGGGGTTGGCCGATGACCCAAAATTGAAAAGAAATTCGGGCGCCCCATTCACCCCCCTCGGTCGCCGTTTCGGTCCTTTGACCCAGCCAAACCAAGAAACGACACCTCACACACCGGGGCGTGTGCGTCGTCGATCTGCCTCCAGGGATACGCCGTCTCGTGCCCTGCAGCCGTGCGTTCCAGGGCCGAGTCGGGGGGAGGTCTTCGGTGAAACTGATGGAGGACGGCGAACGAGCCGGCGTGTACGCCCCGGTAGACCTGAACCAATCTGAGATTTTTGAAATATTCAGAGGAGCGCCGAACCAGTCTGTCCGGGCGAGGTGGGTACTAGCAAAACTGTTGCTGCAAGTGGTGCTGTGCAGTAGTACTGTAGTACTGTACTAGCAAGACCACGACTGACTGGTTTGTCTGAATTTGTCCTAGCCTATTCGAATGTGATTTTGGAAATCTTTGGATATGGTTTATTTAATTCTGAAAATGACAGGCCCCAGCTTCCACTGATCCTTCCTCACAAAAAAAAAACTTCCACTGATCCTACGTGATGTGAGATAAGTGACATAGTACAACCGTGGCTCGAGCTCAACATCTTTTATTTTTCCACTCCTTCTAGGCTTCTACTGATGTTGAACAGGGGATAAGAATGGACTGTTGCAGGCAGGACGTGGCGTCCAGCAATGTCGACGGGGGTTGGCCAGGCAACGTCTCGTACAACTAGGAGGCGTGGCGGAGGAAGGAGGAGATAGACCATAGTGCGTCGTCGTCGTGGTAAAGACAGGGACCGCCAATACTCGGTAAGCCGGCCGGCTCCGATTTGGTTACAGAGATCTCCGGTTTTGACAGCCACCATCTCTCTGTTGTTTATGAGGAACGGCTGGCTGGGGTAAGTGGAAGATCCATCTCCATTCTCCACGGATCACGATCCTCAAGTGGATGGATCAAAGCGACGGTGACTTGCATTACCGACGTGCCGACCAAGGATCGATAATAAACCTACAAATACGCCAGTACTATTATGGAAGTTACAAAGTTTTACCAGATGTGATTTTCAGCATGATAGTAACTTGATGATTTTTTACACGGCCCATCAACAAGTACCACCAGCTATGTAGATACTAAATTTCAGCACCGCACTCATGTTCCAATTTGTAGGAGGGAGTTAATTAGATACCAAAATCTAAGTTACTCAATCTAGTGCTAAATAAAAATAAAACACAAAAAGGATCATACCAGTTCTGCAGTTGTACATGTGAATGGCCTTCAGCTTCAGCAGGTGCAGGTGGCCTAATCTGCACAGTAGTCAGTAGAGACCAGATTCTTGGCACTTGATGGCATCACATCGCCTGGCCTTGTGTTAGGTAAAGTCGTAATGATCCACATGTCCTAAGTCATGGTTCGTGCCATTTCCTTCTCGCATTTCCCCTCCCGGCTCCTTTCGTTTTCGTCACAGCCGTTTCAAGCATATATATAAAAAAACAGTATATACATATGTACGATTTCAAACCTTGGTAAGCAACCTAATCCAAGCATTCAATCAAGCAAGACGTGAGTACGTGCGTGACGTCGACACGAGAGCCATGATTTCGCCGACAAATCGTTGCATCACGGCCGGTGTCTCGCTTGCAGCGTTTTGCCTGCATGGTGATCTCCAGCAGTGTCATTTTCCTGGTCAAACGAAACGGAAATGGCGCCAGCCAACCAAACAACAAAGACGGGAAAGCTCTTGGGCATCCACCGTCGCCGTCAGCGTTTAGTGTTTGATTAGTACTATTCATGACATGACCAGCGACAAATATGCATAAATCAGGGTAGATATATAAACCCGGACACTCTTCTTATCTACACTGCACCGCCATCATCGCTGTTCTGTTCTCCATTGCCGGCCGCCCTGCCTGATCATTCATCATTCTCCTTGGGAGACGGCAAGACGAGGTTCTCTTGTAGTCTCCAGCTGCAATCCTGCAGAGATGATAATGTATATAATAAGAAACTGAAGAAACAAGAGGTTGCTTGCAAGCTGGTCAAAGACAAGTGCGCCGGGAGAAGTGACTTGTTTGCGTGTCTGTTGACTGCTTGCGTGCCGCAGCTCAAGTGCAAGTGAGAATAAGATACTACTAGCAGCATATTAACAACTGCATGCCAACTGACGGTACTAGCATATGGATCAGCATACTTTATTATCAGTTATCAGGCCAACGCAATGCAATCATCTGTGTCACGTACAAGCACAGGACGCCGAAGACCAAGCCCAGCGAGCGTTAACTCGTTGCTGAAAGTACAATGTTTGGCCCTGCACTGCAGCTAGAAAGGAAAGCTGTTCAGTTGTGAAAAGTACGGCGTGCCGCCACTGACCTGCAGTTGAATACGTACATACAGAGTGCTACTACTTGAGCGTTGTGTACCACGTACGTAGCGTACTAGCGTGTGAGCGTTAGGTATCGGAAAGAAATGTTGTATCCGACGACCTTTCCGGGAGGGAGGGTCGCTTGCTCGGCCGCTCTACGCAACCGAGTTCACCGTGACCTGCTATGCGTTTTCGGAGCTTTCGTGGCTCGATCCGGAAGCCAAGGAACGACGCAACCTCCTCGATTCAGTCTCATTGCTGGCAGGAAGAACTGCAGCCTGTGATGCCGAAACGCTGACACTTTGCCAACTCGCATGTTCCCGATCGACTGGTTTCTTCTGGCCGGAATCATTTCATCTGGCTGGGTATGGAAATGGATGGGGTCACACGTCGTGTTCGTACGTGGACTCCCCGTTCATGGTGCCTGCAGTTAGAAGAACGCTATCCTCAACGTCCTCTACTCTCTGTACCGAGGGAAGCGAATGGCTTAATGGCTGCTCATCTGTCTGTTTTCCGGAACAAGAGTGAGCAGCTCGCTTGTGGTTCCTTCAAGCTTCTTGTTCTTGTCTGCGTTGTTTTTGTCTACTACTACGGGAAATGCGGAGTAGAGAGCGAACATCACGGCAAGAAATAAGGCCCACAGGAACACCACGAACGGCCTGGGACTAAGGCTGGACGAAAGCTCCGAACAACTCGCTGCCTTGCTAGCTCGCTCGGTTCGCTCGTTAATGACTCAGGTCGAACTCGGTTTATAACGAGCCAGCTAGAGCTAGCTTGCGCCGAGCCGCTCACGAGCCAAGTTAATTAATGTGGTTTTCATATCTATGGATCAATGGAATCGATTAACTGATAATCATTTTATAGATGATAACATACTTTTGCTTTTCATTGTAAAATTCATATGTATTTTGTTCATTTCACCTTAAATATACACAAGTGATGTGTTTGTTGTTGCTTTATGGTTATAATCTCTATGTACTATGTTTTTTTTTAGTTTTGGCTCGTGAGCCAAACGAGCTACCTCGAGCTCACTAACGAGCCGAACCGAGCTAGACTTTTGGCTCGTTGGTATAACAAGCCGAACTTCTGACGAACGAGTTGAGGCGGGTCGGTATCCAGCACTACCGAGGGGCGACCATGTCTCGGCGCTCCCGGGACGTGTAGGTTTGGAGTAGGCATGTGGCCGCCCGGTCTGCCTACGTTGTTACTAGCAAGCCAAAGCACATTGTACCACACGCACAAAACAGGCACACACGCGCTGGCCGCCGGGGAGCCAGTGTGGGCTATAGGGGACACATAGGCGATAATGCCTTATCGGGCTTCAATTACAAGAACAATATTAGATACTATGAAACAAGATGATCGGTCCAAGTTAACGGTCGTCTTCAACCTCCGACCTCAACCCCTTCTACACAATAGAACCATGGTGGGCTTCAGCCCCCCCTTGCCCTACCGCTAGCTACATCCACGGCGGCCACCACCCACCCCGCCACTCTCCACGCCACAACGCGCCAACGAAGCAGCGGATGGGCGCGTCACGACCACCATGGTAGTGGAGTCTCAATTCAGGAGGAATAACCCGAAAATAAGCACAAAACCATCCATTCGATTCTAGATGCCAAGGTAGCCATAGAGGCCACAACGAAGGACACCACCTCCGGATTCGACACATCTATTAAAGTGGCGATTGGATATCCGCAACCATTGTGAGGATTGTGGGTGACGTTCCATGGGTTCTTCAAGCTCTAGGGGCAGACAATTACTCACCGGGTGAGTAAATCTTCATGCCCTTTTCTTCAAGCTCTAGAGCTCGAGAAATCTAGAGGTGGGGGGCGAGGAGGGAGGGGGCTCGAGCCTTCTCTATCACCATGAGGAAGATGTCCTTCGGGGATGCTATTAATACACGTCGCGAAAGTAGTAGTAGGAAGAAAGGCGATGAGAATAAGTCGAAGGGAGCAAGGTCACATGGAAATAGGAGTGTGCAATGGTAACTAAAATGATTCTCTCTTTAGGACAAGCCCCGAGTCTTAGAGCGACTCATTCTTAGCACAAAGGGTAATGCTTTGCTCAAACTTTGTTTGTCACGTGCATCATTCTTCACAGCAGATGTGTAAAAGTTTTGATGCATGTGCAGGCAGAAAGCAATCTTTTCAGTGTAAACTCGTGCGCAAGAGGCAAGACCAGACGAGACCAAGGTCCCGTTTGGATCCATCCTAAAATCCTAGAAAAAAAAAAAAATCCATCAAGCTTTCAAACAGCCAGGATTCTAGAAGTCGGGAGATATGATTGAAAGAATCCAGAATAAGAGAAGAGCCACTTCTAGCTGATTATAGGTGATAATTTACCGTTTTGCCCCTCATAAAGTGCAAAGAGTTAAGGATATAAATGGAATGCATGAAAAAAATTGGTGAAATAGATTCTAGAATCCCATGATCCAAACAACAAAATTGGATTTTGTTTACCATCCAATTTTTAAAAAACCAACTAGAATCCAGATTTTTAAAAGGAAAAAGTCTAAAATACTACCCCTGTGTTTTCACTCAAGTCCACATAACCCCTAAGGTATTGTTTAGTTTATTTTACTCGGTGGTTCTACAAAACCGGTGCACTTAATACCTTTTGGCACTAATCAATCCGGTTTTGGTTGGTTTTGCAACTAGTAATGCCACATAAGCTTCGCTAACGTGGTACGCAAGTTTTTAGGCTCATTACCCCCTATGAGCGTTCAAAGCATGCTTTTTGCTAGCGAGCGTAGCGTGTCAATAATAGCGGATCAACGCCCGTGTATGCGAAATAGTAACGGTCGATGCTTGCGTGCGAAGATTTGACTTATACACTATGAGCGTAATGTGTCAATTTATTTCATTTGCATCATGCTCTTGATTTTTTCATGACACAAGGAAGGATGCGAACACATGGTTGATTTAGGTCACATGTGTTTAGTTTTGTGATTGAGTGATTGTCGCGGTCAACACTTTACTTCTATTTTTGTTTATCTTTTATGCTTGGCTATGTTAGCAGGCACACGTGGAGTGTGTCGAACACGTATCTCTTGGTTTGTGTTGTGCGGGTGTGGAGAGCTCGGAGATGGTAGCCGACGGCGAGGTGAAGGGGCCAAGGAGGGCGTCGGGCGGGACGGACCGCATGGAGGTGAAGGGACGGACGTGAGGCTTGTACCGAGGGACCGGATCGGCCGGGTGGCTAGCCATGGTGGTGACATACGGGACATCGGCGAATGCAAGAGGGCGTGGTGGGACCGTGTCGATCGGGTCAAGATGGCGGCGTGCGCGGCGCGGCGGGGAGCTCGGATGACTTGGCGACTCGGGCGGTCAAGGCGGGCGATGACGCGTGTCAAGGAGGTTTGGTGGTTTGTCCTCAAAACCATCGGTGCGAGGTTTCGTGGTTTGGGCCTCAAAACCACGGGCGCGGGTTTGGTGGTTTGAGCCTCAAAACCATCGGCGGGTTTCACGGGTTTGGGCCTCAAAACCCGGGTGGACGTTCCGGTGGACGGAAGGGCGGTGCGTGGCGGCATGCGGGAGATTGCGCGGAGGCGATGCTACGGATGAGGAGGCGCGGTGGCCGTCGGATCAACAAATTATCGAGTCGACCAAAATAGCCGTAGGGTTAGAAGATCGACTCATGTATCTTAGGGGTAGTTTAGGAAGAGGGAATATTGGACTATTTAGTGGGAGGCTTACCCCTCCATCCCCTCTCGCCTCTCATTTTACATTTCTTAGCTAGGGTTTCCAATTCCGGTGTGAGAGGTCCACCGATCTTGTATCAATTTGAGTGGGCAAGGGCTAGCCCTAAGTAGCCTGTGCCATGGTGGCGTTTTGGATGCGAGCACTTGTGCCCGTGTGTTACGATCACGAGTTAGGTGTTATTTTTCGTCACTCTTTTCTCCTCCCTCTTTACAGTTCGATTTCTTGATTAGAGGTTGTTTCAGTTCATTCTTTTTGCGCTAGTTTGTGCTATGATGTGAGTGGAATTCATCTACCAAAGGAAGCGCGCCTAAATCCTCACGAACACAGAGATCCCGGCGTTTTGCTTTCTATTTCCGTTTTACGTCCGATTTGGCGTGATCTGATTTTCCGATCGATTCTCTTGGTAAGGTCTTTGCAATTTCTTGGATTTAGTCTCCTCTCTATGTCTAGTTTATCCGGTTCAAATCTTGTGATTTGAGATGGTGATTTGACTAAGTTCATTAGGATTGTGCCTCGTCGGTTTCTCCATTCTCGGCGTCGGTGTTTGTTCTTGCGGTCGCGGTATGCGTTCGTTAGCTTTGTCTCCACAGCGGTGTTTGCGTGAGAATGCGTGCAGCCCCCCGAGATCAAGCGCCCCCATCCAGTCCTCTTACATGCTTGCGATTCGTCTTTGTCTTTTCGTTATTGGCAAGCAAGCAAGCGGTCCTGCGTGCGCGACTTCTCATCGACAAGCGAAGCCTCGGTATGCGGTGCCGGGCGCTTCGTTCATGAGGATCGGCTACGTCGGGGCGGCGGCTGCCCAACACCGAGCTCTCGGGTAGCCGTCGGGTTGCGACTTCAACTCTCTTGCATCGTCTCAAAGGTAACGGCCCGGTGAAGGCTTTGTTGATCGGCAATTAAGTCAATTCAAGTTCGATCTGTGACTTCCTTGTTTTGCTTAGTGAGTTTTATCTCTAGCAATCATGAACCAATCATTAGAGCATTATTTTATCTCATTTGGTTAGAGAGCACTCCACGGTTTGTCAAGATTCAGTTAATTTGTATAGTGTTGTGCTTTGTTCTCAGCAGGTCAGCTCGTCGCGTGTATTCTTTGTCGGCAAGGTTTTCGGCTTGCTCTTTCATGCTTGATCGATTTATGAGTAGTGGAATCCCGGGTCTTGTTAGTCGACAAAGTAGTGTCCGTGCCGTTTTTGAGTGGTTCCTTTTCGGGTTTTCAATTAGCAAAAAGCGATTACCGAAGCGGGACCCGTGCTGTTCTAGTTTCTCTGCACTTTCTCTTTTTGACCTCCGTTTCGATCTCGTTTTGTTCGGTGAATTTGGTGTGATCAATTCTTCGCGTGTGACATCTTGCTACTAGTTAGCACGTGTGTTACTCGTCACTCATATCTTTGTTAGTTCACCTTTGAGGTTGGGGTTGAGCCGATGACTCAAAATTGAAAAGGAAAATCGAGGCTCCCATTCACCCCCCTCGGTCGCCGTTTCGGTCCTTCAATTGGTATCGGGCGAGGGTTAAGGGTCATATCTACCTTAATCGGTTCTTGATCATGAGAAGGCGACATGGAGAGGTTTGGTCACTATGGTGGCAAGCCTCCCAGGAGTTCGATGGCACCAACTATCCCTATTGGAAGATTAAGATGCAAGCACATCTTATGGGGATGGATTGGAGAGTGTGGGAGATTGTCGAGGATGAGAACTACCAAGTGCTAGCCGCTCGAGTGGGTGAGAAACAAATAGCCCAACACAATGCCAACAACCGAAAGCGAGGAGTGTCTTGTTCTCTAGCCTCAAAGACACGAGAGTTCGAGAGAGTTGCCACTTGTGAGACCGCTCGTGAGGTGTGGAAGACACTTGAGAGCTACCACGAGGGAACCCCACAAGTCAAGGCCCGCCTATATGAGACCTACAAGAGAGAGTACAACAACCTAATCCAACTTGATGGCGAGTCCATCGATTCTCTCTTTGCTAGGTTTTGGGGACGATGCGCAACAAGCTTCGGGCGAACAAGCCGTCGGAGAGGCTTGGCGACCCCGAAGGCGAGCGCGGCTCTTATGCGCTACGGATCGGAAGGTGTGGGATGTGAAGGTGTCGCGATCATGGAGTCCGCCAACTACGACACCCTCACACCCGACGAGCTCTGACAAGCTCAAGTCCTCGGAGATCGGAGGCCCGGATCCGGCGCGAGCTAAAGAACCCATCTGCGCCAAACGTTGCTTTTGTCTCGAGGTAAGGGTAGTTCAAGTTCTTACGCTAACCCTTCACGGATCTCGTTTGCCTTGTCCTCTTTGGTGTGCGTGACGATGAGGAGCGGATGGAGAGTCTTGGGGATGATGAGTCGGCACTAGTCATCGGCCGATTCTCGTGGTTCCACAACAATCGCTTGAACCGGCCGGCGTGGCGGTGCACCCAAGGGTGGATGCTTCGAAAGTGTGGTGATGGGACCACCGTCGCCACGTGCCCCAAAAGAACAAGGACAAGTACTCGGCGAGAAGTACTACTTCAACAAGCACGACTCCGACAAGCGCAGGGACAAAGCGCGAGTACATCGGCCAAGCAAGTACAAGTCCAAGAAAGGCTTCGACAAGGAGGCGATCAGAAGAAGTACCTCAAGCGTGCCAAGGGCACAAGCACGCCTTCTTCGCCTCCCTCGGCGGCGTCGGCGGCGACTCCTCAGACGGGCAAGCTTCCTCAGGCTGACGAGGCGCCAAAGCGCAAGATCGAGGAAAAGCTGAGCGGACTTTGCTTCATCGCCAACTCAAGCACGGGGCTTACGCACCATGGCCCTCGGCGGAGACGATGTCCGGCGTCGTCGAGCCACATGGCGGCGACTCTTCCCTAAGGTATCACCCCATTGTCGAATCTCTCACTAATGAAGTTGACTCTTTGGGCGTGCGCTTGTGTGTGTCGAAGTTGCTCAAGCGAGTAGCTAAGGGAGGAAGGAGTACAAGGAGAAGTGGGAGGTAGCTATGAGGGAGTTAGAGTTGGCTAGAAAGCCCGTGGAGATGTCGATGAGACGGAGTGCGATGGTTGTCTTTGTGCACATGTCTAGCATCATGACTTTGCAATCCAAGTACTCCGCTTTGCTAGATGAGCACGTTGAGTGAAGGCTAAGCCTATGTTGTTGAGTGCATGCAAGTCTTGTCCAGACTTGCGATCTGAGTTGGTAGAGAAGGCTGCCAAGCTAGCTGAGCTTGAGAAGGCCAGCTCGGATAGCACCGTGCTAAAGTGTGCTAAGTGTGAAGCTTTGGAGATGGAGGTCATGTCTTGTAGGCATGACAATGGGAGAGTCGAAGAGGAGAACAAGTACCTTCGCTCTGTCCTGAGTTGGGTGTCTAGTGGAGAGCCACAGCTTGGCATGATGATGAGTCAGTTCAAGAGGGGGACTGACACAACGGGATTAGGCTTTGCAATAGGTGGGAAGGGTGAAGTAATCTGTGGCAAGGTTGGTCAAGATAGTGGTTTGAGCCCGGGTGAGAAACCCACAAACACTCCTAAGTTGACCAAGATCACCCCACCTGAGCCTACCAAGTCCATTGTGCAAAATGGCATTCTCCAAGAGACCCCAAAGACTCCACCTCCCAAACAAGTGTGGCTTCCTAAATCAAACCACCTCAAGAACCCACTTGACACTTTGCCCAAGATCCCTGAGGAAACCCTTCCTAGAGCCAAGGCCACAACAAGAGTGAACCATCCACCCAAGAGAGTGAACCAACAACCACCCAAGAGAGAGGTGAGGTATCACCGTGAGTATTGCCAGAGAGATGGTCACTTGTTTGAGTTTTGCTTTAGGAGGAAGAGGGATGCTAGGCGTCAGGTTGCGTTTGAGAACCGCGACTTGTATCACCCACCACTTGGCATGTATGAGAGGGGTGTGCGGTCGGTTCGAGAGGCGTTTGCTAGGCCAGGGAGGTAGGAGGCCTCGAGAGGGCTAGGCCACGCTTTTGTGAGACCCGTGGTGGTCGTGCTCGCGAAAGTGGATGTTGATCCTCGCTTTGGGAGTTTTGAGTTTGACAGGAGGAGTGCACCACACTTTGTTGTGCGTGGTGAGCACTTTGGGAAGAAGGGTCATGGGATGTTTGCTGTGCCTAACGTCTATCTTGGGCAAGATGGTCAACACCGGTATTCTTCCAAGTTTACTAACCCCAGTGTTGTGCCATTTGCTCATCCCATGTTTTTCCAATGATGTAGGTGACTAAGTCTTGGGTTCCCAAGTTTATGCTTGTTAACCCTTTGGGATCCAAGACTTGGGTTTCTTTGTCCTCTCATGTGTAGGTATGAGGACATGGGGTGGAGAACACGTGCTTGGTGGAACTTGATTCTTTGTCGTGGTGTGATCAAGACTTGATGGTTGTTTACACCACTTTGATGGCCTCCCAAGAGGCATGTGCCTTATTGTGACACCTACACACCGAGTCGTGAGCTATCATATACACTCATGCCTTGTACATTCATGATTTCCCTCCTTATGATATGAGATGGTTGTTCATTTGCTCACTTGTATATTGCTTGCATGTATTATACTTGTATCATGCTTTTATATCCTTTATAGCATGTGTTATCTTGTGTATTATATGTCATGCTAGCCTTTGTGCCCTTTTGTATCCTAGTTTTCTTTTGCTAGGTGTCATTAGTTGAGGGGAGTTGGGAGTTTGCTATCCTTTTGAGGGGTAGTTTTGTAGTTGATGTCTGGTTGTAGCTTTAGGTTTGTTTTGCTTTTTGCGCATCATGTTGTATCATATTGCATCCATCATGTACACTATTGCACTTTTGAGCTTCTTGTTTATATTGATCACAATGAGACTATGCTCTGTTTAGTGTACCAATTACATGTTGGTGCTTACAGCTTGTACTCTTTTACGCTTAATTGATATATGTTATGAGCAAAGTCGTTTTTCATGTGAACTTGCTTAACAACGATGAATCTTGCAAAATGTTCACCATTGAGATAGTTCCTAGCACATGTTTAAGTTGTTGAGATCCTTTGTGCTTATCATGTATGCTAGGTGACTATGTCTCATTCATCGAAGTTATACACTTGCTTAGATGACCACATGCTTTTATTTGCTAAAATCTGAAATCTAAGCTAAGTGTATAGAAAAGATCGAGATGGGTCCATACCGTCCCACATCCAAGTCTTGGGACTGCCGCTCATTGCACTTGAGTTGAACCCCGAGCTTGGTAGTGTTTGACCCAGACCATTGTCTTAAGCTTCGATTGCTCACATGCATAGGCTTGACATGGTTGATTAGTAAGGCCGACGGTTGTGGATAACCACCGCAACATGCTTTGTCCAATGCTTGTAAATCGCCGCAACTCCGATAACTTGAAAATTTGATAAGTGTCGGCTGTTTTTTGCATGATGTATAAACCTTGATTGGGGTAGTTCACTTGATATACATGTGTAGCACTTGGTAGATTTCCGACTTACTTGTGCTATGTGCTATTCTTTTGTGGTGGACACCTTTTTGAAATGCTTAAAAAATGAATCAAAGTGCTTTCAAGCCATATTTCATATCTCTTGATCGGTTTGAGCACCATGTTAAGCACTTGATTTTGTTGCCATGACACTAGAGCATCTTCTCATTTGGATTGCTATAAACTTGAAGCTCCCTCATTGCATTTTCATGCATTTAATAGCTTGATTAGTGCATTTGCCAACAAGGGGAGAAAGATACAAAGAAAAGGATCGCGCATTTGTCGTGGGGGAGTAGCACTTTGAGCTAGATGTGTTGAGCCTTTTGCCTCGTCTTGAGGGTCTAGCTGTTTTGTGTGTGAAACTAATTGGTTTGGAGCCGTGCTAGTGGTGTTGAGCCTATTCTACCTCTTCTTGAGGACTAGCCGTTTGTTTAGCTTGGTTGTGTCGAGCCTTTTGCCCATGTATTTGGAAACCAAGTTTTTTCCTCCATGTTTGCTATCCGGTGATTTTGTCTTACCTTTTGGCTAGCTTGTGTCACTTGGATGTGCTATCTTCTACCTTCTTCTCGTCTTTGTGTTGAATGTTGACAATGCACTCATCAAGCGGGAGATTGCGAACACATGGTTGATTTAGGTTACATGTGTTTAGTTTTGTGATTGAGTGATTGTCAACGGTCAACACTTTACTTCTATTTTTGTTTATCTTTTATGCTTCGGCTATGTTAACCGGCACACGTGGAGTGTGTCGAACACGATATCTCTTGGTTCGGTGTTGTGCGGGTGTGGAGCTCGGAGATGGTAGCCGACGGCGAGGTGAAGGGGCCAAGGAGGGACGTGCCGGGCCGACGGACCGCTGAGGAGGTGAAGGACGGACGTGAGGCTTGGACCGAGGGGCCGGATCGCCGGGTGGCTAGCCATGGTGGCCGACATCCGGGACATTGACGAATGCAAGAGGACGTGGTGGGACCGTGTCGATCGGGTCAAGATGGCGGCGTGCGGCGGCAGAGCGGGGAGCTCGGATGACTTGGCGACTTCGGGCGGTCAAGACGGCGATGACACGTGCCAAGGAGGTTTGGTGGTTTGTCCTCAAAACCATCAAGCGGGTTTCGTGGTTTGGGCCTCAAAACCACGGGCGCTGGTTTGTGGTTTGAGCCTCAAAACCATCGGCGGGTTTCACGGGTTTGGGCCTCAAAACCCGGGTGGACGCTCCGGTGGGACGGAAGGACGGGCGCGTGGCGGCATCACGGGAGATTGCGCGGAGCGATGCTACGGATGAGGAGGCGCGGTGGCCGTCGGATCGACAAATTATCCGTAGTCGACCAAAATAGCCGTAGGGTTAGAAGATCGACTCATGTATCTTAGGGGTAGTTTAGGAAGAGGGAATATTGGACTATTTAGTGGAGGCTTACCCCTCCATCCCCTCTCGCCTCTCATTTTACATTTCTTAGCTAGGGTTTCCAATTCCGGTGTGAGAGGTCCACCGATCTTGTATCGAATTTGAGTGGGCAAGGGCTAGCCCTAAGTAGCCTGTGCCATGGTGGCGTTTTTGGTACCGAGCACTTGTGCGTGTGTTCGACCGAGTTCGGTGTTATTTTTCGTCACTCTTTTTCTCCTCCCTCTTTCTGATTCGATTTCTTCGATTAGAGGTTGTTTAGTTCATTCTTTTTTGCATTTGGTTTGTGCTATGATGTGAGTGGAATTCATCTACCAAAGGAAACCGCCTAAATCCTCACGAGTACAGAGATCCGTTTTTTTTGCTATTTCTATTTTTTACGTCCGATTTCGGCGTGATCTGATTTTCCGATCGATTCTCTTGGTAAGGTGCTGCAATTTCTTGGATTTAGTCTCCTCTCTATGTCTAGTTTATCCGGTTCAAATCTTGTGATTTGAGATGGTGATTTGACTAAGTTGTTAGGATTGTGCCTCGTCGGTTTCTCCATTCTCGGCGTCGGTGTTTACGTTCTTGCGGTCGCGGTTTGTGCATTCGTTAGCCGCCTGTCGTCCCCCGGGCGGATTGTTTACATGAGTCATGCAGCCCCGGATCAAGCGCCCCGTCGGTCCTCTTTCGTATTGCGTTCGTCTTTGTTTTTCAGATTGGCAAGCAAGCAAGCGATCCTGCGTGCCGCAGACTTCTCATCGCAAGCGTAAGCCTCGAGCTGTCCGGTGCCCAGCGCTCGTTCGTGAGGATCCGCCTACGTCGGGGACGGCAGCTGCCCAACACCGAGCTCTCAGGTAGCTTCGTCAGGTTGCAGCTTCAACTCTCTGCATCTGTCTCAAGGTAACAGCAGGTGAAGGCTTTGTTGATCGGCAATTAAGTCAATTCAAGTTCAGTACGCAGCTTCCTTGTTTTGCTTCCGTGAGTTTTTATCTCTAGCAATCATGAACCAATCATTAGAGCATTATTTTATCTCATTTGGTTAGAGAGCACTCACGGTTTGTCAAGATTCCAGTTAGCTGTATAGTGTTGTGCTTTGTTCTGCAGGTCCAGAGCTCGTCGCGTGTATTGCTGTCCAGCAAGGTTTTCCAGCTTGCTCTTTCATGCTTGATCTGATTTATGAGTAGTGGAATCCCAGGTCTTGTTAGTCGGCAGAGTAGTGTCCTGTGCCGCTTTGAGTGGTTCCTTTTCAGGTTTTCAATTAGCAAACAAGCACACGAAGCGCACCCGTGCACATTCTAGTTTCTCCTGCAGCTTTCTCTTTTGACCTCTGTTTTCGATCTCTGTTTGTTCGGTGAATTTGGTGTGATCAATTCTTCGCGTGTGACATCTTGCTACTAGTTAGCACGTGTGTTACTCGTCACTCATATCTTTGTTAGTTCACCTTTGAGGTTGGGGTTGGCCGATGACTCAAAATTAAAAAGGAAAATCGAGGCTCCCATTCACCCCCCTCCTCGTCGCCGTTTCGGTCCTTCAAAGGACAGTCTGAAATAAACTAAACGACAATTCTTATTTGAAATAGCTGCTGGTAGAGAAATTTTTTAGCGCACGTAATATGTTAGATAGTCGTGAACCGACAAACGGATACCTGCTGAAAATTCAACGACAATAGATTACAAATTCAAGTCAACATTGTACAAATCCTTTATATGTCGCATTGGACAAATAGGAGGTACGTACTGTATGGTCATAACTCACGTAACTGATGTTTAACATAACCAACCTGACATATAGCTGACAAGAATGATCATCCATTTAGCTAGAGAAAATAACTTTTGCCACCACGTCAAGAACTTATGTGGCATGACTAGTTGTAAAACCATCTCCATGTCACTAAAACCAGATTGGATTAGTGCCAAAAAATGTTAAGTACACCGGTTTGCAAAACCACCGGAGTAAAATAAACTAAATAATACCTTAAGGGGTTATCTGGACTTGAGTGAAAACACAGAGCAGTAATTTAGACTTTTTTCTTTTTAAAATCTAGAATCAGATCCAAACGGAGTCCAAGCCAATCCGCCTACAACGCTTCCTTTTTAAAATTTAGAATCAGATCCAAACTGAGTCAAGCCAATCCGCCTACAACGCCTGTTTTGCGGAAAAGAGAGATACGAGCAGCTCGTCGTTTCCTTCGGTTTCTGGTTCTTGTCTTGACGTTTTGGAGCCGAGGGTAAGTTCGGAGTAGAGAGCCCAATATGTATCGTTGCACAGGGAGCCCAACAGCATCACGGCAAGAAATGAAGCCCACGGGAACGCGACAATCACGCGGGCCTGGGACCATGTCTCGACGCTTCCAGACCTCTCTCTGGTTATTGGTTGGAGTAGGCCTGTAACCGCCGGTCCACCAACGTCGTCTAGTAGAGTGGACAGTGCAGGGAGAGGGACGGAGTGGACCGCCACTGACCCCGCTGCTTTCACGGTGAAATTTCGACGGGCCGCAATGCAACAACCTGCAATTCTACCGTGTTCGGCTCGGGTCGTCCTGTGGGCTCCCGGCGCCGCCGCTCCGTGGACAACCACACGCCCACACGGGCGGCATATGCCGCGGCGCACCGGGGTCCGGGGGATCGATCAGCCACGGTGCGGCCCCGGGTCCGGCATATCCTGCTCGCCGAATCGGCACCCGCGTCCGGGCCGGCCGTTAACTTCCACGAATTCTCGGCCGCCCCACGCCCCCAACGCACGCGATGGCCGCCGCGTCCACGTCACGCCTCGCCACCCAAATCCAATCGGCAACGGCAAGATTCCCTACCCCTTCGTCCCCTGACCTTTTTATTGAGATTTTTATTTACCCTTTTTTTTTTTTCCCCCACCCCCACCGGCTCGCTACCCTTTTTCCATGCCCACCCGCACCCGTCTCGCCGCCTCCTATGGCCTGTACCTCCCCACGCGGGCCGCCGGCAGCATGCCTCTGGCCGAGCACGAGCTCGCGGCGGCGGCGGCCACCTCCGCTCTCGGCGTAGCGCTGGGGGTGCGCCTGCTCGTCGCCCCTCTCCCGCTCCCGTGCGCTCAAGCCGCTGGCGGCCGCCACGTCGGCGGCCGCCGCCGCGCTCAGGACGCCGCAAGCGCTCGCCACCGCCTCCTCCCCGGTCGCCGCCATCCTCGCCGCGTCCAAGGCCGCCTCCAAGTCGTACAAGGCCGCGCAAACGCTCGGACCTGCCGCGGGCCTCCCTAAGCTCCCTTCCTCCAAGCACCTCAAGGCCGCCTTCGCTGCCGTCTCGCTCCTCCGCCTCGCTGCCGCCGCGCCGGCCTCCCTCCACGCCTCGTCGCCCGTGGGGCGTCGCCGTGCTCGCCGTCCTCAAGTCTAGCTACAAGCTCTCTAAGAACACGTCTAAGATCGTTGAGGGCTTCCTCGGCCTCCAGGTGCACAAGGGGTTCAGGAACGGGGTCGACGCTCTCGGGGTGGTCGTCAAGGTCGCCGTCATCGTCTCTGAGGTCACTGTCTGGGTTGGGGGCCAATTCTGGGGCCGTGGACGCAGTCGCTGCGTCAGGTTCCTCGGCTTCACCAGGCCCAGCAGCTTAGTCCTGCTTGGGTGTAGCAAATCTGAACCCCAACTTGTACTATTTGATCCCATTATAGCTGAGATGGATGCTGAGGGGTGCGAATTGGAGGAGCGAGGGGCCTCAGAATTGCTCTCCCTTGCTGTGCCAGTGCCCCAGGTGACAACATTAATGAGGAGTTAGGCTTAGCGCATAACTGTTTGTACATTTGCTTCTATATCAGATCAGATACATACTATGTAGAGGTGGTTTTTGATCCAGTGCGCACAACTATATTCTTGTATGTCAGACAAGTATGGGTGAACAAATTGTACAGAAATTTAAGGATAAAATCTTGTTTGACAGAGTAAATCCTGACATGGAATTTTGACTGTTGTTTTCTAGATTGCCATTCACCCTGAGTCCCAATTCTGTAATGACCATTGTTTATAACCACTCATTGTAGCTTGTAGCTGAAATGGAGATTTGTAATGTGGTAGTACTACTAGAGCTTCACATTGCCTACTTGCAGTGTGGTACGCCTTTCACTTTGGTTACTTATTAAATGACACAGGTAGTGCTTATACTTCAGAAAAAAAACATTTTATTCATTAGGATTTTAAACTTTGTTCTAAGGATTAAGGAAACTGTGGATACACTACTATATAAGTCTGTCTGTAGCTTGTTCTTGGATAACTCCACTAAAACAGAAAATTGACAGAATTGGATTTCTACAATTGCATGGGCCTATGAATTATCAGAAATATCATGAACCTTACTAAACTCATGAGTATAGTGTTAAACATTTTTGCTGTGCTTATTCATATTGTTCGTCATTGGTTCCAACTCTTAATCCTTCTGCACATAGTTTACTTATTACTATGCTCTGTTACCATGTTATGTTGATTACTTTGATGTATCATTGCTACTTGCTGTCCTTGGAATTCTCTGAGCAGACCAAATCTAGACTCTGCAACAAAGAAATATTTAAGAGATCCTCGGAACTTTTATTTCTATAAATGACATAGTTATATACTCAAATCACTCTTCTGGAGACTAACTACCACATTCACTTATGACAATGGTAAACAAGTGACAGCAGATTGACACATACATTAAATCTATATTAATTGAACTAAGTTCTTGACCTGCAATTGAGCTTCTAATGCTGTAAGTTTATTTTTTAATGTAAAAAAAAAAAAACTGTGCTCGATGTTGCACAGTTTGAAATAAGACACTGGGTCTTAGTTCATTTGGTTGAGACTTGAGAATCATATCCATGATTCAATAGTGCATTTGTACTTGTAGTTGTAGGAATTTAATCCGCTTAGTTGCGCAAGAATGTCAGATGTGTCCAGCATGTCTTCTTCTTTCATATGGCCCTGAAAAAGGTAAGAGTTCTTGTTAACTATGCACAGAAATATGCCAGGTTTTCGTTTAAAAACAATGTGAATACTTAAGAAGAATCATGTTTCTCTTAATTTTAATGGGACAGGGACTTTAAATCATGTCATCCACTACAATCTTGTGCTCAGTAACTAGTGTACATGGGTGTCCAGTATATATTCTATAGCTTACTATTTCTTATAATGGATAAATAGAAAGTTGAAACAAATGGTTTATGTATTTCAAGATTTGTCTCTGTGGTGCATGAAGTTACATTTACCCTTAACATTTACTGTGTCCATTTCTTCTTGTTATACATTTATACTAGACTGTTTAATAAAACTGTAGCACAATTGAAAACTTACAGCTTGTTCATAATGTTCATGGCTCTGGGAACCTGATTGTGCTGCTTCACAGAGTTCATCATTCTTTGCAAACCTTCCACGGACACGGGGCCTGCTATCTGCCAAGGTTTTTCTACAAGCGTACTGCATTTTATGTTGTATGTCAGCACAGTTGAATTGGTAAGATGTCCATGCACAAGTATTTCTCTATTGGAATGCTCAATGGTACCTTTTTTTTTTGCTGAAATTTCTCTCGTTCCGTTTCTTTATATACCTATGGATCTTTTTTTTCTCTCTTCAGGTGACAGGCGGACAACCTTGAATGTGGACTCTTCCAATCCTGACAGTTCTGTTGGAGGTAATGTTGCTGGGTTCCCATTGCATCCGTTTATCAGGTGCTGATTACTTCCTCCTACCTGTTTAGTTAATATAACTTTGTAAGAATCGGAATGATATGCATGGTCAGCTGGTTACTTGACGTGTGCTTTTATCTGGCATCATTGTGGTATAGATAGGCTTTTGATTGTTACCTGTATCTCTGCATTAGTATTAAATGTTCCTTGCATGGAATCTGTATCGTTATATGTTGTGGTCAGTCCTTCACCTTCCATCATCTTCTGATACTCGCCAATCATTACCATACTATTGCTGCTGGCACTGTTGAAGAAACCCTGTTGTGATGTTTCTGCATTGCAGCCTGGAAGAATTGCTCCGGTTTGCTGATACATGGCTCCATCCAGACCCATGAACCCTCCTCCAGCTAATGCTGCTGTGTAGCACTCATCATAGTCTGAAGTGAGTGGCATCAAGACAGATGCACTGCTGCTCATTTGCATTGGAGGCACCTGTTCAGCTAAGTTCTCTGGAAGTCCCATCTGGTTGAATTGCCCTATGCTGGCCTCATCGGTGGCAGTTGGATAGTATGCTACTTCTGAAAGGCCATCGATCTGTGGAAGGAGCTCGGTGTCAAGGCCATGGTGTTGCTCTTCCTCAAGGAGGGCTGTGAGAGTGGTGTCGAAGGATGGCAATGGGGAGTAGGCTGTGGCACCAGCAGGTGGAGCGTCGTCACTGTAGCTGCAGATAGGAGGAGTGGTAGTGGTAGACGAAGAAACATCATCATCAGTGGCAGGGAATGGACCGGAGGTGGTAGTCGCCGCAGCAAAGAGGTCGATTACCAAGGCCGCCATCATAGAAGTCAAGAATATGAGCAGCTATGGGGCTTGAAATTTCCTCCTATAAATTTCAGAGTGGGACAAAATATGTGAGTCCTTTTTTTTTGTTAAGTGAGTGTTATTCTAATAATCAAATCACAACAAATGCAGGTCATAAATTTTGAAGGCAAATCAATAACTTTGTTCTGATTGAATTACATCTTATAGGAAGTCCTAGTGGAAATAGCCGCACTTCACAAAATTTGTGAGAGTAGTGAATATTAGATGCATCACTACCTTTTGTTGCAAAGAACAGCCTTTTTTTCGGTGCAATTACTTCTATGCAATCTGTGAGAGGATCATAAGCTTTAGATATGCAACCACGTGCGATTCAAGTTCTACGTACTGTCTTCATTGACGCGAACTTCTCAAATTAAGATCATCTATGTGATTGTCTTCATTGAAGCGAACTTCTTAAAATAAGATCTTCTATGTGATTCGAATAAAATTATAAAGACGTCAGAAAAAGAAAAAAAAAAAATCTTTTATTCTCTGTTAAAGCCGAAGGCCCAAATCTGAAAGAAGTGATGATGATGATGTTAATGTTATGCTTATCTAATCTCAACGCTGTTGTGCTTTAGCTTTGATAGATGTCTAATAACTTTTGAATTACATGCGCAGGCAAGTACCAGTTGTTCTAGGAAACGACTTGTCATTTTAATTACAACTCCATGAGCATGCATTGATGCATAGACAGGATGCACGAAATACGGCAGCAAAAATAACTCAAGAAGGAAATGCAATTGTTTGGTTGGGTTTCATAACAGCATCGCAAACCTTGGAAGAACTGAGCAAAAACTGTGTTAGATTAGAGAAGCAATTACAGTGATGCAATCATCTGGAAGCATGGCGGGCACCAATGATCTTCAATGCCTGAAGATGATCAGATTGTTGCGCAGCGCAGCTTCTCAGATAAATGCTCTCCAATGTATTACGTCGATCCTTGAGAAGAGAAATGGTTCTACTTGTGGCTCCAATTGGAGAACGGGCATGTGCAAGGAAGATAGCTAGGCTAATGAAAGACAGGGGACCGAAAATAAGCCTGTTTGGCCATGCAGATGCACATGACTTCTTTCCAAGATGACAGCACCAAGGAAGTCAGGACCCTGAAGTTTCTCTACTACAATTGCGGTCGGGTGACATGCGGGATAGAACCAAAGACAGAACCTAGAAGTCAGGGAGCATAAATTGGATATCCTATAAATGCTGGTGCATGGTCTAATGCAAGGATGCTATTTTGGCGGAGACTGCTTATTCCTGGAAAGAAGTCTCAATGAATTGGGTCACTCCTGGAACCTGATAGATCATGCAATGCAACCTCATTGTTTTAGCCGGTATGAAAAAATTTCCCTTGTCTTTATTTACAACGGCAATCTCCTTTTTAGTCATTTGACAGTACATAACATTGTGTTTTATGAAATATATTATATGATGCCTACCTAGTAACTTTGCTGAGAATATCGTGCCTTGCTAACGAAAAATATCTTGACAACTGTTTTGCTTGACACAATAATAAACTACAAGCAGCACACTCTGCTATGGACTCGCATCAATTAATTCAGGTATAAACAGGCGTAGCAAACAACACTAATACAACGGAAATGGTGCGTGCATACACCATAAATCAAATAGGTATATATACTAAAAAGTAACAAAAATGGATAGACAGGAAGACATCAATGCTGAGAGACTTACCATACACAAGGGGATGGCCATGCCGGTTGCATCCTCCTCGAACAGCATGATCATTATGTATGAGCAGCCTGGGAAGTTGGCGCTATATGTATGCACGCCGGTGCTAAGCAGCCTGGGAAGTTGGCGCTATATATGCACGCCGGTGTTGGTTACACAGTATGGGAGGGAGATATCTGGTATCAGTACACCATATCTATGGACCGATCGATCAATGGAGGTGAGGGATGGTGTCAAGCTAGCTGGGCAAGCGAGAGAGGAGCGAGGAGGAAAGGTCGATCAAGAAGGAAGTCGATCCCCAAGGCTGGCCTAACCATGGCGAATGCAGGAGCTCGATACTTATAGGGGAGGGAGAACGGTAGAGTGCCTAGCAACTGCATGGGCATCCTTTTGCTATCTTTGGGGTGGTGCTAGCTGTCTGGTGTGATGAACCGACAAATAACAACCTGATGGAAGCTTGGTTAGAGCAAACCGCTCAACATGGTGAGAATGAGGGGAGTTTTTGGCGTTTACTCAAAGAGTACATATGCATGGGTGACCACGTAACTAGCTAGATATATATGACTGTTTGATTAGTGCATCTGATTACTGTCGTGATTACTTAGCTAGCTAGATTGTACTGGGAAGACAAAGACAACCTCGGTAATGAAGTCGACATGGGGATAGGAATCTGGTCGGGTGGTCGATCAGCTTTGGGTCATCTCATGTCTGTGAGCTAGCCTGTATGTGCCTAGCAGCTATCCATCTCTCTCTCTGCAGTGCCTGTGCCTCGACACATATATCTTCATCTTCAAGGATGAGAGCCGATATGATACTGCTCCACTTGAAGCCGTAAGGGCAGCAGCTAGATAGCCAGAGTATCGTACGACGGTAACATGCTATATATGATGAGCCTTTAGCTAGCTAGGTATATATATATAGATCGAGGTAGCCTCCCTTTATTTCTTCTGCATCAGTTTGGCTGAAGATATATGGATCACTGAGGAGCTAGAGAGATTAGAGAAGGAAGCGGCCGGATCCCAACATATCGATCTATCGGAACCCAAGCTTTGCGTGACAGATTCCGATCTTCCGACGAGACTGCCGATTTCAACAACAGTGGAGGTCTTCTTCAAGCGAAACCCGGCCCGATCCTCCGTCCGTCTCCACCAGGTGGTTCGGTCGGACCAAACTCCATTGTTCATGGAAACTCCTGTGCCGTGCGTGCGCTCTGCACTGCAGCATCGTACACGTCCTGCCACCACTGGTCGACACGTATGTGGCACGCAGTGCATGCTAGCTAGATGCTGCGAGATCGAGAGCCAGTAGCTAGCATTTCACGCTCCCTTACTTGGTCGAGCGAACCATTACCGTATTAAGCAAAAGGCAGACTAACACTCTGGTACCGTGTCGACACGTACGTTCACATACATGATACAGTACATCATAGCCGCAGCCACTTTAACCTTTAGTATTTCACCGTTTTCTTCCGTTCAGACGACTCCAGAGCGAGGGATGAATGAATGAAGAACAATGTCAAGGGCAGGGGTGGTGTGGTTGCCGAAATTACCATATTGAAAGTTGGAAAACGACCGCCGGAATAGCTTAAAAAAAGAAAAGCAATCATGCTTGCACGCAGAGACAGCAGATGCAAAGCCTCGTACGCACGAAGTACCTGGGGGAGAGGGACAGCACGGGGCCCTCGGCACCGTACCGGCCGCGCGCGAGAACAAAGGCGATCCATCCATGGGTCATTGGGTCGGGAATGAAGCGTGAGGCACAAGAGCTGGAGGAGGCAGCCTCTCCCACTCGGCCACCGAAATGAAATGGAACCGAATGCCCATCCATCAGTCCCTGAGAAAGCAAGCCCCAAAGGCCAAAGGGGCCACGTACGGTTTAGCGTTTAGAGCACCACCCCCCTGCCTTCAGGCTGCAGAATCTGTCGATCCCCGTCCCGTGGTGTCGTGTGCCGACTGGTAGCTACGACTGCAGGGGATCGGAGGAAGGCTAGCTAGGCCAAATCCGTCCTAGTAGCAGCAGCGTGCACAGTCCGATCCCGTCCCGTGGACCGTGGTGGCGCAGCGCAAGTAGCGCCGCCCGGCCGGCCAAATTGCTTCCTGCTGGCGGCGGCCGGGGAGCGCTACGGCAACAGCGAAAGTGGCGGCCCGCGCGCGCGGCAGCTCGATCCGCGCCGCGCTACGGGTGTCCCCCGCTTTGGTGGTACACGGCGCGACCGGCGATTCCGTCGCGCGCGTGGCCGCCTCGCTCGCTCGCTTCTCCCGGCCCCGCCCGCGTACGTTTGCTTTGACCGTCCGGCCGGGCAAACACGGGTACGAGTACGAGTGTACGACGTACTCCTACAGCAGATGCAGATGGTGGTCTCTGTGCCGTGGGCCGGGGCGGCAGGCCACGCGCACGGGCGGACACCGGATCAGCGCGCTCTGGATGGTGCCGATCCGCCGGACATATTCCGATCGCGGCGACGGGACGGGGATCCATCCGCAGGCGGCCGGGGCTCGGGACTGGAGCCCCTCTAGCGGCTATAGTAGACGATAGGCGCCACTGCAATGCGCTAGCTTCATGTGTGCCGGCGTCCAGTGGCGTACGCCCGTAGAGTAGGTGTGTGTGACGGAGGCATCGAGCCATCGACACGTTGCCGTTTGGGAAAGCTTTACGCTTCCCTTACGTACGATTCTGCCAGGCTACTACGACCGCAAAGAAGAGAACGTCGTGCTAGCGAATATGCTTCATATATTGTTTGCACTTAGTAGTAGTACAATAAGTTAGTACGTAGGGTTGTTCCCTTCTTTCGTGTCTAGCTCGTACTTACCATATATGTTCGTGTCTTACTGATAGTTGGTTCATCAAAATATTCGCACTGAAGAGAAGCCCCGTACGTAAATGTTAAGAGGTACCGCTGTGCAGATGGTGCCTAAACTTAAGGCCGTCGGAACTTAGCGGGTTGAATGTTCTTGGTAGGTCACTGCATGTGGGCTGGTTTCAGGCTGACACGGAAATTAAAAGCGGGCCTCAAGCCCAGCCCGGCAAGAAGACACCCCGAAGAAGGAGGCCCACGAGAGCAAAGCAAATACCACATCGTTCTCGTCATCTCGGTACTAGCTCGCCGGAGTGCCTGCCGGACTCATCTTCTCTACCCCCAGCTCGCGGCAGCCGGCAGGACTGCAGGATCGAGACGGAGAAATGCTCGTGGGACTTGCCCGGCTTCTGCGTCCGTCCACGGCATTTCGTCTCACGCAACAGCTGGGCGTTACAGTGAGTGGATGAGAGTGAGATCAGGACCCAGTGGTCCATGCGTGCTGTCATTTCGGTCCGAGTTTAGTCGTGGCTCTCGCTGTCAACAATTCAGACCATTGACTGTGATGCCCATGCTGGCATGCCGCTGAAGAATCTGACGAACAATAGGATCGATCCATCATTTTTTTTTTTTTTTGAAAGATCCGGTTTTTCGCTTTGGTTATATTAAGAAGAATAGAGTTTCTGATAACACCAACCCACATGTAGAGATCGCCACGAGGGCAAAGCACCCACGCCAAACAATAGAGTGAAACGACAACCCAAATAAGGAGCTAAGTCCGAGAATCCAAGCCTATTCTAACTCCACAACAACGCCTTCACAGAAGGTTACGGCGCTCGAACGCCGCCGTCGACCGGGTTTTCACCCATGGAGAAAAACTAGGGACGCGACGCCCCCAACAGGAAGCGGCGCCCGCGGCGTCGCCGTCGCCGGGCTTCGCCCAAAGGGACCCCGTTCAGACATCGGCTCGGGATCCCGGACTTAGGAAGTTGTCACCGTCGTCGCCTGCCGATCGCCTGGCGAAGCCCCCGCCGGAGGGCATCGGCGGCGCCATTTTACGCACATCACGGCCGCCAAGGCTGCGTCGACCACCCCACCGCCAAAGCGACATGCCAAAAACCGGCCATCACACTGGCTGCTCGCGTGTCCACTGCCGCACGGCGCGGCCCTCTTCGTCTTCGTCTTGATCATGGTCGCGGCCTCGCGGCGGCTCTACCTCGGGAGCACGAACCGAAATGGTCGCTCTCAGGGGCCCCCGCGGGGACTCTCGATCCCCATCGGCGCCACGGGCAGCCCCCGGGCGCCGACGATGGGAGAGACCCGCCGACTAAGGCCTTCGGGGAGGGGCGATAGAGAGGGGGGAATCGCCCCCAACGCGCTGAACAGGCCCACCGACCACCACCGAGCTGCCACGCGCGGTCCCGGCCACCCCGTGCACCGGATCGGGACATCCAGCCCTAGGGCCTCGCCGCCGCCATGAAGAAGGTCGAAGAAGAAAGGTGGAGAACCACCGCCGGCACCGTGGCGCCGCGTCAAGCTCGGGAGCCCCGGATCCATGCGCGGATGAAGGGATTCCGGGCCCGAGTCCGGATCGCCGCCACCATGGCCAGCGCCCGCGGAGTTGCCCCCGGCACAAGGCGGTGGATCCGGCCCGCCGGGGCCCCAGTCCAGCTCCGGAGAGCCCGGTCGACCTACGCCACCGAGGCGGGGGAAAGGAGAGCGCGCGGTCCGACGCGAACGCCGACGCGAAATCACCTTCCATCGCCTCGACGGGCCCAGCGCGGCGCCCGGCGCGTGCTCCATGAAGCCCCACGCTGGAAAGCCCCACGCCGCTTCGCGCGGTCGCGCCCGCGGCGAGCAGCGCCGACCCGGCGCCGCCACACCACCGAGAGGGACTGGCCTCGCCGCCGCCGTCCCGGCGGGCAGCGCGGCGGCCCGCAGCGGCGGCGAGGGGATGCAGATCGGGCGGGCGGCGCGGCGCGGCGGCTAGGGTTAGGGTTTTCCGTGCCGCCTCGCGCGTGGGGCGACGCGGGGAGGGAGTTGATTGATCAGGATCGATCCATCATTTGGAAGATGAATCAGTACACTGGAATGTTCGAGTGGTAACCACAACGGCGGATTTCTCTGCAGATTCTCCGTGTCCGTGGTGCGCAGTCCCGCTAGCTTCCGCTGCGCGCCCGTGCCAGCCCAGTCGCCATCTTTCGACCGTCGTTTCCACCACCGAGAACCCAGCGAAACAAGACCCCGGCGAGCCCACACTACACCGGCACGGCATGGTACGCCGGCCGTCCGGCGTCAGCACGACGGGGACGCTTCATTCAGCTGGTGTCCGGTCGCTGCCACCTCCGGCTTGTTCTGCGCTAGCCAGTCGCCGTCTCTCGTCTGTCTGCGGTCACACAGTACAGCTAGCGATGCCGATGCCACGGCCTACTCAACTTGGCATTTCACATTTGGCACACAGCTAACGACTCTTCAGAATTGCAGTCTAGTGTACGCACCTCTTCTTCGCCCAATCCGTCGAAGCATTCATAGATTCTTACGCACCAGGACAAGCTGTACGTGCTGCACTGGCCAACGAGCCTCTGTATGTATGTATGTATGTATGTATGTATGTATGTATGTATGCCTTCTTTCTTCCTTGAACACCACGACTGCATGGAAGGTACACAGACTCAGCAGTGATAGTAGTAATGGCCATCGATTTGATGATGCGATCATTTTAGATTAAGCGCCTCCACAGGGTTCAGATCGATAGGCATATAGATAAAATCTTCTGCATGCCGATATTTCACCGGTTGAGTGACGGTCTCATTCATCTATCTCTTCATTCCATTGCCTGCGTGTGTTGAACTTGGTGACACACAGACTGAGCATCATACATCATAGAGACTATACTGAGGTTTGCTAGAACGTAGGGCAATCAACTAGATGTACACTAATAATTTCAGAAGAAAACGTCATCCGCGTCGCTCTCTCTAGCCTATTTCGATGACACTTCCATGGTTATGATTGTAGGCGGAGGACACACGCGTGCATCCACTATCAAGTCTTTAAATCGCTCGACATATACACTAGCTAGCTTTTTGGTTTGCACCAACACGAGTTAAGGCTTCATATATAGCTTCTTGACCAAGCCCCGGCCCGGCCTATCCGGCATGGAGCGTTTGGGTGGCCTCAAATGAAAGACTTGGCCCCGCAAACGACGGCCACCCGTGATCTTATCGTGACGTGAACGACGGACGGACGCATCGTCATCTCATCAGGAACGGAACTGGTGAGAGAATGCGAAAGCGAATAAGCGCACGAGGCAGTACAAGGTGTAGCAGTCGATGGTGTTGCCGGGAAGAAGCGAGCTGAGCTTCATTCGCCGTCGAAGATGGCAACGGAACCTGCAGAAGGCTGGGTAGTCCCGGCCTTGGTCTGCCTGCCTAGCTTCACCGATCGACAAAATTGCAAGTCACCGCGCCTACGCCTACGTTGGGTGGATTCGTTCGCTCACAGTCACAGCAGGAGCAGAGCAGATCAGCTGAGAAGCGTTAGCGTAGCCCATAGACTATAGTGCACGAGGTGCACGCGCTGAATGCATGTGAATCATCATCAGAGTCAGAAAGCGCTTCATTAACGGCGCTGTCTGCCCACCCACCGCACCACGTCTCTCGCGCTCGGCGTACATCGCGTGCTCTGCTGTGCTTGCACAGTCCCAAACCTCCAGCTTGTACCACAAACTACCTCTTCCGCGCATGGTCCAACCGTTCCTGATATGCTCCATCACTATGTACAGGCTATGCTCTTCCGCAGGCGACAGCCCAGCTCCGGTGGCCGGCCGGTGCTCCCAAATTCCACGATGTTGCCGTGTCACCTACCGTGGGGTGCGAGCGCGAGTGCAATCGGCTACTACAGTTCTAGCTTCTGGGAGTATATTTGCAAAGCTAGTCACCTGAATCAATAACATTCAAATACTAATTATAAGAGTAAATTACACCTGTGGTCCCTAAAATATCACATGATTCAGGTCTCAAACTATAAAATCGCATATCTAGGTCCCTAAACTACTTAAGTAAATTATCCTAGTCCAAAACAATCACATAAAAATACATTAGCTGATGAGGCATTGGCCATTTCCATATACCCCCTCTGTCCTGTAATACTAATATATATAGTGCTTTCTAAAAATTTTAAGACAAATTAGGGGAGTGCATAAAAGACGTATGCACCCTTCTTTTATTTTCTAATCAGATAATATCATCAAAGTGATTGATGATGATTGATTGATAAATGCAAAGTGTCTAATGCAAATTTGGTGTTTGTCCTCTAGAATGCTTTATATATGAGGACACATTTTAAATGCTACTCCCTCCATCCCAAATTATAAGTCACTTTGGTAAATCACTTTGACTAAACCAAAGTGACTTATAATTTGGGATGGAGGAAGTAGAATGCACTCTAGTATAGGACAGAGGAAGTACGTACATTAGGCCAGTCTCAATGGAGGTTTCACGAGTGTTTCATGCACATTAAATGCAGCGCCACATCAGCAAAACTTCACTGGAGCTGGAGCGGTGATCTGATCGACTTCGATCTGCGCTCCGCGGTGGCGGCGGAAAGACCAAAAGTTGTAATACGCTCGCGAAGGAAGTCCAAATGTGAAAGGCGCTCGGTCATTGTTCGGTCATTGCGGTGCGGTCATGGGCCTTGGCCGGCCCAAAATTAACATATGCTGAATTGCTGATAAGCTGATACTCTAAATAGAAATTCGTTTTCCTTTTATAGGGGGGTCATGGCCCCCACCGGCCCCTCCCCAGCTCCGCCACTGTCTACGGTACGGAGGCCAACTTGGGCCTGGCTATCTCCCTAGCCAAGCAAACCAAACAAAGGGCCAGGTGCCTCAATGTCCGGCCGGGTTTGGGCCAAAGTAACCAAACATGCCCTATATGCATGTGAGTCATTAATGACCAGTTACGGTCAATCTATAAAAACCTAGGTGAGGACTATGAATACTTCAAGAACTATTTGTCCAATCGAAACATGGGATTGGACTGACATTGACATTCATGTCCTCCGTTTTAAATGGTAAGTTATTTTGATTGTTTTAGTTAGATATGTAACTTTAAGTTATGCACCTACATATAAACTATATTTAGACACATAAAAGACTACAAATTTAGACAAGCCAAAAGGACTTATGTTTTTGGGACTGACGGACACTGACAGTGTCTCATTCGATCTATTAATTAATACTATCTAGAGCAAAACAACAAAGATGACAACTAAGCTATACTACCGAGAATGCATAAAGCCAGCACACACACATGCACCACGCACCACACAGCTAACATGAACTCCACAAATCTAAGGGGTTGTTTGGTTTCCATAAGTTATGAGACTTATTAAGTTAGGTGACTAAAGATAAGTGACTTTATATATAAGTCATGCATGCTTGGTTGCAAGTGACTTAGAAGTCAGAGAAATAGAAGAGAAAATGAGTGGCTTATAAAGTTTTAAGTTGAGGTGTACCAACTTATAACTTATAAGTGTCATGACTTAATATGTCGCTACTGTTTAGCAAAATAAATCACCTATTTCACTTTTTGACTAAATAAGTCTCATGACTTATAGAAACCAAACAGCCCCTAAAACATGCATGGTTATAGAAGTTAGCTACTGCCACCATGTCAATGACCCTTTCTCCACTAATCTTATCAATCATCTTGTCGTAGGTAAGTCCTTAACCGCGTCTCATTGGCAACCACAACTTCACTTGGCAACATCACACATGCACTCCTTCAAGACATGTTGATGAGGTCATTAAAACCTTTCATCACATTAGGTCAGTAGCACACACGACTTATAACTTAATTAAAATGGAGAGACTACTTGTTTTCTTGCATTGTTTGAGATGCGGTATGAACTTAAGTGTACGTTGGCATAATATTCCAGCGTCTACCGCTACTCCCGGGAATGAAATGTTTGCTAAATCAAAGTTTTCAAGAAGGCAAAATATGACATCACGCTTGAATGGGAACTACAGGAGAAATACAAAGGTGCAATCACGCCGCCATATATGAATGAAAAACTATACCATATCGATCCCAACATATAGATAGCATATATATATGATGGTGTACGTACATACATGGACAGCTCATTACTATTGGTCCGGGAATCCGGCTAGCTAGCTAGTGTGTGCAAGATGAAGACACACCATATGCCACGTACAGCCACATGCATATGGAGACGTGCAACGTGTTGGTAGAAATTCCAAACAGACTAAAGAAACCAAGTAGTAGTGTGCTCAAATATAGGCGAGACGCACTGTGTTCAGTCAGATGCAAGCCGTGTGACGCACGACGACGGCGCAGTCCCGTCCCTTCTCGTAACCTTGACGGCGAGCCCATTCTTCATGTGAAGTATGATGGACAGCTTGGGCTCGACGACGTGGCCTGGCACCACCTCGATGGCGAAGTTCCACAGCACGGCCGCCGCCACGGTCTTCATCTGCACGAACGCCATCTCCTTGCCGAGGCACGTCCGTGGCCCGGCGTTGAAAGAGATGAACTTGTAGGACGGCTCGTATCGAAGCTTGGTGCCTTCCTCGTTGAGCCATCTCTCGGGAAGGAACTCCATGCAGTCCTTGCCCCACACGCCCTTCATCCTGCCCATCGAGTAGTTGAACACCAACACCTTCTCTCCTGCCTTCAACTCCTTCCCGCTCGGCAGAACGTCGGCGGCCACCGCGACCTTGTGCTCGAACGGCACGGACGGGTACAGCCTCAAGCACTCGCTCAGCGCGGCGTGCAGGTAAACTAGGTTGCCGAGCTCGTCCGCGTCGAAGATCACCATGCCGCTGACCGCCGCGTCTGCATCATCGTCTGCACCTTTCCGCCGTGAAACGATGGGCGCGAGCTCGTCCAGTAGTTTCTGCTCGACGCGAGGGTTCTTGGAGATGAGGTAGAAGAACCACGACAGCGCCGCGCCGGTGGTGTCGCGGCCGGCGAGGAGGAGGTTCACCGTTGTGTCACGTAAGAACACGTCGTCGTTTTCACTTGAGTCCTCGTGGCAGATGAAGGATGACAGCAGGTCAAACGAGTTACTGACGCCTTCGCCTTCTTTGAGCTTGTCGGCCCTACGTTTCGCGACGGTGGTGGTGACGAAGTTGTCGATCGTCCTTCGAGCTGCGGCCATCTTCTTCTCCTGCCCTACTTCCAGCACGTTCATCAGCTTCCAGCACGCCGTGGGGATGATGTGGCGGTGGAACAGCGTCTCCAGTGCGTCGTCCATCGCGCGCGCGAAGGGGACGACAGGCAAGCCGACCGCCAGGCACCCAGGGTCGACGCCGAAGACGAGAGTGCACGTCATGTCGAACGTCAGCCTGAGGAACACGTCCTGCAGATCGCACGGCGGCCTTCCCTCGCAGGCGGCGTGGTGGGCGAGGAAAGGTAGGAGGCTCCTCTCCACCTTGTCGCGACTGCACCGCGCCGTGAAGGCTCTAAACCGAGGGCCGGTCATGAGCATCTGAGCCTTCACCCGCTGCCGCCGCCACGACTCCCCATCGGCGTTGAAGATGCCGCCGCCAAGGACGTCGAAGATCGCGGCGTACTCTTCGCCTTTAGGGTAGTTGGCGAAGTTGGACGTGAAGATGTGGCGCACGTTGGAGGGTCGCAGGTGATGAAGTAGTGAAGGGCGGTGCTGCATCCGCGTGCTTCGAAGTTGTAGCCCGCGCCGGCGAGGACGCCGGTGGCCCAGTCGTGGAAGTGATGGATGTTGGCGACCAAGCCGGGGAGATGCCCGAATATTGGCCATTCGGTCGGCTCCAAAGGGCTCGTTTTCTTAGATTGCAAGTGGCGGTAGTAGAGGGCGAGGAAGCAGAGAACAAGGGCCACCTCTACGAACAGAAACAACGGCTCCATGTCTGAATGAGATGCGATGGAAGGATCACGGTGCAACTTGGCTATTTGTAAGCGACTGAGCGAGTACTAGACTGTGTGGGCCTCGAATTTTTGAGCGAGGCTGGTGAGATGTCTCCTGTCAATGCTTCGGTAAGTGATATCTAAGTCTAGTATAATTGACGCATGATTGGCCTTTAATCGTTTTCATTCGTGTGTCTTGTGCTTCTCCTTGGAGCCAAATGGAGAAATGGAATCCACCATCCAAACGTAGCATCCAGAAATTTTGTTTGTACTTTCTTAGTGGATAGAATATGTATGGATGTAATTAATTTTAAGTTGCATGAATCTCGAGATAGATCTTGTCATTTTCACTTGCGAAAATTTATGTTCAACTCAACAATTTATATACTATTCCCTCCATTCCAAATTATAATTCTTTTGAATTTTTTTTTGACCTCAAGTTGAGTTTGACTACTGTCTTATTTAAAAATATTTTTGTAAAATATCACTTCTTTTCTTGTGGCATGCTTTATTAAAAAAAAAGTCCTTAAGAATGACTTAATTTTAACTATGTCTGCATTTTTTTTTTTTTTTTTGAAAAAGACGACAAGTGGTCAAACTTGTGTTTGAAAAAGCCAAAGCAATTATAATTTGGAACGGAGGGAGTATATTGCCCAAAATTCCACTGCCTAGTAGCAAAGCTTATCTTGAGCACTTAATCACCCCTTTGGGCCTGTATCTTCCTGTGGCTGGCAACTGGCAAGCCTCTTTGTATCTTCTTGTGGCTAGCAATCAAGCATGGACACTGAACATCCGACAACAGTCTATGACACGGGCTGGCCTCTACAATAAAATTCATCATCGATCTAAACGTCAGTTTAGACCATTCTTGCATAATTATTGATAAACATAGGGCGTCTGTGCATTATGTGTGAACCAAATGTTACTCGGGTACTATGTTTAGTAGAAAAAAAGATGACTGAGTGATAACTTACGTCTTTTTTTAAAAATGAATCGAGCAGAAGAGCTGTAGATTATATTAAAAAAGAAGGGTCTCATATTAAGCAGTAAAACTAAATAACTTAACTTACTAACGAATTCTCCAATGTACAACATTGGAATCAATCGAATTGAGACAATATTCTCCATCATGACAACAAGTGCACAATAACACGAAGCAATGACTATATATGGCGATGGATCGTCAACAAGCTTTTCTCACAGCAACATGATGATGTCGCTGTAATGATGATGTACCAGAATCTGAAGCCCCCAAGTCCGAAGTGGTGCTACACATCTTTGACCGTGAAATGTGTTCTAGCATTTTTTTTAAAAAAAAAAGGCACCGAAGAAGATCTATTGATCATGTATTCACAGTGAAGGTTACAAAACCTAGCAACAAATGAAAAATATATATATAATGTCTAAAAGTGAGGTATAGCGCCTAAGTACAAACACAACACAACATACTCTTGCAATTTTCTCTTTACTACTCTCTCCTAACAATTATGTGTGGTTAGGTGATAGGGCCCTGTGCGAGGTCTACCCTACTTTTATTTACAGTTGTGAGGCACAAAGTTGATACGGTGGCAAAATTCCTTGGATCTATACAATTTAATGTATCATTTAGACGAGGTTTGATTAACACAAACTGGATTGCTTAGTTCAATTTAGTCTCAAAAGTTGTGTAAGTCAAACTCATAAACGGGAAAGATGTGTTTCGATGGGGCTTACTAAGAATGGCTTGTTCACGGTTCGATCCATGTATACAAGCTTTTGACAGGGGAATCGCCTTTGATAAGAATCCTATTTGGAAATTAAAAATACCATTGAAATTTAAGATTTTCATGTGGTATCTAAAGAAGGGGTAAACCTTGCTAAGGAGAATTTAACAAAGAGGAACTGGCAAGGAAGTCTCAAATGTTTTTTTTTTTTTTTTTGTAATTCTACTGAAACTATTCAACATTTGTTTTTTGATTGCTAATTCGCAAGCTTTGTTTGGAACACTGTCTATATCAATTTTGTAATTCGACCACCTACTAGCTTTCCAAATTTGGTTCTTGTCTGTACGCATTGGAACCAAAACTAAGAAACCAAATCTTGGTAGGGGTTGTTGTGCTCTGTTAGGCCATTTGGTTGAATAGAAATGATATAGTGTTCAACAAAGCTAAATCTAATACTGCTATGCGAGTAATTTTAAGGGTGACGTACTGGATTCGTCAGTGGTCCTCACTGCATAAGAGGAGCAACGTCCACTCTTCAAGGAAGGTTGCAGAATATAGAAATGTTGATTGTGTCTGACTTTGCAAAGATTGGTTAGAATTTCTCAAATCGGTTAGGTGTTTAGTGTGCCTGCTTTGGCCCTCGACTCACTAGATGAGCTGAACTCTGTTTCGTTTGTTCTTTTGGGTTTGTTTGCCATTCTTTTGTAATAATGACTCTCAGTTGTGTATCATTTTCGAATTGTAGAGGCTGAAACTTTGTTCTCTTATCTAAAATTTGGGCATGGAAAACTTAGAAAAGTGAATTAAGTTTGGCAAAAACTCAGTCACGTGATTAATGTAAAACTTATGTTTGCAATATGGTCATATCTTTCGGCACTGTCAGAAGCTTCTTGCCGTGTTTATCGTCGTCTATCATAAGGGCAGTCCCAATCTAGAGATTACTAGAAATAATCGCGGCGTTGCCGCTCGTGGCCAGTGGTCACGGGATACTCTACAAACTATATCCATCCATTTAAGGAATGGAGTTGTAAAATTATTAGAGATGGTACTCTGAGATCAAACAGAATATTTTTTTCAAAATCAATCTGTATATATTGAAAGTTAGCAAACATTTTGTGCATAAATCAATGAGGACAGTACAGGTTTAAGCCAATTCAAGAGACTGCAGCGAACCAGTTTTATCTTCAGTTGCAGAATTTCACTGTCTTTATGTGTTTATGTTTGTCATGCTAAAATGGTCTGCATAGATCATTTTGGAGAAATCATGATATTGTAACTTTTGAAGTCTCTGTTTCGGATAAATGTTCTGAGCCACACTTATATTTTTCTACAACACAATATTGCTATCATAAATGACAATTTGAACAAAACTTAAAATTATATAAACAGGAATATTGGTTCCTTTCTTACTTGCACCATCTTCAGTTTATAATGTCCTACTGCAGGTAGCTTTTTGATTGACTGTGAGGCAACACGGTATTGCCATGCATCTACACGTATCAGACGAAGATATGTAATGTAATAGATTAGACCAACCGGTGAAGAAGAAGATGGCGTACCTTGCTTTTGCCCAGCAGCTGACGCTGCTCGCCTTCCGCTCCCATCTAATTCGCCTCAGCCACCACCACCAGACCAGCACCGGCTGCTGCTGACGCACAACACATTGCTCGACGATGGCCTCAGGACCAGCGACGGAGAGGGCGGGGCGACCGTCTGGAAGGTCGCCTTCCCGACGGCTGGGTCCGGTCGGGGAGGGCCGGCGAGCTGTGCCGAGCCCGCGCGGTCCCGGGGACAGCCGTGGCTCGGCGAGAGGCAGCGTTGCCTGCTTGCCACGCGCACAGGCCGGCTGAAGCAGCGCAGCGCACGGCCGCGACCGAAGCATGATCGCCTGACAGCGACGGGAAGAGAGGAGGGCCGAGTAAAAAGATGCTTCGTCTTCTGGCCGTGACTTCCCGACTCTTCGCGAAGGCATTAGAACCGGCTTTAGGATGAACCACGTTGAGGTTGCCTGATGCCGTTGGTCTGAGATCTGACGGATGAGAGTGAAGCAGGTGACGTGGCCCAATAGAAAGGCTTCTTTTGGTGCAGAAATCGTAGGGAGAAGATGATGTACTCCTTCCCAATCTAGTAGTTTCTATTCTTGCCAAAGCCAAATAATATGATTGATTTTTTTAATATAGCGGAAGGGAACAAAAGAGATGTACTAGTGCGGATTAACTAGTATATATTAATAATGTATTATTCCCTGCATCACTGATTTATTTGTGGGCCTTCGAATATTGTTCTTGATCCGTGGACCCAATAATAATTTATCGGTGACAAAATAAAGGGATATTGTATTTAAAGTATTTCCTCAAAGCTCAAAATTCATCAATCTAACTCAAAAAAGTTCCATGGCAGCGGACCACACGGCACATGACAAGAAAAACACTATAGCTCACGGAAATACTTTGAGCTTTGAGGAAATGCGCAGTATTCGAAGTCCGGCCGGGGGAAACTGCATGTAGTTCTTCAAATTTTTTTTTTGGCGTACCATTTTTTTTTTTTCTATTAAGGGAAGTTAGAGTTTTTTACACGACGTTCACTTTGGAAAGTTGCCTCTGCATATAAGTACACTGATGAATATCGTCAGCGGTGGATCTCCGTGGCGTTTACTAAAAACTTAAACACCGTACGACGTAGGGTGGTTGTCCGGAACACCCGTGGTTTTACCCTCCGGCGGAATCGAGCACCGGCGCCCTAGCTAGGCCGCATCATGGGGAAGCTAGGCCGGCATCCATGCGACGCGACCGGGGACGCGGCAGCTTGCCTCGGGAGGCCTCTTGCATGGCGCCGCTGGAACCGGACGTTCCCGCCGAAAGCGAGCACCACCCGCAAACGCTGTCGTCATGGGCCATCCGCTTCCTTGAATCAGACGAAATCGCGTCGCACCACCCACTCATCCGGTGATCTTGGCGTACGTAGGGTGGGGTCCGCGCGCCGTCCGTTCCGTGTGCCGCCGGTGGGCGATCGACGATCGAGCGGGGGAGTTCAGTGTGATCGATAGGCCCCGTCCGCAACCGCGCTCTTCTGGTAGGGGGGTACGTGTTGCTGCTCTCGGCGGCGCCAGTGGATCCCGCCGGCTGGCTCCCCATCCCAGTGTGTACGTGCACGAGCGAGCGACGTCTCGTTCGGTTTGTCCCGAGGACGGCCGCGATCCCCAAAGGTTCCATGGAACCTGCCGGCCGGTCTGTGATCCTTCCTTCCAACGAACTGTGTAGGCTTAGCCCTTTGTCTTACCGGTACGGTGTGCCGGTGTGAACGCGGGTGGCCATTCCTCAACCACAAGGGACCCATGACGCCCGGTCGTAGTCTTTGACTTGGTTCTCTATAGCCATGGGCGTCTTCGTCACTGGAACGGAAGGTCGGTGATGGCACGCCGCCCACGGTGGTCGGCGGTTGTTGGTAAATCGAGTCGGCTTCTCGGAATTGTTGCGTAAAGGGACGGACCCATGGGCACATCATGTTGTCGAGGGGCTGGGCTGGGCGACGCCGAGTGGCGGTAGTGGAACCGCCAGCCCCGTAGGATCCTCCGTATCCACTGCTTCTAACCGGTGACCGTCTGGTAATTAGTTTTTCCCTGCATGTAGTTCTTCAAATTTCGTATGGTAATTAGTTTTTTTTTTCCCATTTTGCTTCTAACTGCCCCTCTCAATGATTTTATAGACGTTTGGATAGTTGCCTCTACATATACACTGAATATCGTCAGCAAAGCATCTCCGTGGCGTTTGGTACACCTTACGTACACGTACGTTCCCGGCCACACCCGTACGTACGTACGTTTTACCCCGACGGCGGCACGAGCACCACGCCCTAGCAAGGTAGCGCTTCCTTGGGCTAGCTAGGCATAGGCATCCATGCAACGCGACAGGGACGCGGCACCGCCTTGGGAGGCCTCTTGCACGGCGAAGCCGAAGCATGGTGTCCCAGCCGAAAGCCCCCGCGCCGCCTAACCCGCCGCCTAACCCGTCGTCATGGGCCATCCGCTATATTGAAATACGCGCACGGAGCCGTGCGGCGTGCGTGGTCCGCGCGCCGTCCGTTCCGTGTGCCGAGCAGGCGACCCGATCGATCGATCGAGCGGTGTGGGATGAGTTCAGTGGGATCGATAAGCCCCGCAACCGCTCTTGGTAATTCCCGTACGTGTTGCTGCTCTCGGCCACTCGATCTGCCGGCCGGCCCCCATCAGTGTCTACGTGCACGAGCGAGCGACGTCTCGTTCGGTTTGTCCCGCGCGGACCGCGACGTACGGGCGTACGTGCCGGTCTGTGATCCTTCCGTCCACCGAACTGTGTAGGCTGGTGCTTCCTTGTCTTACCGGTACGGTGTGGCTGTGGCCATTCCTCCTCAACCACAAGGTACCCATGACGCCCTGTAGTCTTTGACTTGGTTTCCTACAACTTGGCCGGCGTCTTCGTCACTGGAATGGAAGGTAGCTAGCTAGCACGAGGTCGACGGTCCAAATCTTCTCGGAACTGTGTGTTGATAAAATTGAGATGCATGGGTACATCATGCAGTCATTGGGTGGCTTTTGGTATACATCTCTATCTACATCAAACTTTAACGTCATTGTCTACCCGGTGACACTAAACCTTAATCCCTGCTCATTCGTCTATGTGCGTGCCCGATACGAATCATCATCCATCACTTAGAGCTCACACGTCCGTGTCTTATTTTATTTATCATGCTATGACACTTTTTTCATTAAGTAGGGAAAGAGTTTTGTAAGCACTAAGCGACTACGGTAATCATGGATTCATGATGTTATCGGAGCCACACACCATTAGCGCCCCCCACGTGATTGTAATTCATGGTGATATCAAATCTGAATTCCTGCTCGCTCATGCATTTGCGCCTGATACGAATCACCCTTCACTTAGATTTCACGTCCGCATCCTCGGTTTTGATACGAAGACTGGATCCATATTTCAGCGTAGGATATAAAGTTCTCGGAGCTCATGCATCCGCATCCAATTTCTGAGGTACAGTCAAAAAAAATCTTAAGCCATATGTCTAGTAGTAGTAGTGTATAAATTTGCTACGGTTCTACGGAAGTAGTACTTGACATATGTTGCATATAGAACTTATTATGTTTGAAGCCTCTTTTTTTTTTAAAAAAAAAAGTTTAAAATGGTTTCATTTCACCTACCATACCACACAGAAAGCACCCATATGCTACGCACACACAGTTTGAACTCTACCATAGCACCACACGAACAAGTAAACGTACTAGCAAACGACCAACGGAGTGTTGTACACGTACACAGCACGACAGTACGTGTTCTTGATCCTTCTAGTACATACATGTGAGCTAACGTACCGACGACTGTGGACACGCGCGCTACTGATCTGATCTGATCGACTACAGTAGTACAGTACGACATACATACGAGTTAGCAGCACTGATCACCATGTCGTCGATCTCGATCAGATTCTCACAGGGCCGCCTGGCACCTTCTCTTGACCGTTGCCATGAAACCATTCTTCATGTGAAGTATGATGGACAGCTTGGGCTCCACGACGTGCCCCGGCGCCGCCTCCACGTCGAAGTTGCTGACCACTGCGGCCGCCGCCGCCTTGAGCTGCACGAACGCCATGTCCTTGCCGAGGCAGGTCCGGGGCCCCGAGTTGAAGGACATGAACTTGTACGACGGCACGTACCGCACCCTGCCGCCGTCCTCCTCCGTGATCCATCGTTCCGGCCTGAACTCCCGGCAGTCACTGCCCCACACGTCCTCCATCCTCCCCATCGCGTACAGCCACACCAGGATCTTGTCCCCGGGCCGCACCTCGTGCCCGCTCGGCAGGACGTCCGCCGCCGCCGCCTCCTTGAGCTCCTGCGGCACCGGCGGGTACAGCCTCAGCGACTCGCACAGCGCCGCGTGCAGGTACGTCAGCCGGCTCGGCTCGTCCGGGTCGTCGAAGGTCACCATGCCGGTACCGCCGCCGTCCGTGTCAGCGATGGTGCTCTTGCTCCTGACGGACTCCAGCTCCTGCCGTATCTTGGCCACCACGCGCGGGTTCTGCGTCAGGAGGTAGAAGAACCAGGACAGCGCCGAGCCCGTCGTGTCGCGGCCGGCCAGCATGAGGTTGATGGTGGTGTCGCGCAGGAACGCGTCCACGGCAGTGTCCTTGTCGTCGTTGATGTAGGACGACAGCAGGTCCGCCGAGTCCCTGATGCCGTGCCTCGCCTTCTCGGCGCGCCGCTTGGCGATCGTGTCGGCGACGAACTGGTCGATGGTGCGCCACGCCTCCGCCATCTTGCGCTCGTGCCCGACCCGCAGCCTCCTCGCCAGCTTCCACCACGTCATCGGGACGACGTGACGGAGGAGGAGCACGTTCATGGCGTCGTCCATGGCGCGCGCGAACGGCACCTCGGGCAGGCCGACGGACAGGCATCCGGGGTCGACGCCGAACACCAGTGTCGTCGTGGTGTCGAACGTCAGCCGGAGGAACACGTCGCTGCAGGTCGAAGGCTTCCCCGGTAGCGGCGAAGTGGGAGAGCAGCGGGAGCAGAGCCGTGTCCACCTTGGCGCGGCTGTACCGGGACACGAAAGCGCGGAACGGGGCGCTGGACATGAGCAGCTGCGCCTTGGCGCGCTGGTGGCGCCACGACTCGCCGTCGGCGGCGAAGATTCCGCCGCCGAGGATGTCGAAGATCTCCTCGAACTCGGGGCCTTTGGGGTAGTTGGCGAAGTTGGAGGTGAAGACGTGGCGGACGTTGGCGGGGTCGGCGGTGACGAAGAACTGCATGCCGGAGCGGGGCGGGCCGGTGAAGAGGAAGTTGAGGGGGCTGGCGATCAGGAGGGAGGTGATCCAGTCGTGGAGGTGGTGGAGGTTGCCGAGGAGGGCCGGGAGCATGCCCACCAACGGCCAGTCCAGCGGGACGACAGGGTTCTTCCACTTGGATTTGATGTGGAAGTAGTAGAAGACCATGAAGCAGAGGAAGGAGAGGCACAGCTCCAGGAAGGAGACCCACGGCGGCGCCATTGGTTGCTTCTTAGTTGCCTCTATCCTACTGCACAAGTCAGGACTGTAGAGGAGAACTGAACTGCCAGTGGCTATGGAGATCGATCATGCAGACGTATGCTGAAGGGGTGGCTTCTACTCCCATAATAATATAATATACCAGTGAAGATGAGGTCGAAAATATAGCCCCGGGTGAGGACTGGGACTGATATATTGTGGTACTGAGGTTGCACCAGACCAGTCCGCAATCTTCATGTGGAAGACGAGGACACGTTCGTGAAGTACTGCGTCTGTTCTTTTTCATGGGCGTTCCCGTTTTTTTCGTGGGGACGTTCCAAAGCGTCCTTTTTCCATGGGCGTTCCCGTTTCTTTCGTGGGGACGTTCCAAAGCGTCCGTTTTTTCCTCCGTAAAGACGGTTTGGACAAGGCTTAACATTGAGAATGTAAATAGTTAACAAGAATATAAATAATAAATAATTATTATGTAATTGAGAGTTTGGAAATATAAAAATTATATCATTTTTTTTTTTTTACTAAATCAATACATTTTTTTGAAAATTACTTTTATAAAAAGGACCTATAAATAATATATACATATATAACTTTTTTCAATAAATTTTTTTATAAAAAAGATAAGTTAAAAGTTTTGCTTTGAAGGTTTTCTTTGTCCTAAACGTCTCTTAGTTGACGAGAGGGAGTAGGGTTTTTTTTTTGAGAATGAAAATGTATTGAGTTGTGATTATAGAGGATCCAGGAAAAGAGAAAATTTGTACTAAACATAAAATTCTATTCATCTTCCCTCTTGAGAAACTAACCGCCGGGCCGCTTTCCAATTGGGACTACTCCACAAGGTGGAGGCCGCAAAGGAGGGCTTACAGAACCAAGCGTGCCATCCTTTCCATTCCGGCTGGCAACCCTAGCTATGATTTTCACCATAGATCATCGCTTGAGATTAGGTCAACAACATCATGGACATTTGCCAGCAACACCCGGCCTCTCCGCTGACGTTCCGGAGAAGACGCCATCGGAGAACGGAAGAAGTCGGGAGAATTTTTACGCCGCGCCGCATCGCCGGGGCGCCGCCGTAAAAGCAGGCCTCTCGTCAGTCATCACGCAAAAGCTAAAAGCAAACCAAAAGCCAGAGTCACTGAAATGCAAGCATTTAAACATTTATTCTGTTCTCGCTGGAAACTAATCTATTGGGATCGTATAAGCGACACTCGGCAGGCCTCTCGTCGGGCGCTTGCATTATTTGGGTTTTTGTTGAAAGGATGCTTCCATTGGTATTACTGCATGCATGTCGGATGTGATGATTGAGAACACGATAAGATCAATCATGGACGCTGCAGGATGGATCGATCGAGATCAGCCACTCAAAGAACTGATGATAAGTGTACGTACAGTACGTGCGCCCATGCATGCATCACCCAACAACAGAATTAGTTGTGCCGTCTTTTCGACGTCCCTACTCTTTATTTGGAAGCACCCTTGCTAGAAAACCACCATGCATACTACTATGTCCATTCTGGAGACAGCGTGTGCGTACGTGATTGGTGATCCAGATGACGCAGTGACGTGGCATCTTATGGATCGTTCAAACATATACGGCTATGTCCACCGGTCCGGCCGGATATATATTATCATCAGTTCTTTGAGTGGATGGAAGTAGATGCTAGCAGAACAACCATGTTGGCACAGAGTTTAATTACCGCGCGTAAGAAAACGGCACATTACTAGTACCTTTGGAAGAACCAATGCAGATATATATCAGCTGGTTCACATGGTCTCGATCTTTATGGGGACCGAAAGCCACGATCAAATTTGATCTGGTGGGCTTTTTGCTGCAGAGCAGTGACTATGTTGTTGCCGTACGTGTTGCGAGCCCATTCGTTGTGCATGCTCGTTTGGCCACTGCCTGAAACACGTTGGCGTGTCGCCATGTCGGTGTCGGCGTGGTACTGTGCTTTTACGGGTGATTTCACTGTTATCAGCGTACGGATCCATCATGCATTGCCGGGCCTTTTTGGAGGCTGGTGAAGGGACGACCCTCCTCGTGCCTCACAAATCACACGTACTCCCTCCGTCCAAAATAAATCCAGAATTATTATAGTGGCATTGTACAAAATAATTGATATTAAAAACAATATTTATATTACCGTGGATCTGTCATTGAAAGTCCCTTTTGATCTAGTTTTTTAACAAATTTATTTGGAGATTTAAATACACACGTATTTTCTATAAATCTCCAAATAAATTTATAAAAAATTAAACGCCGTTTATTTTGGGATGGAGGATATTAATTATTTAAAAATAAATGTCATTATATATTTTAAAACTTTTAGGATATTTACTTGTAGTACACTGGTATCATTGTGGCAATTATACTGTATTAGTAGTCACAGGTTAATTAGAACAAGTGTGCCGCAAGTTTAGGGTTCACATTGCAAAAAAAATGCATATAAGATTTGTATCTCTAAATAAATTTATTAAAAAAACTAAACTTAAAGATCTTTCCGCATGATATTAGTTCAGTACTTAAAATAAATGATACAAGACTTATAGAAAAATTTATTGTAGTAGTCATCTATTTTAATTTGACTTATTTTATCATTGCATGGTTCTTTAATGATAATTTATTTATTTTATAAATTGTATAAAAATTTAAATAAGACATCATATTGAAACACAATCTTATTCAAAAAAAAAAGATAATTTATTTATTTTATAAATTATATCAAATGAGTGATGATGAGGTGTGGGCAAACAGGATGGCTTTAACCTAAAAAAATAAGTTATTTGTGGCAGAGGGGTATATATATCAAATGGGTGATAAACAAGGTGTTTTTAGGAGGTTAGGGTATAATATATTCTAGAGCCCTAATAGTTTATCTATTTTGCCTTTTTCCATTTTCCACGGACACGAGGCATATGAGATCGTCTGCCTACTTACGTGTATATATCCTGCTGGAAGGCTGGAACGTTACCTACGCTAGGTATCATGTACTAGTAGACATAGGCGCGCCACCTTCTGCTCCAGTTATTCACGACTGCATGCTACTCCTAAAAGTCGTTCACACGCTCTAGCTGGCCAAGTTGTGGAACTGAAACACGGACGCATGGATATCCTTGATGGCCAGCTAGCCAAACAGGGACATGGGGGTTGTTCGGTCGATAGAGATAGGGACCATCCATGCATGAGCTATGACTTGTGAGTACGAAGTCCAATCGTATTACTTGTAAATCTTTTGTATATCAGTAGAAAATAATTAAAGCAATAGCGAATCCAAGCTACAAGGCCAAGCATGCATCACGCCAGAGTGTGAAGAATGATGAGCTAGATGTGTCACCAAATTCAGCAAATGGACGAACTCAGACACCACATTTTTTTCTTCGCCAAAATCTCTGATTTTGGTAGCTCGCGGATGGAGGTTATATATCTTCTCCATGCACGTGACGATTCATGATGCATGCATGGAAAGGTAAGTTCTATCTATCTATGTCGATCAGCCCTTGCAAGCAAAGCTAGATCATATCCGTCGGCTCTTGTCCGGGATAGAGTAGGTTCGAGAAACTTTGTTGCATAGGTCTAGCTTTTTTATAAAAAAAAATCGTCTTATGTTATTGATTTCTTGCATTTTGATTGGATTCCAGCAGACTCCAAATGACTATTATATATTATAGTGATATTAATTTGGGGGAGATTTTTATCAGCTACAAGCTAGCTAGTGTGTAGCCATCCTTGTTCTTGCCAATGTCAAGTTTTTAGGCGGCCCAACACCACATCATGTCATTTCCATCTCTATCTACTACTAAAAACAATCGTCAACGGTTGTTTTGGCGTGCCCCTGACTCACGCCTTCCTGATCCCAAACCCACGGCCCGGACTTCCCTAGTATACACGATGCTGCCACAGCCCCACCACTGCTCTCCCTCAACTTACCCTTGCACCACCCCTTGCACCTCTTGCTCCTTGCCTCTCACCTCTCAACTCAGTGTGCCCCTAGCTCGTGTGCCTCAACGTCGGCACGAAGTATACCTATTCGCCCATAATAAATAAAATTAAGAATCATTTTACCTCTGCATGATAATTATATAAAAAACAATTATATAGTGCATAAAAGGAAACAATTCATGGAAATAATACAATAGAGATGTATTGGAAAAAGAAAAATGTATTTGAAAAGTGAGAATGACAAATAATTTGGCACAAGCTTAAAAGGCTTATAAATGTGTAAAAAAAAGGATATGGAATTGGTGGAGAACTCTATTCCCCTCCATTTATACACTAAAAAACATAAAATCCAAAAATGTGATGGGAGAGTATGACCTAAGAAGATGTGATGTACTCTCCGAGCTTGATACTAATGGGGTTTATGCGTATCGACCTGGCTCACAGTAGTATTGGGCGTAATGTCGCCCTCTCCCCTCCTCCGACCTCTCCTACACCTTTGCCTCCACCCACTCCTTCCCCACCGCCGCCGCCAACCCCTCTTTCGGCGACCTCGCCGGCGGGTGGCAGTGAGCCGACCCCCTCCTTCTCTATCGTCCTCTTCCTCCTACTTGTAAGATCCTAGAATAAGAGCTATGAAAATCTTTCTCTTCTTTATCTCCCTCTTCTTGAAGCTAGCCATGGATGGTGGAGATGATGGCGTTGAGCCTCTGACAGCCCTCAACGAGGGGGACTTTGAGCGTCGTCCACCGCCGACCTTCAACTTTCTTCGCGGGCCGTCGGGGGGCACGCCGGCGTCATCTTGCGAACTTCGTCTTGGCGCCGTGCTTTTCCCCTCGACCAACGCGACTCGCTTGTGCCGCGCGCCCAAGGTCTCGTACGACGCGGCCACCGGCGCCAAGAAGAAGGGCTCGCCCGAGGACTGTCCCCATCTCGCCTCGAGCCCATCACCGACGGCGATTTCTTGGCGCCGTGGTCGCTCCCCGAGTGTGGTGTTGGGTAAGAATACTCAGAACACGTTTATTGATGAATACTTAGTCACAAAGTGACTCGGTACAACATGTCTGTTACAAGAAATGTGCGGGGTATTTATAGGCCCCCTAGCTTCGTAATTCTGGGAAAATGACAAACTTTACAATTACAAGAATTTCTAACTATATCCTCAGTAAGCTATTCTTGATGCCTTCGCAAGAATTATCTTGGATCTTCTCCATACTTCCAAGAAAACTTTGGTTGCGAAGGTCTATCGACGAAGCTCTCTTCCCGTGTTTCTTTCGCGAAGCTCGTAAAACCGCGAAGGTCTTTGTCATACCTTCGCTGCGTCCTCATAAAAAATCTTTGTTGCTCATCTTCGCGAATACCTTCGTATGAAACTGTTTATACAACCTAACTTCAAAGTTTGGGTTAGAAGTTTATGCAAAATAAAGTTGACCCCCAACAAAGAGCCCCTCGTGGGCGAATGCCAACTTCAAAGGCATGAATCCCACGAAAAACTTAGTAAACTTTGTGGTAGTAAACGCCGCCCCAAACTTTAAAGTTGGTATTCTTTGAATTTGTTAATGTCTTCGCTAGAAAGTGGATTTTGAGAGAGTTATTATTATTATTATTATTTTTATTGCTTTTAATTTTTTTAACGGCTAGTTTGACTAATTTGACCAAGTCATGCTTATAAATAGCGGAGGACCCCCCTGTTTTTTTCCCACCTTTTCGAAGAGGAGAGACTCTCCGAAATTTTGTTTGAGTTCTTGAAGGTGTTTTGGTAGCTTAAGGTGTTTTTGCGAGAAATTTTATTTCGTTGTTGCTTCTTCTTCACTCGAAGGTAATTGTTAATTTTTCCTTGAGATTTTTATTTTTGTGAATAAAAGAAGATAGTTCTTTAGAAAAGTCCGATTTTTGTTTGATGTTAATTTTTGTAGATGACGAAGAACAAAGTGTTTCTCGTTCTCATTCAGTTTCGAGAAAGGAGTTCTTAATTCTGATGACGAAGGTCTCAGTGGAGTCAGTGCTTCTCCTTCGGAATTGATTCCAGACGATGGTTATTCTTACTTTTTCGGAAAAAGTAAGATGAAGAAATCAGATTATGCAGAGTTGGAGAAATTTTGGAATTTTGAAACACGGGTATTACAGACCTGCTTGGTCTGAAGAAACCGTGCCCCATCCAAAGAAAGATGAATGTATTGTCTATAAGAATTTCTTCACAAACCTGGTTTAAGATTTCCGTGCCGTGATTTTTTGGAAGATGTTTTGAGGGCATATGATATTGAGATTCATCACTTAACGCCGAATGCTATTTCTCGGCTCTCTACTTTTATATGGGCATGCGAAGCCAAGAAGTGAAGCCGAATATTAACACTTTTTGCGATCTTCATGAGCTTCATATCCAATATCGGAGCAAGGTTATTGATGGAAAAAGTGTTACTTACTATTTTGGTCGCCGCAACTTTCGGATCGCTAAGGGTGCAAAAGCGATTTCTCCCGCCTGCGAAGAACAAATGGGCTGATGGGTGGTTCAAGATGTGGTTTTACCACAAGGTTCCTTATGTTGAAGAGAAAGTTGGCGTAAATCTTGTGAAAAGGTATCCGCTTGTCTTTGAAATGCATAAGCGTGAATTTGTTGTGAGGCCTTCTCCGAAGAAATCCTAAGCCGCAAATGAATGCATGAAAGCTTTCAAATTAGCCGCTTCGCTTCAAAGTACGAGAGACTTGGTTGAAGAATTTATTGCCGCCGAGTTTGGCCACTTCGTCGAGGGGTGGAATATCCTTCGCTTTCATCATACGAAGGAGGTGCGCGGAAAATCTTACAAATTTCTTGATCGAGATATTGTTAAGCCCGGCGAATTCAAGACGACGCAGGATTTTGTTGCGGCCGTTGAGCCGAGAGCCCTGCTCGTTCTTGGAAAATATGTACACAAAGAGAAAAAATTTATGGATGACATTCTTGGTGAAGATTACTCGATTTGACCGAAGTTTTTTGACGTTGCCAAAATTCCATATGAAGAACGCCCTCCTCCCGCTTACTCTCGCGGCCTGAGAAGAATGCCGAGGAAGTTGAAACGAAGGATGATCCAATGAAGGGTAAGAAAAAAGAAAACAACCCCGAGGCTTCTACAAAGTTTGGTAGGGGTAGAAAGAAGACTTTGGCTTCTAAAAGCAAAAAGAGAGTTAATCTTACCCCTATAGTTGACTTGTGTGATGATCAAGGATTTGCTATAGATGAGGATTTGATGGGAATTTCAGCCGATCAACTTGAGGTGAGAAAAATGTGTTTAGCTTTTATGCGTAATCGGTTTAACTCCCCGCGATGTTGACACCTCTTGCTCCAAATTTACAGAATTTGGCTACTCGTGGAGAGGCTAGTAAAAAAATCTGGGCGAAGGTATTGTGAAAGATGTTCCCGCCCCGGTACGCCACTGCTTCGTCGCCCAGGTTCTATTTGAAAACCCCCGCTGTTTTGTACGCTGATTCTCGACGCTAAAGTTCATCTAGGTCCCGGGACCGAAGATAGAGGTGTGATGTTCGAGAAGTTAGCATCCGTTGCTCGAACATTGTTTCTTCAAGATCAAAGGCTGGTTTGAAAGAAGGAGATAATTTTGTTTTCGAGACATTTGCAATTTGTGGAATGAAAATGTTTCGTCGAAGATGCAGATTTGCTTCAGGTCTTCGTTACAAAAAATGCTTTCGATGAAGTTGTTCGCGAAGCCAATGTTGCTAAGGTTTTAAATTATTGATAAAATTTCGCGGGAAACGTAAAATGAAAATTTGGTTGATGAAGGGAGGTCCCCGGGGCCGAAGCCGTTGAGAAAATTCAAAAAACTTTGAAGAAGGGTACACATATTGCTACCGTGACCTTTGAAGATTTTGATGATGATATTTTTGACAAGGATGTTGAAGAAGCTCAACGGCTTCGCCTTGAAGATTCGATTATTAATATTGATACTCAAGAGAAAGTCTCTTGCCCTTTAAGAGAAGGAGAAATTGTTGGTGAGTTTTTTGTCTCTTAAGTTTTTATTTTTATTTTTGATTATTGTGTTTTGATTTTTGTGCTTTTTGCAGCCTAACTATTTTCCCGATGCTTCTACTTCTTCAAAAAGAGAAACCATTGATGTTGGAAGGATGAAAGAAGTTGCTCGGGATGTTAGTACTCCAGCAATTGCTTCTCGAAGAATTGTCTTCTATCGCCGATCCCCGAGAAGCTTCAAAGAGTTTTGGATTTCGCCACTCGAAGGTGTCAATTTAGATTCGTTCAAGTTTATTGGAGTTGGTGCCGAGAAGCTTCGTTTGATGTCAAAGAAGACCGAGCTTCGTCTTGCGCGGTGTATTGATGATGCCTTCACTGTTCCTGATGCTGAGGATGAGTTGGCGAAGAAGGATCCTTTAGAGCTTGCCGAGGCGAGCGTTTCTTTAATGTACAAGGTATTATAAACGTCTTAGCTTAATTTTGATTTTATTTTTGTTGTAAACTTATTTTATTTTTCCTTGTGCTTATTCTTAGGGTGCAATTCTTGCGCCAAGTCACAATAAAGCTATAGAAGACAAGCTTGTTGCATCATCTCTTCGCGAGAAAAAAACTTTTGGATGAGATTTCTTTGTTAAAGTCTCAACTTGTTGAGAAAGAGAAGGAAAGGGGCAAGGTGGTCGAAGAATGGCATCAAATGGATGGACTTTACCATAAGTCTTTTGATACTATTAAAGAAAAAGATGATGTGCTTGAGGTTGCCAACAAGACGATAGCTACTTTGAAAAAAGATAATGCATATCTTGAGAAGAAACAAAAAGAACAAGAAGAATTTTTCTTGATGAAGTTTAATGTAATGTGGGATATTTGTCGCAGATCATTATGAAAAGTTTGGTGCGATGCCCCAAGATCCTAATTGGGAACTTGGGGAATTTGATCCTTTTTTCAATGGCTATGTCGACAATATGAAGATTTGGGTGTTATTGTGAATACCTTCGCCGATACTAGCGTGATGTATGCCACAAGGGCACTTCTTCATCCGATGTCGGAAGCTAAAGATCCTTTGTTTGCCGAGTTTGCCAAAGATGACTTTAAATTTCCTACGAAGCCGTGAAGCAAATTAGCTCGTGCCGGGCCGCTATGCAAGAAATATTTTGACCAATATTGGCATGTGAGTGGTCGGGAACATTGCTTTGAGAAAGTAAAAAAAGAAAGATGGAAGCAAAGGAGTGGTTTTTCTCGCCTTTTACTTATTCTTTTGTGATTATTGTTCTATTGTTTTCTTTTTTCTAAATTTTGATAGATTGAGTTTGAATATATGCGGGAGGAAGAAAGGAGGAAGAAGCGCTTGGAGGAGGAGATGCTTAAGGCTCGTGACGATGATGTCCGTGAGAGGGATTTGTAGATGTAGTTCTTCTTAGGTTTTTATTTTGAGTGACTTTGTGAGGGAACTTTGTAAGTTAATGTTGATACATCATGATCTTTTAACTAAGATGCATCCCCGCGCAGTGTTTTCGGTTTAAGCCTCGCGCAGGATGTTTGCGATTTTGCCTTTGATGATTGCTAAGGGGAACTATGTGTTTGAAACTTCGAATTTTTGGAATATCGTGAATCCGTTGGTGATGTTGATGTTGATTTGTTTATTGAAAGTAAACTTGGAGTTTCACAAGTTAAGGTTAATTATGGAATTCCTCGAGTTGTTGATTTTAGCAACTTTACACATGTGTGAGGCCTTTTGTTTGATTTTATGTGAAAATTATTTTTCTTATTTTTCCTAAGTGAAGATTTTTTTTTAAAAGATGAATTTTATTTCGCTCAGTCATCATGTTCAAGTGCTTCTCCGAAGTTATTTTCGCGATGGTGCTTTGAGGCAAGAAGTGGATAAAATGGTTGATGAAGTAGTAAATGACCTTTTGACGGAGGCCGCCATAACTGTTGTTTCGAAAAATGATGACTTGTAAAATGTTTTTGTAATAACCATAATTTGGTTTTGTATGAGTGTACATGGATAATTTGTGATGTAATAAAGTATTGCTTTTTGTACATGAATAATTTGTGATGTAATAAAGTATTGTTTTTTATGAAAAGATGTTGTTCCTTTTGATTATTTGAAAGTGATAAAACTACAAACTTTGTTTATGAATTTAAAATTTTTCCTTTGGAAATTGAAAACGTAGTCTCCCTTTCTTTTTGTGAAGGTGGAGCGACAAACTTCGCTTACGGTTAAAAATTTTTCCCTTAGGAAATGAAAACGCCGTCCCTTTTCTTTTTTGCGAAGGTGGAGCGACAAACTTCGCTACGAAGTTGAAAATTTTTCTCTTAGGAAATGAAAACGTCGTCCCCTTTTCTTTTTTGCGAAGGTGGCGCTACAAACTTCACTTACGAAGTTGAAAAATTTTCCCTTAGGAAATGAAAACGTCGTCCCCTTTTCTTTTGCGAAGGTGGAGCTACAAACTTCGCTACGGTTGAAAATTTTTCCCTCAGAAATGAAAAAACGTCGTCCCCTTTTCTTTTTGCGAAGGTGGAGGCGACAAACTTCGCTACGGTTGAATTTTTTTTTTAGGAAAGCGTAGGTAGTAATTTTTGAAAATTGCACCTACTTTTTATTTTATTCGCCCGATGTAAGAATGTTATGTTCTTCGGCGTTTGTTTTTTATGAATTGACATAAAACGTGAAGGAGCGTAAAATGTAAAAGGAAGCCAAGGTTGGGGAAACTATGTTCTCATTTATATTGATATGAGAATTTACAATAGAGATCGCCTCGTTAAAAAACCACTCACCTTGCGAAGGGCTTCCCCCGAGTGGAAAAAGAGTGCGACTCTTTTACAGTTGAAATGTAAACTTTGCTTGAAAGTAAATGATACCGCTGCTATCTATTTACATATTTACAAGAGAAGCTCTTATCTTCTAAGGATAGTACTTACGAAGGTCTTGGATATTCCATGTGTGGCTCAACTCCTCTTCCTTCAAGGTTTCCAAGTGATATGATCCTCGCTTGTTTGATTTTGAAATGATGAATGGTCCTTCCCATTTTTGCTGGAATTTTTCTCTTTGTGTCTTCATTTCTTTTTTCTTTTGAGTACAAAATCTCCGGCTGAAGTTCTCTTCGATAACTTTTTATTGTACCATCCGCTTGTTTCTCGCTTGATACTTGCTTAAATTCTTCGAGGGTTTCATTTCTTTCTTCTTCGAGTAAGTCTTTGCTTGTCTTTAGATCTTCTTCGCTTATCATTTGTACATTCAATCTTGGACCTTCGTAGTGAAGTTCTTCTCGAGTCATAGCTTCTTCTCCATATAGGAGTCCGGATGGTGAAAAACTTTGTAGATCTTGTGGTTGTCATGTTGTGACTCTAAACTATTATTGGGAGTTCTTCAATCCACTTTCCCCTTTGGTAATCCCACAAGATTTCTTGATATTCAGGTCGCATTATTCCATTTGCTCTTTCAACTGCTCTATTTGATTGCGGGTGTTTTCTTCGATGCGAAGCATAGTTGGATTCCAAGATTTGTACAATATTCTCTCCGAAATCTTCGCTATCAAACCGTGTTCCATTATCTAAGGTGATGTGTCTTGGGACTCCAAATCTGCAGATGATATTTTGCCATAAGAACTTTTTCATTGTTGCCGAGGACATGTTTGTTCTGGGCTTTGCCTCAACCCATTTTGTGAAGTAATCAATCGCTACTACTCTGCGTATTTGAAGTTCCCTTGAGTTTGTGGTAACTTTCAATTATGTCAATTCCCCATCTTGCTAACGCCATTTTGGTTCTATTTGTTGAATTGGGTTTCTTTGGTGCATGTGTTTTGTTTGCTGAAATTTAACAATTGTGACAAGTCTTGATTATTTCCTTGCTATCTTTTTTTTGTTTGTTGGCAAGTAAAAACCTTGTCTCGAAGGCCTTCCGCCGATTGATCTTGGTCAAGCATGAATTCCATGTGTACCATTATGAATTTCTTGTAATATTTCCTTTCCTTCTTCGTTTGAAACACATTTCAGCAATGGTTCGCATATGCCATGCTTGTAGAGTTGATCATTGATGATTTTGTAATTCCTTGTTTTGTGCTTCATTACGATTTCATCAACTTCACTTTACGGTTCATAGAATCCTTTGAGGAATGCTATTATTGCTGATCTCCAATCTTCGCTTTCTATTATGTGAATGTTTCTTGGTTCTTCCGTCTTTGCTTGTATTGATGATTCGATAATACTTGATAGAATACATCGGTGGTAACTTGATTTTCTCGAGTTGCGACCTTTGCAATTGTGTGCGCTTCTTCATTGTTTGTTCTTGAGATGCTTCTCAATGTGAAGCCTTCGAAATGCCTTTCCCGATCTCTAACATGTTGTAGATATTTTGCCAACTCGGGATCTTTTGCTTTGTAGCTTTTTTCTATATGCCCCGCCACAACTTGTGAACTGTCTTGATTAATAATTTTTGAATTCCCATTGCTCTTGCCTTGCGAAGCCCCAATAGTCTTTGCTTCATATTCCGCAATGTTATTTTGTACATTTGAACTTTAATCTTCTTTGCATATCTCATTTTTTTACTCCTGAAGGCGAAGTTATGATTGCGACCACTACCGGGCGCTGAGGAGCCCCATGCACTTGTCACAATTGATTGTCCATTCTTGACAAATCATTGTCCATTCTTGGGCTTTTTTGTTCTTCTAAATTTGAAGTTGGAGTCCAATCTCGCAACAAAGTCTGCTAAAACTTGTGATTTGATAGCTGTTCTTTTTCAAATTCTATGTAATATTGAGATATCTCTCGCCCATTTTTCCAATCTTTCGATGACTTGCAACTTTAAAGAACATCTTTGAGGGGATGATTTGTTGGTATTTTCACTTTGTGTGCTTGGAAATAGTGCTTCAATTTTCTTGTTGCCATTAGGACCGCGTATGCTATCTTCTCAATCTCGAATAATATATCTTCGATCCTGAGAGAGCTTCGGATACAAAGTATATTGCTGCTTTGTTTCTTGATGTGTTCTTCTATGTTTTCTTGTACTAATATTGCACTTATTGCATTTTTTGATCTTTGAGATGTATAACAACAATTCTTCTTGTGGACTTGGGCTTGCTAAAGTTGTTGGACTTGATAAGTATTTCTTTATCTCTTCAAGGCCTTTTGCTGCTCTTCTCCCCATCGCGAAGGTCTTGTTTGAGTTTTTAATGCTTGGAAGATTGGGAAACTTTTCTCGGTGACTTTGATATAAATCTGTTTAGCGAAGCTAGTCGTCCGGTTAGTTTTTGAATGTCTTTGATGCTTTTTGGAACTTGTGTTTCCATCCTTTGCTTTGACCTTCTCCGGGTTTGGGTCGATTCCTTTTGATGATACAACACATCCCGAATTTTACCTTTCTTGACCCCGAAGGTGCATTTTTTACGGATTAAGCTTCAAATTTGCTTTCAGAAGGTTAGAGAAGGTTTCTTTGAGATCTTCGATGTGTTCCTCTCTTTTCTTGCTTTTCACAATTACGTCATCAACATATGCAAGTAAATTTTTCCCCAATTGATCTTTCAATCTTGTTGAAGTCATTCGATAAAACTTGATCCGCATTACGAAGCCCCTCGGCCATTCTCTAGAAACAATATGTTCCAAACGGAATGATGAAACTTGTTTTTCTTCGTCTTCTTTATTCATCCAAATTTGATGATAACCCGAGAAACAATCCAAGAAACTTAACATTTCACTTCCCGCCGCTTGGTCAACTAATGTGTCAATTCTTGGTAATGGGAAGTTGTCTTTTGGGCAAGCTTTGTTTAAGTCCTGTGGAAATCGATGCACATTCTCCACTTCAAGTTCTTTTTTCCGACCATGACTATGTTTGCAAGCCATGTTGTAAATCTTACTTCTCTTATGACCTTCGCGTCTAACGGCTTTTTGTACTTCAGCTTTTTTGCAAAGAATTGTTCTCGTCTTCTAAAAGTTTTCTTAATTTACGCTTCTTTGGTTTGTAACTTGGGTCAATATTTAGTTTGTGTTCAATGATGTCTCTGTGACTCCTTCCAAATCTTTTTGACCCAAGGCGAAGACGTCTTGATTGATTTTCAAGAAGTTTATAAGATTCTTTTTCTTCTTTTTCGTCGAGGTCATTTGCAATTATCACTTTTTAAATACGGTAGCATCGGATCTAGCGGAACTTCTTTTGTTTCTTTTTGTTGCAAGTCTTCGCTTTCTTTTGAGGCTTCGCATTTTTTTTTTTTCTTCTTGCTCTTCTTCGTCTTCGATGTTGAGGATATTTCTTTGAGCCGGAGTTGCATCTTTCTCAATATTTCTTGCTTCGTTTGGTTTCCATGGATTGATATTGGTCCATTGATTGCTGGAATTTTCATGCATAAGTATGAGTAGTTGATCACCGCTCGAAGATGTTCGGGCTTCCTCTTCCAAAGATTGCATTGTATTGGCTATGCATTTCAACAACATCGAATGCCACTTGTTTCGTTCTTGCATTATTTTTTTGTCTCGAAGGGTACCGGGCAGTACAATTCTTCCAATTGAATTTATCCTTTTGCCACCGAAGCCAACTAATGGATATTACGCCCTTCTCAAGTTTTGTCTTTTGATTCCCATTGCATCTAATGTTGATGCGAAGAGTATGTCAGTATGTCGGAGCTTCCTCCATCTACTAGGATTTTGGTGACATCCCAACCATCAATATTTGCTTCTATGACCATAGCATCCATGTGTGGATAATCTTTAAGCTTCATGTCTTGCTCTGTAAAAATGATTGGTTTGGTGTGACCATTTTGTCTTTTTGTAGGGTCCCTCCATTGTTATTGAATTGACTCTTCGAAGTAGTTTCTTCTTTCGTTGTTTGTTGCATGTTCTATCTTTGTTTCCTCCTGAAATTGTCAATATTACGCCTCTCGCTTGGCATTATTGTATTATTTGCCGAGGTGGATGGAGAATTGTTGCCTTGATTGATTGTGGGATTATTTGTCATTGATGTTTCTGGTTCTTTGAATTGGTATTTGCCCCCCATGGAATTGCGACCCAAAGGTTGGCAATTGTAAATTTGCGGAGGTCCCTGGTAATGCTTGATGCGAAGGTCCTTGAGTTTGTATGGGTATTGTATCCTTGATTGTAACATCCTTGGTTTTGAAGGGAATTTGGTTGACTTAGAAAGTTGATTGTCTTCTGGCTTTGTATGCTTCTTCCTTCTTGTTGGACTTCGTCAATGCTTTTCTTTATTCTTTGGGCACATTTTTGATGTGTGGCAAAACATTTCTTCGGGTTTTAAGGGTCTTCGCTCACCAAATCTTGCTTGGTTGAAACCTCCTCTGTAATTGTTGTTGATACCTCTATTTTGATATTGGCTTCGGCGATCTTGGCCGCTGATCATTGTTGAACGTATTTTCTCCACTTTGCTCGTTGTTAATTTGGTTCACACGTTGTGGTGGTTGATATTGATATTGCCTTCGTTCGAAATTTTGAGTTTTGTCTTGATTGAACTGATTGTTGGCCTTCGCTTGGTTTCTTTCAAAGTTTTCTTCTTCGATTCTCTTTACGTAGTCATCATCGATTTTTTGCGTATTTCTGGAATTCTTCATACGGTTGAGCAACTTTGTTTTTTGGCCTCTCTCTTTTTTAGATGTGATGATAGGTGACTTGCTCTTAGCCCTCTTATAACCGCTATGATAACCACTTCATCCGGTACATACGGTATCCGAAGTTTTCATTTGGATAAACCTCTTATAATACTTGATCAATGGCTCTTTTGGGTATTGCTTGATGTCAAATAAGTCGTCACTTGTTAACTCGGTGTGTTGAAATCCTTGAAAGTCAACTAGCGTGATTTGTTCTCAATTGTTCCCGACTTTTGATTGACCTTGGTTTGAGCGAAGAGTACCATTTTTGTGCTGAACCTTTCATTGCCATGATGAGTGATTTTGCTAATGTTGACTCATCTCCTCCTCCTGAAGCAACTGCGGCTTCAAAACTCATAAGGAATTGCCTTGGATCTGTGAGTCCTTCATATGTTGGGATTATGTTGAATTTGAACCCTTTTGGCCATTTTGCTATTTGCAAATCAATTGATAAAGGAGACTCTGTGTCAATTCTTTCTTTGTGATCTTGTCTTGTTCTTTTTTCTTTCATTGTATTGTTTTTTGAACTTGGCTCCTCAAGGTTGATGACTTCTTTTTCTTGTTTTTCAAGTTCTTCATTTAGTTTACTTAATCGGCTTCGGCTTCTTCAATTCTTTGCTTTATTGTCTTTTCTCTTGTGCGTTGCTCGCATTCTTCAAGTTCTTTTTCTTTCCTTGCTAAGTTTTCTTCGAGTGCTTTGAGCCTTTGCTCTTCGTTTTTGTTTTCTTGTGATCTTTATTTTTCCCTTGGTTCTTCAATTTCTTCATCTTGCCCTTCTTCTTGTGATCTTGTTTCTTCTGCAGAGGTTTGTTTCTTTGGTCTCCCCATGTCTTTAGTTGGTCGTGGGAATGCTCGAAAGCACACACAAACGGTGGGCGCCAAGATGTTGGGTAAGAATACTCAACACGTTTATTGATGAATACTTAGTCACAAAGTGATCGGGTACAACATGTCGTTACAAGAAATGTGCGGGGGTATTTATAGGCCCCCTAGCTTCATAATTGCGGGAAAATGACAAACTTTACAATTACAAGAATTTCTAACTATATCCTCGGCCGAAGCTATTCTTGATGCCTTCGCAAGAATTATCTTGGATCTTCTCCATACTTCCGGTAAACTTTGGTTGCGAAGGTCTATCGACGAAGCTCTCTTCCCGTGTTTCTTCCGCGAAGCTCGAAAACCCGCGAAGGTCTTTGTCATACCCCATGTGGCGTCCTCATAAAAAATCTTTGTTGCTCATCTTCGCGAATACCTTCGTATGAAACTCTGTTTATACAACCGAACTTCAAAGTTTGGGTTAGAAGTTTATGCAAAATAAAGTTGACCCCCAACGGTGGCCTCCTCTACCACGCACCCCGCATCGACCATTTGCATCGGCCATTTGCCTCGGCGTCCGACGAACCCGGTGCCCGTGGAGGCGAAGGACTTCTTTGGTCGTCTTTGGGGTATCCGGCGTCGTGGATCTACTCGCCGGCGTGGTGGACCAGACCTAGGAGTCGCCGCTCAGATCTCCACGAGTGGGGCCCTCCTTTGGGGAGATTTTTTTCACGGGTCTTGTTATGTGTTCTTTTCCCCGGCTACGACGCGTGGACCTGAGTGTGCCCCTGCATGAACGCGTGGAACAGAAAAGGCCCCTGCATGGACGCGTGGAACAGAGAGGGTGCCAGCGCTTCCTATCCTTATCCTCTAAGATTCCTGTTGACACTTGTTATAGCATAATATTAATAGTCAACTAAACATGAAATAAGGGCATAAAATGAATATCAACATAGACTAGGGGATTTACTAACATAATTTCATGACCTTTGGTGATTTATATCTTTACAGGGACTTAACAGATAAAAGCGGTTAAGAGCAGTGAAAAGCCCGAAGAGTTTGCATCTCATACGATGACAAGACTTGACCATGAGGCAACTCAATCCGAAAAGTGGACTAAAACATTCTAGAAGACACAAGAAGACACCAGGAGGAAGGATAACACACCAGGACATAGAGTCTGGCGTCGCCGACCCTATTATCGGGCGGCCGCTAGGTGGGTCCCACCTCGCCGCCCTCATCTTTCTATGACGGTTTACCACCGAGCATTTGGGTTGTATGTACACCGTTGCTCAAGGTCAGTTTGATCCAAGGGTTCTGTTCATCGCCAAGGGCTATATAAGGGAACCACGACCCGGGGTAAAACCCTAATTCATTCTATTCATTATCTCTTGACCTGTTGGTCATTGAGGTGTCCCAATGTGAGGACAACCTCTCCACTAGAGAATTAGGGCTAGACTCTTCAATGTAATAGATTAGTAACTAGAGAGTTAGGGAGAGCGGAGCTACACTCCGGTTCTGGAGATGTATTCGGAGTTTGGTATGTCTTGTAACCTTTCTGTGTAAGACTTATGATTCATATATTTATCTTCTCTATTCACTTCCATGTCTTTCATATTTGGTTAAGTATAGTTGTTATGTTATTGCATGGGATCTCCGCTCGTATTGAGGGCTCTAGTTATTCATAGTAGCTAGAGTAGTAATCGATAGTATAGACATGGTGTCTAGGCTATAGGTTACCCGAGGTTGCGCCCAATCCCAGATAGTTGTGGTAGCGGGGTGGCTTTGACCCGGTCGGGCCGATGTAGTCCACCACGTTCGGGTTGGTGTTTCGTAGAGCTTTTGCAGCCTTCTCCCAATTAACTTCTTCCCGGTCTTTCTCGAGAGTTGGAAAGGATCATTTGCTCCAAAGTGCATTAATATGATTGCTATCATAGAACCTAAGTAATAGAGAAGTACATAAGAACCTTGATCTCTCCCGTTGTCCTCTCAACTTGCTAGCTATGCATTTATCATAAGACTTCTCTTGTGTAGTATTGTCCATAACTCCTATCATATCATTTACCCCCTCACTTTAGTCTAGTGGTTTGCTAAGTTAGTAGATGCATGATTGTGACTTATTAGATTCTTTAGTCAAAGCTTCCCTGTGGATACGATACTCTAGAATACTCTCATAGGGAAAAGCTATAATGGTATTACGTAATACAATGGCTGCGAAACTTTCATATTCTTTTAGCACTTAATAAATACCAACAGTTCCCATGGCTTTTCTCTTTTTTCCTTTTACCTTTTTCTTTTATCTTTCCACCATAGCAGCCTTCGTGCAAGCACAAACAGTCCACCCTGGAGTTACATCATCTGGTGGTGATCTGATGATCTCGCCTCCACCTGGGTTTTGACACCGAGCCTTATCCTATACTGCCAGCGATGATTTTTCTACACATACTTCAGTCGCGCGGCGTGGATTACATCTACGACTCAGTCGTCCCTTCTTCAACCGACGCATGGCGCGGTCTTTCCATCAGGCTGTCCTCGCCACTGGCGATACATCAGCTTACTGCCGGCGAGATTGTCTCACGCATTTGCCGCTTCCTCTGTTGTAATCCGGTCGATAGACCCTATTGTACAACAGCCTACCCTGAAGGTCTGTTTTGTAATATGGCTGCTTAATCTATAAAGTTGTTAGTTGTAAAAAAAAAATGGGTTTTACGCTTTAGTACCAATCAAATAATCATGGGTCATTTATTTAATTGGATCAGATGGCTATATCCAGCTATTAATTATTTTTTATGAGGTATTATGTGAAATTATCCCTCCCTTCTAAATTATAAGTTGATTTTTCGGTACATTTGTTTTGCTACCTAGATATATAGCAAATTTTATGTCCCAAAAAGGTCAAATCGATTTATAATTTGGAACTGGTGGAGTATATTTATTTATTTTTAATTCTAAAGATAGGATAAATAAAGAAAGGTTTAGATATAAAGAACACCTTTTAGATCCAATTCAAGCATACATGATCTATTTGATATGGTAATTTTTTATATTTTTTTTTGCAACTTTGGATATGGCAAAAATTAATTAACATCAACTATAGATTTTTATGCAAGTAATATACGTGGTAACTTTGGATATGACATAATTTAATTATTAACATCAACTATCTATTTTTTATGCATGTAACATAAGTGGTAACTTCACATAGAAAAATTTACGTGGTCACTTTATACAATCTAGTTTTGTTAAGTTTTTTTTCTTAATCATGCAAGAGACTTGCACGTCTTTGTATTAAGAAAGTAAGAGAGTTTTGTTACATCGAAAGTAAAATGGCGCATTGTGTACAACATTGATGCCCGGCACTCCCGAACTTTATACAATCTAGTTTTGTTCAAGGTAGAATAACATATATACACTCTCAATTATGTAATATGTTAGCGTGTAATATGTTCTAAATCGCTATGGTCTTGTATGGATGTATCCACTTCAATCCATATGTGTTCGAGTGGGTTGGAATAAAACTTAGTTTTTTTTACACTCCAATCCACTCCAACACATGTAGATTGCGATGTATACATGTATACTCCTCTGTCTCATGGAGTTAAGGCCGTTTTTGACTTTTAAACTTCATGTTTGACCATCCGTCTTATTCAAAATATTTATGCAAATCATAAAATAAATTAATCAATATTCAAGTATCTTCATTGATAAAATAAGTCGTAACAAAATAAATTATATTTGTGTAAAAAATTTAAATAAGACGAAGCGTCGAATAAGATGGCACGGAATCTAGGGTGACAAACTCAGTGGGACAGAGGGAGTATCAAACAAGTCCTGTGAGTCCAGTCTTCTGCTCGGCAAAGTACGCCAGTCGTAGCGGTTTGATTGGCAAACTAACTTGCATCATCTCCAGCAGCGAGGTTGGGGGTGAGATCATAGTTTAGACTTCAGTAGAGGAAGGACAAGCTGGACTCGTTCCAAGGTGCCGGAGTTAGCAGCAGGCACGGCCTCACTTGAATTGAGCCCATTCTGGACTTGTTATCTTCACACTTGGTTCGGCGGGTCCGAGTACCACATCGCGGGCCGGTATCCTTCGGTTTCAGATGTTTTGTGAACAACGATGGCGTGGGCCTCGTAACGCGGTGTATATATATAGGACTATAGGAGCGTGTGTAGACTGTTTCTCAAAAAGAAATGGAGCGTGTGTACACATCCATTTGAACTTATGTAGTCCCTAAAAAAGAGAGCTTTTATAGTGTCTTTTTATAAAAGAATATGAAGTGACTAGTGATCTGTCGACAGATTTTGTCAGATTTTATATAAATGCAACCTATTAGTTAGTCGTAGCACAAATCCTAAAGCACAATCAAACATATAGAATTCTGAAAAAATTTAGTATCAAAACTCAAAAGAAATCTGTCAATAGATAAAGAGGGTTGCTATATCTTTTTTACAAGAAAAATAACCAACATTTCTTGTAACTTGGTAGACCTTTGGATCATCGTCCAAGGGTGGGATCTGTCATTAGCACTTAGCTAGCACAATTTACCACAGCAGATAAGAGACAATTAATAATTTTTTCTATAAAAACAAATATAAAAGAGGGTGGTATCTTAGCACAAAGAACAAGATATAGATTTGAACAATTTTATTACATCAAACAAGCGACAATAAACATTTTTTCTATAGAAAAAACCAAGAACAAAAAGAAGGTGCACTTAGCTAGCACAATTTTACCACAACAAAGTAGAGTCGTAGTACTCGCTGCACAGCTGCGCCGCGCCGGCCTGGACGCCGAACCCGAGCGCGACCGCGTCAGGCGCGCGGTGCAAGATGCGGTTCCAAAATTTCAAAGGAAATGGAAGAAGTGATTGCATAGTCAAAACGAAATCTGCCAAGTATAAGAGTACAACAATCGCGTTACATACGATGGAAGCAGCAAATATAAAACGATCTAGATCCGGCATATATATGCTGGAGTGTGGCAAACCTTTATTAACACAGATGACACGGCCAAATTATGCAACGACGTCCCTTCTTCTGACCTTGACGGCAAGTCCATTCTTCATGTGAAGTATGATGGACAGCTTCGGCACCACGACGTGGCCTGGCACCACCTCGACGGCGAAGTTCCACAGCACAGTTGCCGCCACGGTCTTCATCTGCAAGAACGCTATCTCCTTGCCCAGGCACGTCCGGGGACCTGTGTTAAAGGAAATGAACTTGTAAGACGGCTCGTACCGCAGCTTGGTGCCTTCCTCGTTGAGCCATCTCTCGGGAGGAACTCCATGCAGTCCTTGCCCCACACGCCCTTCATCCTGCCCATGGAGTAGTTGTACACCAACACCTTCTCTCCAGCCTTCAACTCTTTCCCACTCGGCAGAACGTCGGCGGCCGCCGCGACCTTGTGCTCGAACGGCACGGACGGGTACAACCTCAAGCACTCGCTCAGCGCGGCGTGCAGGTAAACCAGGCTGCCAAGCTCGTCCGCGTCGAAGGTCACCATGCCGCTGGCCGCCGCATCGTCTGCAGCTTTCCGCCGTGAAATGATGGGCGCGAGCTCATCTAATAGTTTCTGCTCGACGCGAGGGTTCTTGGAGATGAGGTAGAAGAACCACGACAGCGCTGCGCCCGTGGTGTCTCGGCCGGCGAGCAAGAAGTTCACCGTCGTGTCACGTAAGAACACGTCGTCGTTTTCACTCGAGTCCTCGTGGCAGATAAAGGATGTCAGCAGGTCAAACGAGTTAGTGACGCCTTCGCCTTGCTTGAGCTTGTCGGCCCTGCGTTTCGCGACGGTTGTGTCGACGAAACTGTCGATCGTCCTTCGAGCTGCGGCCATCTTCTTCTCCTGACCTACTTCCAGCACGTTCATCAGCTTCCAGCACGCCACGGGGATGATGTGCCGGAGGCAAAGCGTCTCCAGCGCGTCGTCCATCGCGCGCGCGAAGGGGACAACGGGCAAGCCAACCGCCAGGCACCCAGGGTCGACGCCGAAGACGAGTGCATGTCATGTCGAACGTCAGCCTGAGGAACACGTCCTGCAGATCGCACGGCGGCCTTCCCTCGCCGGCGGCGTAGTGGGCGAGGAAAGGCAGGAGGCTCCTCTCCACCTTATCGCGACTGCACCGCGCCGCGAAGGCTCGAAACCTAGGGCCGGTCATGAGCATCTGGGCCTTCACCCGCTGCCGCCGCCACGACTCCCCGTCGGCGTTGAAGATGCCGCCACCAAGGACGTCGAAGATCGCGGCGAACTCTTCGCCTTTAGGGTAGTTGGCGAAGTTGGACGTGAAGATGTGACGCACGTTGGAGGGATCGCAGGTGATGAAGTAGCGCAGGCCGGTGCGGCCTAAGCGTGCTTCGAAATTGTAGCCCATGCCGGCGAGGACGCTGGTGGCCCAGTCGTGTAAGTGATGTAAGTTGGCGACCAAGCCGGGGAGATGACCGACCATTGGCCATTCGGTTGGCTCCAAAGGGCTCGTTTTCTTAGATTTCAAGTGGCGGTAGTAGAGGGCGAGGAAGAAGTGAACAAGGGCCACCTCTAGGAACAGAAAAAACAGCTCCATGTTTGAATGAGATGAGATGGAAACGGTGCAAGTTGGCTATTTGTAAGCGACGACCGAGCGAGAACTAGACTGTGTAAGCCATGATTTGAGCGAGGCTGGTGAGATGAGATGTCTGCTGTCAGTGCTTCAGTAGGACGGCTCGTACTGAAACATGTCTGCTGAATAAATCGCCGATCTGCGAGTGATTGCTGAATAATTCTCCGATCTGCAAGTAGCTTGATGACCTGTTGCAACAGGTCTGTTTGTTTTTTTTTTTTCAGGATTGCTATACTTTTTTTTTAATCTAAGAAATCTGTTTACAAGAAATTAAAGTTCCATTGTGGCACAATGGCAGCCATCTGACCAGTGATGGGCCACCATTAATGAAACGCTCTGATTAAGTTAGGGACAGAGTCACAAGAGGGACAGTTGAGATCCATGGAGAAAGAAATGGGGGCATGTACTGTACAGTACTCGTATTCAGTTAGCGACAGAAGGACAGTTGCTGCGGCCCGCCTGCGGTGCGGTGCTCCATTTACAAAGAGGGAATTTTTTTATTGCACTCTACACACGCACGCACACCACACACACCTTCTGCGTACAAACCTACAGCTACACATAGCGCACCGCGTCCTTCTTAAGATCACCGAGAATCCAGCGATTTCAGCGATGGGGGCGTCGCATTACCTTTGTACCACCACACGAGAAAGAGGCATACGCTTGGACAAGCAAGGGTCCAAGACGCAGACACTTGCGGAAATAACCCGGTGAGTGGCGCACAACACATAATTCGATGCGAGGCGGGATCGAACCCACGAGCGGCTGGTCTCACACTGGGAAGCAGACCAAAGAGTTATCGCTCGGTCCTCACGAAGAGGGAAATTAGGGGGGAGGGGGATGGACACGAATAGGGTGGTAGTGTGGCCCTGGTTCCGGCACATCGATCGTCCCCATGTCTTGCTGGAAGCTGATGAGAAGACTGAACCTTGAGCTGGACACGAATAGGGTCGATTCGTTGCTCGGCGGACCATCGGCTTCATCGCCGAGAAGATCGGCAGCGCCCGGGCCGACAAGCGTGATACTGATGACTTCACCGACATGCTCTCATGTATCCTTCCTCGGTGACAACATCACGCAGACGAGTTCATACGTGACACGCGGCTGAACTTCTTGATCACCCGGTGGCCGTAACGTTGTCTTGGTTTTCTACCCGTGTCCGAGAACCAGCGGGTCGATCAAGAAGAAACTCCTAGGCGAACTTGCCGGCGTTATTGCTTCGCGGTGACCAGGGCGCGGGCCGTTGACGGCGCCATGGTTACCTTCGGACGCAACGGAGCTCGGCAAGAAGCTTTGTTGTACCGCACGTTGCCCTTTTGTGAGTTCCGAGGCTGTACCCACCCGTCGGTTCGAGCATAAGGCCGACGCGTCTTTGCCCGAGTGGGAAGGAGCTGAACGCACACGGACGAGGTGTTCTTGCTAACCTACTCCGTGGGCAGGATGGAGGGCGTGTGGGGTAAGGACTCTAAGGAGTTCCAACCATATCGGCGGATCGCGAAGAAGGGAAGGCTGCGGAAGCTTTACTATGGCCGTTTGGAAGCACCAACCCCTTTCCCGGGCTAGAAGCCCGCGTGAGATCCAGGCCCGGGCCACACAATCACCTGCATTTGGAAGCCCAGATGGAGGGGGAGCTCGACCCGACCCTTGCGTTTTCCCCGGGGCAACTCCTCCTGCACACTAGGGTCCGGGCAGTGTTTTCCCGAGCAAACGCTAGACAGCGTGACTTCTTCCCGAATAAAGGCGACGCGGCTCGGCGTCCTCGTCGGGTTTTGTCAAGGCCATCGTCGCCCCGTCGTCATCGCCCCTAAGCCACCGCCCGTCATCGCCCCTGAACGCGGCCGCCACCGCCCTCGCCGTCAACACGTAGCAGCCCCACCTCTACTCGGCTTCAAGATCCGGTTTAGGTCGGCTACAAGATGTACGCCGACTCCCTCTCCTAGATCTGTTGATTCGTACTCAAATCTGCAGTTCCGGTTAATTCACGATTTATCTACTACTCAAACTTTGTTTTACGGTTTGTTTATCCTAGATCCCAAACCTTTTATGCAATTTTTACTTTCTGTTAGTTCAATCGAATACATATGTTATTTTACTGATGAAATAACTTTGCTCACGAAATAATTGAAGAGACCCACTATCCTCTAGACAGACAAAAGTCAAATGATAGAGTACAATATTGCAATACACTATAAACCTTTGAAATTTTCAATTGCATGAGCCCCCTCTTCTCATGGCACCATCTATATTTATAAGCAAAGCAGATTTACATGTGACCCGTTGGTGGGTGCTGGATTTACAAGTCACCACACTAACTCCACTTGGGCCTGTTCGAGACCAAAGGTTCAACACCCATGCACATCCAAAATCTTTGATTGTTGTGGATATCCTCTGCCCGGCCCATTGAGTTGCTGAAAATAAAATGCAATTTATTTAGGAGCTGCACTTAGTTTTCATGTCATTTTAGTCGGCACAGTTTGAGCCAATGTGCAATCCATTTGAGTTAGCATTCGTATCAAATCTTGTTGTCTATTTTTGTAGTAGAGTAGCATACTAGCAGTAACAGCAGTTTGCACCTGCGTGGCTCTAGTTTAATTATGAGAAAATTTGATCAGTTAGCAATATATATATCCTAGTTGTGACACCACGGCCCAGGGGTTAGGTTGATAGCTAGAATACTCATACAATCAAGTTACAACTTCTTTTCGGAAGCTCATCTCCTAAGTACTCCAAAGTTAAGCGTGTTTGGCTTGGAGCGATGGGTGGCCGACCGGGAAATCCTTTTCGTGTGCGCATGAGTGAGGCCAAAGTGCGCAGAAAAGACTGGTATTGGTATGTGAGGGTAGCCTTGATCTTTAGAGAGCTATCAGATTAAGCGGGCTCAGCATCGAGGAGGTGGGACGTTACACTAGTTTACCATTTTCTTGGAGAACGTCTGAATTCTGGTAGCATTGGTGCATTTTTTCATTATCTACTCAACTTTGCTGACATATGCATTTTTTTCATCTATAACTCCTATATAGAAGCTCCCCACTAGGAATTCTTTGGGAGTTCTCAGGCCTCTCATTGGTCCACGTCAATCTCCCTTTGACCTTCCTTCCATGCATGCGCCGCTGGTAGCCGAGTGAAATCAGACCGAGGCACGCTGCAACAATTGATCCACCAGGAAACCGAAAAGGACGAAGCTGAGCCGTCGAATTGATGAGCATGCAGACTCGCAACAATTGATCTCCACCAGGAAACGGAAAGGACGAAGCTGAGACGTCGAATTGATGAGCATGCAGACTCGCAACAATTGATCTCCACCAGGAAACGGAAAACACAGGTGAACCGTCGATTGATGAGTATATATTCCTTCTGCTTGCGGGCAAAAGCGGGGAACACACAACTAGCAGCATAGCAGACGTCGTCGCAGCTCTCTCTCAGCCACCGCACTGCGTGATGGCGGAGCAGCCGCGGCTGTAGGGGTTGGCCTCCGCACCGGGGCGACAGTTGTAGTAGGACGCGTCGCGCAGCAAGCATGGCACGTTGTCCCTGGACAGCGCGGCGTACGCGTAGCTGATGAACCCCGTCCACGTGACGGCGTCGCCGATGCTCATGGCGTTGCTGTCGTCGATGACCGTGGCGTTGCCGACGTCGAGCTACCGCCTGCCGCCCAGCCCGAGCACATCGTCGTCGTCGTCTCCGATGAGCAGCTCCGTGTCGGCGTGGTTGCGGCCAGCAAATCAGAGCAGTCCACGGTGATGGCTGCTGCATGTCTTGCTACCCCATCAGATCCCCAGACCGTTCCTCGGTTCCTCCCGTCGCCGCTCAATTCCGCTGCGCATTGGGTGGTGAAGACCGATCCTCTCCCAGACGAGAGACGACGACGGCGTGCGACGCAGATCAGCACCCGCGGGCCGGCCTCGCCACGGCTCGCTCCGCGGGAAGGAAGCCGGGCTAGCTGCTCCGGCCTCACCAATGGTCGCGCTCGCCGGGGCGCCGAGCTGCCAGATCGTGTAGCTCCCTACCAGAGGCACAGGAGTCGTCGTTGTCGGTCGGTAGAGATCGTGGGCTGCGTGTTCCCGTGAATACTGAGTGGGTCATTGGCAGAAGCAGTAACTCGCCGGACCATGTAGAAGTTTTGCTTGATGTTGGCTGCATCTCAGCATCTGCCATATCCCCCTCCATCGTATGACGCTGCATACGATTCTGTATATTTTTTTATTTACATATAATAAAATACATTATGTCTCCATTATGGAAAAATTGATCCTTGGCACCTTACATTAGCATCCACTAGCACATGAGTTATGTCTCCATTTAAGCTATTCACGTTACATATATTAAGTTATGTACACCCGGCGTGTTCTCGAAAAAAAAAAAATCTAAAATTATCAAGTAGCATGTATTTTGATATTTATTCATTCATATATTAGTACATATAAATAGTATGATCCCTTCTTTAAAAATGCCGCACCATACATTGTCTCGATCTTAATAATTTTTTGGGTTATACTCGGTACAGAACCTTCGCAGACGTTGGTCTTAAAAATAGGCTGTGTAGACTCAATACACTCAAGTTATTTCAACTATACGTAATAAACTCATATATCCCTATCATGCGGACATGATATCATAAAAATTTCCCTTATGATCATTGCATTTTTTTTAATTCCCGCAGCAACGCGCGGGTGGGATTCCCTAGTTTCTAGTTTTGTTGCATCCATGATCCATGTGCATGCACACACATATAATACTATCTTATTACAGATTGTCACTAAGCTAATCATCACTAATTTCTGGTTTTATTTGTAATAGCACTGTATTGGAAATGGTAGAGCTAATCATCACTGATGATTCGACATTGTTAGGAAATGAGAATGCAGTCAGTCATGTCCTGAATTTTGTATAATGGCTAAATCAATAAACAACTTGTGTTATTTGATTAGACCAAACAAGCTGGTTATGCAAGCACGTGTTGTCCATGCTCCTTTAGTTTGATAACACAACAAAACGTTGGTTTTATCTTAATTGATCCATGGTGCTAGCGAATGGTCAGTTTAATTGTCATTTGAGTATTAGTGCATAGCATGAGTTTATCTGTTGAATCCTGTGTGATCAGCAGCTTGATCTTTCTCGTGAATTCAGTGAGCCCTTGAACTGACATGCCATCTTGTTTATAGATGCTCTATCCTAGTACCTCTGTTTATACTCCGAGCAGGTAGTTAGTTGATATTTGCATACTAAAACTAACTTGATGCATGTTTCATCTTAACTGCAGATGTCCTAGGGAACATAACTGATGTAGGAGTATCAGTTCATCTTAGGTTATGCACCAATTGCAACCAAAGTTATTTGTTTCAGTTGATGACTCATGAATGATCCAATGTAATGGTGGCTATTACATGTAGAGTTTATTCTCTAGATGCTAATAAAAAAAGAGAAATATCTTTTGTTACGTAATGCTGCCATTTTGGACATAAGGTGCACTGACATTTTTTTATTTTTTATTTTAGATTTGCACTGACAATTTCAAGACAACTACAGGCTGCTATCGATGTTACTTTGTGTACTGCCATTTAGTTTGGTTCTTAAGATACATTTATGCTGAAGCTGTAGGTATTTGGCGCCAAGTTCTGGAAGATTGTTTCCTCACATAATTGCATCTTTGTCTATTTTTTATTTAATTATGGTATTGAATTATTGAATTTGTACTAAACTCCGATGTTTTTTTCTCAAATTTTCTTATCTAAAATATTTTTTGAGCTTTTACCTTGCTCCCATACGATCTGTTTGTTACCTTTTTTTTATTTCAATTCAAATCTGAATGGCAAAGCAGAAAACGTCTGCATTTAGCATCACATAGCAGCCAGCAGTTGAAGGACTTGGTTTGTCTGGTTTTTGAGTTAGGGAGGAAAAGTGACTTCTTCCTATGAAGAATGGGCTTCGTAGCCACGACTAGCTCATTTTGCATGTGTGAAGTAGAAGTATTGTCCGTTAAAAAAAAAAATTTTTGAGCTCAAAGCATGTATACATAGAAAAAAAGTTTAATTCGGAGGCCCATTATACATTAGGATAGTGTTGGGCCTCCGAATGCAATAATCACATAACAGGCCCAGCTCATGCCTGTATTGCCATCTGTCCGTGGCGAACAAGACTTAATTAATCTACTGATATGTGATAATTGCCATCACTCATCAATAGTATGGAGCACCGCCATATAGACGAGAAAACTAAATATACAGACTACAGTGTTAGCTGAAGCTCCTTTTCACATTCAGATAAGATCAACCCATCTAACTATCTGCTTTTGTGCTGTCAACAGGTAACTCTCATCTGATGTCATATGATAGCCTTTTGTAGCGACAACAACGTAACAAGTCGCAACCATCACAAGTTTGACACGGCCCTTGTTGGTCGCTAGAGCATCAAGTTTTCAGGCAAGCATTCAGGAACGTACGACGAATGGACACAACAAGTCAAAAGGAAGAGAACAGCTGCACAGCAGCACAGCTGTGTGATTAATCAGGTCAGCAATGTCCATACAGTAAGGCTAGCGACCAATTAACCAATGGTGGTAGCACCAACTACTACCAAACCCTAGAGTTAAATCTGGTTCTAGTGCATATGGAAAATAATCTCCCATAACCAACCAACCAAATTGACACTCAACCTGCTCCTGCATGGAACCTTAAACAAGAGACTAAATGCGTTCAGCCTAGGCCTAACAGGTATTTTCATTTAGCGAGAAAAAGAAAAACAAGAGAATGAATGTACTCCTAGAACCCTAAGCAGGAGACAGCCCCGATCTCATCTACCAATTTTAATTCAGAATCAAAATAGCCCCCAGAAGTGGACAGCTTCTTTCCTGAACAGCTTGCCACCTCTTTTCCCCTCTGCCATCATGGATGGATGGGTAGCACCCTCACATGGCCAGAGGAAGAAGAGCCAAAAAACACCCCCTCTGTATTCCACTCGCCAGTCACCACCTTGAAGAAACAAACATACACAACCCTACCATCAAAATGCCATACCATGCCCACCAATGCCTTTGTCCAGATTCTACTTCCGTGCTCTCCCATCAGTAATCTGCAAGCAAAACACAAGTTTGGTAGGGAGGAACAGTCAGCCATATGGTGAAACAAACAGCAATGGGAGCTGCAGATTAGTGGCAGCCCAAAGAGCGCCATGGTACTGCTCGTGCTCGAGTTTCCACTAACTCACCATCCTTCTTCTTGACCAAGCTCCTAGCGAAAAGCAAGCAGATGACCACGAAACCCAGGCCTACGGCTCCCCCGAGCACAATGGCTACAGTCTTTGCTGTCTGCTGACCTGAGAAGCACAACGGGAGGAGGCAAATCGATTGATCAGACTAGGGGCACCAGGGTCTAATCATGGGAACAATCATACATGCATATCTCCGGTAAATTCAGGAAGAAAAGGCAAAAAGGCAATGAACACAACTTTTATCAAAGCTCGAATCGACAGATGCATAAACAAGGTGGGGAAATGTGACTGCACTACCCTACTAATACCATATAGTACCTACAGAAAGCGTGAGCCAAACAGTGGGGGTTGATGGAAGTTGAGTAATGCACATTTCCTGAGCTGAACTAAATTAGCTGAAGGAACATGTAGAATGTGGAAGAGAAAGAGGAAGGATACGGTATGGCAAACAAACGTATCCATGTCTGTCAATTCATAGACTAGACATACAAGATACGAGCAAGATCATGCCACATCTCAATCAAAGTTCCACTTGAACAGACCTATAATTCTGGACCACTCAAGGTCAAGGATACAGTGATACACCTGAGAGTGGACTAATCTACACAAATTTGCCCAAAACAACGAGGAACAACCTAAAAGGTACCAATCCCTATCAATCAATCAATTCTGAAGCACAAGTGAACAAAGAGCACTGCCAAGATCTCACCTACACACATACAAACAAATCTACCAACAAACCTTTCAGAGTCATAAACTAGGCACTCACATGAATCTTTAAAGGATGTCACTTGATAACTGGCTGCACTTGAACAATAATGCAGCATTTGCCCAATTCATCAATCGGGGCAATCTATCCACCGACCCATCAACAATCAATTGAATCGGAATGCTGAACGCAAGTGAAACTCGGAAGCACAATCAAATCGAACAGCGTTCATAGGTAATCCAGGAGAGGACACTGACCTCCCGCGCCGCCGCCGTGGGGCACGCCGTTGGGGTAGTAGCTGTAGCTAATGTAGCACTTGTCGAGGTAGACCTGTCCGGATGGCGCGCCGCCGCACTCGACCTCGACGTGCTGGACGGCCTGTGTGACGCACTGGGTGCAGTCCCCAGTGGAGAGGTCGCCCTCGCACTGCGCCATGGCGTAGACGTGCTCGTAGCTGGTGGCGACGAAGCCGCCGGAGCTGGTGGCGACGCCGCTCTCGAGCGCGGCGAAGGCGGTGTCCCTCCGCATCTCGAAGTCGCCGCCCCCGCCGCCGCCGCCCGTGCCGCAAGTCTTGAAGAGCATCTGGATGCCGGAGACCTGGGGAACCCGGTGACCTCGTAGAGCGCGAGGCATCCGGCGAGCTGGACCCGCGCGGCGACGGAGGCGCCGCAGACGCCCTGCCAGGAGGACACGGCGCGGGACACGCAGGCGGCGCAGTCGGTGGCCGAGAGGTCCCCGCGGCACTGGAAGAGGCCGAAGACGGAGGTGGAGGAAGATGACGACGAGGATGAGGAGGTCTTGTAGAACTTGGCGGAGGCGGACTGCGCGGAGAGCGTGGCGGAGAGCGCGGCGACGCTCGGCGGCGTCACCCCGCCCGGGAAGCTCTGGTTGGCGCAGCCCCTTGTAGATGAGCGCGTAGAGGTCGGCGCACGACCCTGGCGGCGGCACGTGGAGCAGCAGGACGGCGACTGCCACGAAGAGGAACCGGCGAGCTCTGCGAATGCCCATCTCGATTCTCGCCGCCGGGTCCTGGGGATCTCTCGGCCTCGTCTCCCTCTGCTCTGCTCCTCTCTGCCCCCTCTTCGCGGCGGCGGCGGTGACGGTGTGGACTGGAGAGTGGAGACTGAACCTGAACTGCCACGGCTCGCCTGCTTCTGCTCGGTGGTGGGTTGCCTCGCCTCGCCTCCGCCCCGCTCCTCTCCCCACCAGGCTCCAGGCCACCACCGCCAGGTGCCTCTCGTCTCTCTCTCTCGGCGTTTGTTTCGGCTGATGACGTTAACGCTGCGGTTGATGTGGAAAGAGGACGTTTTTAGCGTGTGAAGTGAACAAGAGCAGAGCCGAGCCGAGGAGGAAAAATCGGAGCAAAATCAAAAGGCAAAACGGAGCTGCGCTGCGCTGGTTGCGGAAGTGTTAACAAGATTACGGTTTTCAAAAAGCAAAATGTGGCGGACCAACGTTCTCTTGGATGGGCTAAAAGCTAAAAGAGGATATACTAAATGTTGCTGTCAGGAAAGAGACTGGCAATCTCAGTTATCTTAGGCTAGAGGGTTTTCTAGTATTGTTGCAACGGGACGGGACGGGGACGCTTTTGCACTTGGATGACTTCAGCTTCAGCAGGTTGGCACTTCTCACGCCCAACGGCCCAAGTTCAGGCAGGTGCGCTGCTGACTGGGCATTTTTAATACCGTTAGTAGATGGTTTGTAACAGTATCTGCTGTGAAAGGGAGGGACTGCAAAAAGGAAAATAGTTGTTGTTCATGTCTGAAAATTATCTGGCTAGATCAGATAATGATTCTAATTTTTTGTTTATTTATAACATCGACTACTCGTTCAGTCATTTGCAGCCTACTCAGAAGTGCTTGCCGTAGTTCCAAATAATCCTTAAAATATTAATTATGCTCTTTTTTTCCCTAATCATGGCACAAATATACACACTCATACATATATGGATCGACAATCATCATCTGGCTCTCGTGAAATGTTCTGATGGAGTCGGAGCAATATTTGAAGTACAAGAAGGGCGTGTTTGGTTCTTTGATTGTACCCGTAGGTTATTACTATGCGCATTAAGTGGATGCTAATGCCCTTCTTTACTACTAGTATGTCGTAGTACTTGGGGGTGCAGGTTTTGGTTGGACGCACGGTGTACCAGAAGATGCAGGGAAATCTGGGATTATTTGGCGTGTCCTCTGGATCTTCTACAGTTCTACGTCTGTCTAATAAACCTCGATCCATGTTCTCAGTTCTTCGTAGGCATTGACATTTGCCATGGTTCTCGACCTTTTTATATACATACAAAATTTGGCTTTTTCGGTGGTCAACAATTTGTGTTGTCTTTGTTTTAAACTGAATCGATTTTTAAAGAAGAGTTTGAAGTAAGCAGAAGTTTTATCCATGGATACTTTTTTGTTTGCAAAGCTTAAAGATCACACCACATTCGTTTGTGCTCCGAAACAAATGTGGCTTTAGTCATGTAGCTAATAGGCCAATTAGTGCAGACTAGAGGACACTCTGACTCTGGCCCTTATGTGGTGGACAGCAGGATCCTGTTATCTCTGACAATAAAAAGTGTTTTGTAATCTGGTTGTATAAACTTGTCAGCCTGATTTATTATCCATGGTGCAATTTTTTTTTTCTAACAACAAATCACATTAGCCAAGCCAGCTGCTCCGATCTCGTTAGAAAGTGGTGATATGGCGTTTTTAAGGACCTCTCTGTTTACTGTATGGCCTGCCTAATACATGGCTGCCCGTACTAAAATGGTTGGCGCAGAAGATCGCCCTCTCCAAATGTCCTGCTTTTCTTGGACCGCAACGTTGGTTTTTCTGCACCCAAGATGTCGTTGTGGAGTGCCAGAACCGTGACTTGAGCATGTAGATTAGATTGGGTACGCCCTCAGCTTTACAACAACATGACAGGAATTATACTCGCAGTCGCAGCACCCATGAACTTGGTTTGCTGATGAAACGAAAGAAGGAATCAATGACAGGGATTAGCACATTATACCCTGCTTCCCATGCCTGTCAATTTCCATGTTCTGCTAAAGGATGGGATGAGACTCGACTCCTCCAGCAGAGCGAGCAAAGCCTTACTGTGCTCCATGCAAATGCTGCAAAGGAAATGCATGGTGCATGTGCAGACTGCCACGGTGCATCGGCCTTTTTAGAATGTACAGGACTGTACTAGCCATTGCTGGCTCTTGTGCTACAGTAAAGGCTTCTCGGTTTGCAGGTGGAGGATCGATCGGCAGCAGAGCAGGTGATGACATGCCGTTAATACAAGAGGTGGAATCAGGTTTGGAGCAAAAGGTGGGACGGATCACAATTCACAGGCGTTGGTTGGGACGGGACGTCCGTTTTCTGGTCACCGGCTCCGTTCCGATCGCGGTCTGGATAGCCGATAGTCTGCCAGGTGCCAACCAGCCAACCAAGTGAGTGAGAGCAGGTGAAATTTTACGATTTTGCCCCGTTTCGAAAACAATTTTCACAAATAGACCCGTGGCCAAACTTTCGCCGAAAATGGGCCAAACATTCGGCGCGTTAGGACCGTGACGCCGAGGTATGGGGCTCGGCCACAAGACCGACACCGCCGAGATTCGCCACGTCGGCCGGGCGACCGGTCCCGACATCCGTGGTGGCGAGTGGGGCGGGAGGGTCGGCGCCAGGGCCAACAAACGCCGATCGTGGTAGCTCGGCGCATCGTGACACCACGCCGAGGAACGTTGTTTTGGGGCCGGGCGGCGCCCAAACCCGTTCACCGGGTTGGGTAGCCCGTTTCCCCGGGCCGGGTAGCCCATAACTCGCGCGCGACGACCCGCGCCGAGGTCTTATAACCTAACCATTGCGGGCAGCCCTAACTTTTCTATTTTCCACACCCGCCCCGCCGCTCCGCCTCGCCTCCACCACCACCTCGCCTCCCCCTCTCCGCCACTTTGCCGCCACCGAGCCTCCAGCCGCCAAGACTCCGCCGCCATACCTCCTCCACTCCTGGCCGGCCCCCACGGCGTCTCCACCCCGCCTCGCTTCCGCCCCCCACCGCCTCCACTGCGCCGGCACCACCCCACGGCGGCCACCCAGCGCGGCGGCCACCGCGGGCGGCACTCCGCGGCGCAAAGCCGACCCCGCGCTCGCTCAAAGGTGAGCCATCCCCCCCGCTCGCCGAAGCTAGATCCCGTGCTTGTGGTTGACCCGATAACGATAGATATTGCTCTAGTGCAATCTTGTGTAGTAGTAGAACGAGAAATCGGAGATGGGTAGTAGTAGAACGAGAAATCTAGTGCAATCTTGTGTAGATATTCCAACGTAGGAAGATAACCAAGACCAACTATCTTTGTCCTCCTTCCGAACAATTGCAAATGCTAACGGAACAAGGCGATCTTACGCATCGGTTGCTATACATATGAGCATTGTGCCTTCAAATTTTCCAAGAAGAAATGTGCCATCAATCGAGACTACGGGCTGCGGTGCTTGAATGCTTCGATGCTTTGTCCGAAAGCCCAAAACACCCTTCCAAAACACGGCGACCGTTCCTTGATTCACCCTCCTTCGGTAAGTACTCAAAGTGCATGCCGGCATTTACGACTCTCATCGCATTCAACATTACGGGGAAGGCGTTCGTAAGCTCCTTCCCAATCTCCAAAGATAATTTCTAGGGCACGCTGCTTTGCCCTCCATGCCTTACCGTACTTGACGTAGTAATTCCAACGTAGGAAGATGACCTCAATCAACGCCGAAACTGTAATGGTTGGCATATGCTTCACCACGGGGCATAACTGCCTGGCAATGAACCTAGAATTCAGCTGCAAATGGCTCTCTTCCGCCTCTGACCGGCACAAACATGTGGTTGCTTTTTCGATGTAATCTTCCATTTGCCCGCCCTAGTCTTCCTACCGCATACTTGCCATGGACAAAGTTGCCATTTCACATACAACAAGTGTACCTCCTCGCCTTGTGAGAAGCTACAACCCTAAACGGACGGTTATGCACAATGGAGTACTCACGCAACCATGTCTTCAAGTCATCCATCGTAGCAAACAATATGCCCTTCCTTATGATCGGCATCCACTTGCATCGAGCACCGTTGTATCACTTGGCCCTCCATCCGCTCACGCCACGTGTCCAAGGCTAAGGTCCTCAAAATCACCAACTTCACGGATCAATATCGAGGCGAGAACCCTCATCAATATCTCCATCTCCCTTGGAGTGAGAGGCGGCGAATAGGGCGATCATCGTCGAGTCTTGGCAACATCTTCGCAAAAACCTCGGCGTCACCGGCCTACGTCTATGTCAAACCGGCTAGTAGCTCTTGTATCACCAAAGTCTTCCTCACCACTAAGGTCCTCTTCATCACTAAGGTCATCGTCTATCGAGTCATCTCCACTGGCCTCCTCCAAACCTAATTCTTCATCACCAACCTCATATGTTTCATCGAATCTCCATCACTTTCACCAATATCATCCCTATCGGCCTTGGCGTTGTCGCATTAACTCCATCACCAATAATACCTTCTTCATCTCTGTCATCCCACCCTAACCCTTCACTACCTAGGCATATATTGGCCGGGTAAGGACTATCTCCTCCTCTTCTCTTAAAGTACCCCTATCTAACAGAGGTTGGCTTCTTGGGCTACCTTCAACGATAGTGGTTGCTATGCCATCGACCTTGCTTACAACCGGATCCAAGGATCTAACTTGTGAGGCCAATACAAGCGCCTTGTAATCATTCCATTCACACTCGTTACTAATCTTGAGCAACCTCTTGATCCGTGGACCCTTACTCGACCCGACATCTATCACACCTTCAAATTGTACATCTCGGTCACTCCAACCTAGCTGTGCTTTCAATCGGTCCACTAACTGCGTCAAAGAAGGAGACTCGGAAAATATCATCAAATGCTCAGACATGTCCTCAAACTCCACACTATCCTTCCTTGTCCTAACAACACGTCCTCCATGTTGCAACCGCACTAACTTATCCATCTACAAGCATCATACAATGTCACACCAACACATGTTAATAGTCACATAGCATGATATCAAAAATAAATGAACTTTCAAACTATAGTTTTAAGTGCTATAGAAAAGCATCTACAAGCACCAAAGCATCTACAAGTCACACCATCTACAAGCATCATACAATGTCTCCAAACTAATAGTCAACGAGCATAGGGTTCATTCCGCTTAAGGCTCAAGACCAATGCAAAGCAGCATGCGGTGACCACAAATTGTCTCAAAGAATAAGGTTGGGACACATTTCGTAGAGGACACCCAAAAAAGACGTTGTTCCAAGTGCCATAGGGGAAGAGATATTACCTCGCGAAAGCGTCCTTTCGTCACGGCGGGGATGGGGTGCCGCGGGAGCGGCCGCGGGTTGGCCGCGTCCCGCCCACCCCGGGGTGCGGGAACGGCGCAGATGGAGGCTCGGTGGGGGCAGAGTGCGGCGGGTGCGGGCGGAGTGCGGGGAGGGGTGGCGGCGGAGCGAGGGGAGGCGAGGCGAGGAGCCGAGCCGGCCGGCGGGTTGATGTGGAAAGTAGAAAAGTTAGGGCTGCCACGCAACGGTTGGGTTATAAGACCTCGGCGCGGGGTCGCCGCTCGCCCGAGGTGCGGGCTGCCCGACCCTGGGGAACGGGCCGACGGGCTGCCCGGCCAGGGAACGTTCCTCGGCGTAGTGTCACGATACGCCCGAGCTACCACGATCGGCGTATGTTGGCTGGCGCCGACCACTGGCCCCACTCGCCACCACGGATGTCGCGACGGGGTCGCCACGACGTGGCGAATCTCGGCGGCGGTGTCATGACGCTGAGCCCCCATACCTCGGCGTGCGGTCCTAACGCCCGAATGTTTGGCCTATTTTCGGTGAAAGTTTGGCGAGGGGGCCTATTTGTGAAAATTGTTTTCAAAACGAGGGGCAAAATCGTAAAATTTCACGTGAGAGCAGAGCATGACTACTACAGTGGTGGAGTAGTAGTATTTGCAAATGAGACTTAAATTTCAAAAAAAAAAAAAAAAAAAAAAAGGAGATTTGTGCGGCTGTGAGCAGTGACCGATTTGACATACACGGAAAGGTGCTATGTAGCCTAGCAGCTCGGCTGAAAGCCTGAAAAAAAAAACGTACGTACGTACACATGGAATCATGCAGCGATGTGAGTGGTACAGTAGCTGAAACGAAAGCTGCTGCACAGTAGTACATTTCACTCTAGCCAAGCGGCTACGGAATAACTTGGCCAGACGGTCTCTTGGTCCGGCCCGACCGACCGCTTTCGCACACCCACAAAAGCAGTTTTTTCGCACCCCGCCGGTCCGATCGCTGCGTGATGGTGATCGGGATCGCGATCGCTTTCCTTTCTACCCCGTCCGTCGTCTCGTCTCCTCTGCTTGCACGCATTCGCGTCCTTTGGGCAAAGTGAAAAAACCACACCAACACAGTGAGGGACCGATCGAGGCGTCAAAGCAAGCACGAAACTTCCTCTCGCTTTGATCGCCTTTCCCCTTTCGATCATTGCCTTCTCTCGATCTCGCCAGGTGCAGTGGCAGTGCAAATAAGAGCCTTTCACTTTCGACCACTATGGCATTACCTTGCCCCCAACATACATACTAGTAGGTGATATGATGATAGGTTGGTCATAGGTGTGCCTCCAAATGCATCAGCCAGCCCATGGTTTCCCCTCCGGTCGTTCCTCCTTGGCTAGTTGATGATAGGCCTGGCGGCCGGCCAGTGGCCAAGGTCAGATTCAGATGCATGGCCATCAGTTGGCGTGCTGGGTGGTTCATCTAGGGCATTTGGGAAATTTGGGGCACACCTTATTAGCTTTTTGGCCAATTGCAATGCAAGGTACTTTCAGGGCCAAGTGCTGGTAACTTGCCAGAGATCGATGCACATTCCCTTTTATATATCACACTGTACGTACATGTGTTCTAGCTTAGCTACCTTTTCTTTACACCACTCGCCACTATCATTGTACTTTGTGTGGCCGGCCTTGCCTTTGCCCTTTGAGCAGGATGAGTGCAAGTAAGGGTGTGTGTGTGTGCGCCACCCTAGTGGGACAAAACACAAAACGCTCCCACAAGAATCCGGGGTCCCCCCGGTCCGGCCGGCAAGGTGTGTGCGCGTATCGTATCGTATGTGCGTGCTTGTCGCAGACACATGCATGTGGGTGGAATGGTGGATGCATGCATGGACCATAATCCGACATGTCAATCGGAGCTACGTACGTACGTACTATGAACCCTAATGGTTTCTAGTGATAACGAGGTGGCCCTCGCCTGCGACTGCGATCATAGCAGCTTGACATAGCCTACTCCGAGGAGACGAGCAGCTGGCTTCTCTCTTTCTTAGCACGTTTTTTTTAAACAGAAACGGAGGGGAGAGACCCCCCACCTAACTCTTGCTTAGCATGTTTAATTCACAGCATGCGCATAGTACAACTATGTACTACACAGATTAGTGGATCTCGTCATTCTAGAGATCATTGGAACCACACATGCATGGCTTCGTAGACGATGAAAAGATGCACGAGACATGCTTCATACCTGAAAGCAAATCCCGATGAATGATGTGAGTGATTCTTGGTAAAGGTAATCGAACTCGCACTGACAGCGTGCACATTGGCAAACGCTAACCACCTGAGAGGTTTTGGCCAGTGAAGCCAGAACAACTTTCCGTAGATACCCGATGAATGATGTGAGTGATTCTTGGTAAAGGTAATCGAACTCGCACTGACAGCGTGCACATTGGCAAACGCTAACCACCTGAGAGGTTTTGGCCAGTGAAGCCAGAACAACTTTCCGTAGATATTTTTTGTGGCTCGGGTAAGACAGGTGACGTTGTTTTGTTATGAGAGAAAAACACCGTTGAATAGCTAATTAGTGGGCAACGATCTGCTGCATTGAGTGTTGTCTTTGCTAGAGGGATACAATTAATCGATTGTATGAAATTGGATTAATTAGAAGTTATGTGATGACCAAGTAATAATACAATTGAGATTTGAGCATCCGTTTCTTTGTATGAAATATGATATATGTATTCCTTATTTAACCTAAAAAGGTGCTGATATGGTCAACCGCAGCACTATCACGAAAAAAAAACTATGGTCAACCGCGGCGTCAAAGTCTAAAAAAAAAAGTGGACAGGGACGGCGAGAGGCTGACGGCGGCCCATAGACCTTCCGGTGGCGGTGGGCAACGGTGCTGGATCAGGCCCAGACATGGCCCACACGACCGCACCACACGCCCCCAAAGCAGCAAGGACGCCTGCGAGGGGGGCTGAGGATTCGCTGCTCGTCCATCACTGAAGCTGTGACGGGGTAGGGGACGTGAAAAGACGAGGAGAGGCCGGCACCGGCAGCATCCTCTGCGCCGGTGAAAAGGCGTCGTTACTCCTCCCTCCGCTTCCGCCTGCTGCGTTGCTCTTGCACATTTTAGGCCGTCCGGGACCGGGTAAAAAAGGCTCGCTCTGCTCTCCGCTCGCTGCCAGTCTCTGCGCCGGAGAGGAAGAGGAACGCGGTGGCGCTTTGACAGGACCTCTTTTCTCCGTTCCACAGTGCGTCGCATTGGTCGTCCCTTTCAATGCCATTCATCAGGGATTCATCAGAGCTTCAGAGATTCATTCAGTAACCTTGGCAGGCGTGTCGACCGCTTTTCTTGCAGTTGCAGGCCAGCCAGTTCGGTTGCCGCAGCGGAGTTTGATCTGCTCAAAGATTCGGTCTCCGATCCTGTTGACCGACCACCGAGCCCACTGGTCTTTGCTTGCGAAATGGCAATGCTCACCACCAAGCCAGCAGCCTAAAACCAGCGCTATCGTCTCAGAGAGGAGCAAAGGAAGGAAATGTAGCACGTCATTCAGTGTTCAAGTAGTACAAGCTGCCGAGTAAAGAATGTTGGAGAAGGTAAACAACAGTTTCATCAACCTAAGAGTATACATTAGCTGTATGAAGGTGTATTAAATTACATTGTAGTAGGTGGATGGAAAACACACACGTTGCCCAACATTCTTGCCTGCTCGACTGCTCCTCATCCCTGGTTTCTAAATTATCACGACCATGGCGTGCTACCTGACTCTTTATATCTGTCCAAGTTCAACCTCAACACCTAGTAGCGCAAGTGTGCTTGGGATCCAATGTAACTGCTACCCCCATGGCCCCACCCTCATTGCAACTTGGAGCAAAACCCTGTCCATCATGAAGGAAAAGAACACGATCTTTTTTAGACGAACTTTGATGTGATGATACATACCTGGAGGCAAGTTCCTTCTTTCAGTCCTGTGTCCCTTTAGCCCCAGAAAACTCCTTGTTTCCCTTTGCTGCTAAGGTTAACAGTGACATTCGGTAAAAAAAAAAAAAAAAAAAAAAGGTGAACAGTGATTTCAGGGCCCGCGAGATGTAAAGGTTGCGATGCAGTTCTTGAGATCAGATCAGATCAGATCACACACGTATTCTTGCATCTGCAGGGGACGATTTTCCAAGTCTTAAATAATATATGGGCCACTTGTCGTCCTGCTCACTCACACATGCACAGAAGAGAGAACTGGGAAGGAACCCCTGGTGGAAATTCTCTTGGTTTCTTTATCGCAGACAAGAATCTTCGCTAATGACAGCACGTTCGCAATGAGACAAGGATCATATGTGCAAATCATTGCATTTTTCGACTGTTTGTGCCACCGTCTCTCCCTGTTCTCGTGACAGAATTCAACAGCACAAAAGAATTGTGAACGGGAAAGAGACAAAACTTTCAAACTCCAGCAGACATACGGTAAATTAGCAATTTAGAATGCACATGCCACATACTACTAAGCCATAGTGAAACATAGAGATCATAGATCAAGTGATTTGTATTTAGTGTTCCTCTAACGTGTGTACCACTTCTCACCGTGTCGCTCTTTTGAGTTTGTAAAACTTCCCACTTCCAATTAATGAAACACGCACGCTTAAAAAAAAAAAAAAAACTACCAATAACTTGTACTCCTAGAAAAGAATGCATTTTCATATGAACTTAACAGCAACTTTGTGTCAGAATGATAACACAGAACTGGATAATAGTAGAACTATACTTTGCAAGATCAAAACTCTAAAACTTCTCTCTTAAGCAACTTTTCAGTCAAATAGCAACACCAAAGTCTGGGCACCTGGGGCATTTTTTAAAAATCTCAATTCCAATGTCCAATAGTGCCTACAGCTTCCTAACTTTGACACGAAGCTCGGAGGCGAGTTGGGGATGATCAGACGGCATGCACTACTCCGGCCGCTTCAGTCTCCGTGCTCAACGAGTTCCGACGTGCGCGGGGGCGCCTTTATAGGGCGATTTGGACGCGCGGATTACACCAAATCTCGAGAAAATCAGGACTCTGCTGCCGATTTCCACCGTTCATAAGAGTCCCGTGTCGGACTGGGGTAGGAGAAGGGCGTCGAGAGGCCGACCAGTGGGGACACGGCGTCAGTGCCGCAAGGCAACGGTCGGCATGGCAGAGAGACAGAAAGGGAGACGAGAGCGGACTGGGCCATCGCCCTTGCTGGGCCTCGCAGAATAGAGGAAGAGGAGTAGGCCGAACTGATATTTGGGCTGGTTGGTTTTCAACTGAGACATGGAGGGGAAAATATTGGAGGGCTGGGCTACATTGAAGAAACGGGCTATAAGAGGGAGAGAAAAGAAAAATGTTTTCTTTCATTTCGAAGCTTACAAAGAAATTTTCAATCACAAATCATTTCAAACTTTTAAAATTTATAAATAGACTACAAAAAAAAAAATTCTTAAAATAAATTTGAAGGTAGATTTAAACTATTTATTTCGGAACTTTTCAAACCCTCTTTTGAGTCCTTTTTAAACTCTATTTTGGAGAATTAATTTTTTGAGAGAATATTGTTGAAAAAGGACACAACCTATCCGAGGTTTAAATGTTTTTTTTTAATAAATTCAATTTCACTCAAATCAAACTATGCAACCTACGTGAATGCAATAACAAATTTTCATTGGCTTGTAAAAGTTTTATAAAACAACATTTTCACTTTAGAAATTGGATTAAATCTTAGATTTTTTTTTGAAAAATATTAAATTGTTTACTTTGTTTAGTATTTATTATTCACAAACCAAAACTAGAATTTTTGGGGTGTGATAGAGGCTGTCGCTTCCCAAGTTTTATTTAGAGTAAAGTGCATCTTTGCGTCCTCAAACTATTGAGGTCTTCCCATCATCTCGAACTATCAAAGCGACTATCACGGGTCCCTAAACTATCGTGACCGCACACCAACAGTCCAAAAACCCGCCACGCGAAAGCAGCGACATCGGCGTGGCACGGCAAGGTTGGCGGCGGCATCTAAGAAATTGGCCCGCCGCCAAACCCGGCCGTGCCACGTCGATGTTGTTGCTCGCGCGGGTTTTGGGTTTTGGACCGTTAGTGTGCGGTCATGATAGTTTAGGGACCCAAATAGTCGTTTTGATAGTTTGATGACCCAGATGGGAGGACCTCGATAGTTTGAGGACCTAGCATGCACTTTATAAAGGTTTTGTGTATAATTTGTGTAGATTCCTATAAAATTATGTTGATAAGTTTGTTCATAAAATACTATACATAAAAGCTATATGTAGTAAGGTATATGTATAAGTTATGTTTGTAACTTTGTCACGTTTAAGGTCACATTTTTTTTTGTATAAATTAGATGTATAAATTATATAAATTGCACATAAAAGTGATGTGTCTAACTTTATAAATTTTCTTCTTTTTTTTTTTGGTTAAAATTTGAAAACTTTCTAGAAAAGGAATGTTGAGGATTTTTTTATCTAATAAAAATGCAAAGTCGCAGAATGTCTGAAATCGTTCGTTTGGTTTTGTTTCGGTGAACGTTTGCCAACTAGTGGCGTCGCCGATCCCAATTCCGTCCTCTTCATCTTCTATCCGGTGCGCCTCGCTAGTTGTTCGCTTGGGCTTTCCAATCCCACAGACTATGGTGCACATACCGTACCTGGTGAAGAGTAGAGGAAGGAGTAGTTCCAAGCAGGAGCCAAGCACAGAGTCCTTGATCACAAGATGGTTCGCTTATATATCTTGCCCCCATCTGTTCAGTCGACAAAAGCATATATAGGCCGTTTGAACATGTGGTGAGGCAAGCATGACAGGATCTGGTTGGAATCATAAAGTGTGGTAGAAAGAACTACAGTATGTATAGTTTATTCTACTACACTTACATTCTTTCTGTTATATTACCTTGAATCGGTATATAATAAATAAGTGGATTGAAATAATAGTGCAGCTCAACTTCTTTTTTTCACTGTATCCACTTAATTTCAATCAAGTCAAAATAAAATGAATAGAAGGTAATTCTTCATTGAAAAAATGCAAAGAGAGAGGAAAAGAATACGAGAATAGACTATAGGAAAAAAAAAGAAGAAACCTATGAAAAGCCAAACAGTCATAAATAAATAAAGGGAGAGAAGAATCAATCTCGGATGCTACAGACTATGGATTAACTGAGGAATGGTACTTCCTCTCAGAAGTTTATGTTACCGGAACAAGACGGGCATAGTAGCCACAAGACAAGAACAAGAAGCAACTGATCAAGGACATGTTCGGTTGGCCGGGATTGTAACCAACCCTCCGTAGATCACCCTGGCTGAATAAAATCCAGATCCTAGTTTTTTTAACAACAAAACACGTGATAATTTAGCCCACACGAGGATTTTTCTATGGCCAATTCTTGGTGAAACCCCCACACCCAACCTGGAATCGATCCACTCCTCCAGAGTCATGGAATGAATCCCCGCGCTGGGTCCTTACCGCAGCTAGATTAAGACCTGCTTGCCGACATCTCCCCTGCTTGCCGGAGTCCTTGGCCTGGAATGAATCCCCGTGCCTGCTTGCCGAAACCTCAGGGGCAGCTGGATTAAAAACTCTCTAAACCGAAGCACTATTGAACTGGGGCATTTCTGAGAGCCCAAACTGTTAATCAGATGGCACGAAACTGACGAAAGGTTCCCCATAGTAATTGCACTTAAAGAGCATCACTTGCCATCCTAATTTATGCTTCATGAGTCACAAGATGCTTTGGTGTCTAGCCAAACAAGATGTTATGATGTCTGCAACACCATAAGACCCCAGTTCTCTTCGAGATTTCAAACTTGTAGGGAAGTTGGCCCAATGGCAACAACTTGAAACCAAGTTTCCAATCAATCCTGCAGTGATTTTTTTTTTTCTGGAGTCAATTATCTCATGGTGTATCTAAAATCATACAAATGGTTCTTGCATCATAGTTTATCCTCGGGATATCTGTGTTTCACCAGTAGCCTCTGCAACTGCAATCACCTTTCTTAATTGTGTGGTACCTATTGACATCCCGTACTACAATTACTCTATCGATCACCATGCTAGCATACTTGAAGAATTCATGGCAATGAGCACATATTCGCAAGTTCTTAACTATTCTCAACACCTTTCCTGATGGTGCGGCACCACTGATCAACCCATATGCAAGGGCCAATCTTTCACTATGATGCCAAAACCCCTCATCTGCCTCCTTGTACCCTAACTTCTCTACCTCTTGAATCAATTCATTCAGCTTGTCATATATCTCTAGCAGTTGTTCATGCCTTCTTTCGTTTGCAACAAACACATGTACCAGCCCTCTGACCTCAATCCAACTCCGGCCACCTTCCTTCCTGACTCCACGGTCCCTCATTGCAGTCCATGCCTGAGCCTCCTCATTCTTTTTCCCAGCTGCTGAGTAGACGTTGGCAAGCATGACATAAGTTGAGTCATCCTTGGGATTAAACTCCAGAAGCCTCTGTCCCATAGATTCTGCCATGTCAACCTTGCGGTGAACCACACAGCCCACCAGAAGCGTCCGCCACACTGCTGCATCAGGCTTGCATGGCATTTTACAAGCAACGCTCTCTGCATCCTCTAGACGCCCCACTCGTGCCATTGCACCCACCACGCAAGTATAATGCTCAAGGCCAGGCTTCACACTGTACTTCGACTGCATTGCTTCCAACCAAAACTCAGCTTCAGTGGCTGCTCCGGCATTACTACATGCTGTGAGAATAGCAAGGAATGTTAGCCCATCAGGAGCAAAACCCAGCCCCATCATTTGGTTAAACAGCCCAATGACCGCTTGCACATCTCCCTGCTGAGCGTGAGCAGACAGCACCGCATTCCATGTGATCAGGTTCCGGTCACCGCCCAACCCCTCAAAAACCTTGGCTGCGTCATCCACAACTCCAGCCTTACCATAAGCATCCACCAGGGCAGTCCCAACAGCCACATTTCCATCAAGCCCAACCACCACCGCATGCGCATGAATCCCACAAGTCTGCTCCAGCACAGCAAGCCCTGCAGCGGCACGGAGAGCACCGGACAGTGCATACATGGTAGAATCAACAGCATTTGCGCGCATACCAGCGAACACAGAGAGAGATTCTTCGTACCGCCCGTTCTGTGAGAGCCCAACAATCGTGGAAGAGTAGCAGACGGGGTCACGATTTGCCACGGGAATTTCATCGAACAGCTGGCGGGCGGACGCGGGGGAGCGGGATCGACAGTAGAGGGTGATAAGGCAAGAGGCGGAGTAAGGAGACGAAGAGAGGGCGAGCTTGAAGGCTAGGGCGTGCACGAGCGGTGCGAGGGACGGCCGCATGGAGCGGAGGAGTGAGGAGAGCGGGCCGTCGGCGAGGAGGGCCGAGGACATGCCAAGGACGCGGCGTAGGAGCGGGAGCGCGGAGGCCGGGGAGGACGCGGAGAGGGAGGAGAGCGAGGAGGTGAGCGAGGCGGCGGTCGGGCGGAACGGGAGGCGGGACAGGAGGGGCAGCGAGAGCGACGGCGGGTAGCGGGAGAGGAGGAGGTTGTAGGCGGCGCGGGAGGACCAGGCGGTCTTCACCAGGACCGCGTGGAGAACGGCCGGGTCGCCACCCGCTTCGGCCACCGTGGAGGCCGAGGCCCTGAGGGACGCGACCGCGGCCGCGGCGAGCATGGGCGTCTAAGGCGGGATGCGATGATCGGCGACGGCGAGGCGGCGGTTTTCGGGGTATGGGTTGTTCTGGAGCGGCGGCAACGCGGGAATGCTGATTTGAAGGCCTGTGGATCCTCTACTAGGAGAAATTGGCTATTTTTTTGCGTCGAAGCGGGTTTATTTGAAATGCCATTAAATTTTTTTGCCTTTGTTCTACCATTTTCAAGTTTGGACACCCGCTAAAATGCTCTGGCCTTTTTTCTTCCCGTTTTGCCCTTCTCAATTCCTTTCTTTTCACGGTCGCCTACCAAATTTCTCCACGGACAGCGTCGCGCTTACGCATTTGCGAAGAACGGACAGGGATATTTTCCAACACCGGGCCGTGCTCACCGCTTTGCCTGAGCCGCGACCATGCCGCGCTCGCTGGAAGCCTTAGCCGCGCGCCGCCGCCGCTGGCGCCCGTGGCCACCGCCGCCACCTCGCCGGAGTTACTTTGGCCGCCTTGCCCCACGGCCGTTGCCGCCCCGGAACGCACGGCCGGCTCCCGTAGCGCCTCTTGCCGGCGCGCCAGACGCTGTTGCGCCACCGAGGCTAGGAGCGGAACGGCGAGGATGACGCTGAGCGTGGCGATCGTAGAGGAGGACGCAGCGCCGCAGGCGCCACCGCCGCCGGCCGTCGCATCCCCGCTATTGGCACGCATGGATCCATCCACGGTGGCGGCGCGCCGGGTTCGCGGGTCGCTTCGGCGCCTGCAGGCCCGTCGCGGCGGCGGCAGGCGCCATGGCGCACACCGAAGTGCGGCGCGACGGGCGGCTGGGCCTCAAGCGCCGCCGCACAGGCGGCCGCGGTGTCGCGCACCGACGCGAGGAGTACCGGACCCTTCGTCGCCCGGAGCGAGCGGCGTGCGTCGTGAGCGCCGGCCCCGCCGCCGCTCCCCGGCCCCGAGCACGCGAGAGCGGAGCCCCAGCCAGCCGACCGGCTATGGCGCACGCGGCCTGGCGCTTTTGGCGCGGCCACGCTGATCGAGCGACCTGGCGTGCGGAGCGGCGCTGGAGGCGAGTGGGAGAGCATCGGCCGCGCCGTCTCGTCGGTCGACGGCGGCGGCGTCGTCTCACCTCCCCACGACGAACAAGCGGATAGACAATGGTAAGGGGCAAAACGGGAAAGACAAAACTGAATTTGGGGTCCAAGGCGTTTTAGCGGGTGTCAAAGCAGTTTGTGGCGGCAAAACGGCGGCCGAAAAATTTAATGGCATTTCAAATAAAACCCGTTCTTCGACGGCAAAAATAGCCAATTTCTCCTCTACTAG
>JADLZK010010812.1:0-90869 GCA_015847255.1 Hyparrhenia diplandra
ATAAATAAATAATCTAATGGAGTAATTCTAATGTATCTAGTCATGGCCATACAAATAAATAGCTAGGATCATATGCAACACTATCTAAAGCATGGTTAGGTCTAGGATACCGTGGAGACTCCGGATACCATACGACCCGATGGGAAGCATTTACTTAACTCCCTCGGCACACACGAACGTGGGGGATTTCGGGGTCAAGGCTTGTCACCACCAAACGCCCTCCCCTCAACCGTGGCATGCACTCATATCCGCGGTAGAAATCAATACCGGCACCATGCCCACATAAATCAGAAACACTACTCTTGTCCCCCAAGGATCCCCGCATGAATGGACGGACTAGAACAAGAGCAAACTCAAGGAACAACGACCCATATCCCACCTCTAATCAAGTTAGGCATATGATGATCGATGGCCAGAGATGAGCATGTCAAGATTATGATATGTAAACTATATGCTAGTTCATATACACCAACACTAGAACATGAACAAACTATACTCTAGTTCATAAGTTAGGCCAAGAACATAGATATAAGACTTGCAAATAGAAGAATGCTCCATTGAGAGATATATTACCAAGGCACTTTCTTCTAGGGACAAGCCCCTCCTTGTAGCTCTTCTACTCCAAGTGCTAACCAAGAACTAAGAAGAAGAAGAAAGAAGAAGTAGAAGAAGAGAGAGAGGTAGAGGTGGTAGAGAGGGAAGATTGCCGGCTTTGTCGGACTCCAAGTGGTGTGTAGAGAGGGAAGAAGAGGGACTACTTATACACTTGGAGGCCTAAGTGCTAATTTACACCAAAACTGACACAGTAAACCTTCCTAACCGAGCAAACCCACCATCCACCGGGAATCCCCATTTAGGGTGCAAACCGCCCCGAGTCGGGCTAAACCGCTAGGGGAGAGGCGGCCGACTGGTGGTAACTCCCGGCCTCGGCCAGCGGTCTTGGTGGGGTGTGTCGCCGACTTGAAAGTTGGAGTCGGGCTTGGCTCGCCCAATTTTGATGTTTGGTGCCATACGGCCCAATGGAAGCATTTACGAACTCCTACGGCACACACTCGAACGTGGGGGATTTCAGGGGCAGTCAAGGCTTGTCCGACCAAGCCGCCTACCCCCTCAAGCAGTGGCGTGCACTCATATTCGGCGGTGTCGTAATACCCAGGGCACCATGCCGCATATCGAGAGCACTACTCTTGTCCCCCGGGATCCCCACTTTCGTCGAATGGGCCGGACTAGAACAAGAGCAAACCGAAGGAACAGAACCGATATCCACCCCTCTAATCAGAGTTGGGCGCATGATGATCGATGAAGAAGCTGAGATGAACATGTCAAGATTATGATATATGTAAAACTATATGCTAGTTCATATACCAACACAAGAACATGAACAAGACTACTCTAGTTCATAAGTTAGGCCAAGAACATAGATATAAGACTTGTAAATAGAAGAATGCTCCATAGAGAAGATATATTACCAAGGCACTTTCTTCCTAGGAGACAAGCCCTCCTTGTAGCTCTTCTCTCCAAGTGCTAACCAGAACTAAGAAGAAGAAAGAAAAGTAGTAGAAAGAGAGAGGTAGAGGTGGTAGAGAGAGGAAGATTCTTTGGTTTTCTTTGGACTCCAAGTGGTGTGTGTTGAGAGAGAGGGGAGAGAGGGGGACTACTTATACATCTGGAGGGAGGGGCCTAAGTGCTAATTTACACAAAACCGACCTGGTAAACCTTTCCTAATCTGAGCAAACCGACCATCCATGGCGGGAATCCCCATTTGGCGGTGCACGAACCGCCTCGAGTTGGGGCTAAACTCGCCTCGAGGGAGATGCGGCCGCTCAGTGGTCTTGGCGCACCCCCGGGCTTCGGCACGGGCCGGGTCTTGGTGGGGGTCGTCTTTCGACTTGAAAAGTTGTGGCGGGCTTCGCTCGGCCCAATTTGATTTTTGGTCGATTTGCTCCTGGGCTTGTGTTTTGCAATACGGCGCTTTCTGGATGGCATACTTTTGGTCGATTTCCACTTGCTTTTATTATAAATCGCAAAATAAAATACTAGACACTACAAGTGAAATTTTATTAGTGATAAATGCATATGAGTATAAAAAGGTATAGTTTTACTTTCCTTTATGGTAGTAAGTTGTGGGGAAAAAATATGTGGATTGGTGATAGTCAACAAACTCCCCAAGCTTACCCCCTTGCGGCCTCCTCGAGCAAAGAGATAAGTACTTGGTTGTTGATCGGGAGTTGCTACTGCCGATTACATTTTTCAAGTGCCCGGGGTTATAATAAGATTTTCTACTAGAGTTTGAATAAAATGGCACATCTTTTTCCCACCCTTTTTATTACCTTTCATCGTGGCGGGGCTTTTTAGCTTTTCTCAAAAAGTCTTGGGGCGGTTGCGGATAGAGCAGATTTATAATAGAAATACTTATCATTCGTCCTTTTGATCAACTTTCTTATCCGGGATTTATTTAGTTAGATAATATTTATTTTTTTATGGGCTTTATAGCTATATATGGGCTTTATATATATATAATATATATATATATATATATAGAGGTGGGCTCTTTAGCCCTAGACTTTTGTCTTTTATTTCCTCTTTTTTTTTTTTTTTTTTTAGAGATGTGGGCTCTACTAGCCCTCGGACACTTGTCCATTTTTCATCTCATTTTTTTTTTAGCATAGCCCATATCATTTCTCTTTTTTTTTTTTCAAAGTAGATTCCGGATGTCAAGTTTCTCTTTTGGACGAAGTCATAGCAAATCCATTTGTACCATATCATACTTGGCAACAACTTAGACTAGATAGAGCCTATGCAACCCACATGAATTAGGTTTTCGGGATGAGTTTTTAGACTTAGCCACTAAACCCAAACTTTAGAGAAATTCAAATTATAAACTAGGCATGTGCAAAGCATAAGATGAAAGCAACTATTTATCATTTCAACAAGGGACTAAGACTAAACATTTTTATAGCTTATATATTTAAACATTAAGGCACATAGAAGAGCTACTTATTCTATTTTTGGATTTTTTTTTAGTTTTTAGTTATATTTTTTTCTCGATGCAAGATTTGAAATTTAAACATGCTAAAATAAAATTTGATGGAAGTAAATATGCAATGCAATGATACTGCGGGGGTCCTTCCCAAGCTATCGGAGGCCTACATCGGGATCGAAGCCTTGGTACCTCGAATGCTTCCTCGGCGTGCATTGCGAGTAGCCATGTTGGACTCCAATTGGGTCCACCTCTGCGACTCTGCCGCTCCCGGTTCCAGCGCCCTTTATGCGGTGTTTTGCACATGGGTATTGAGCGAGTGCTCAATGTTCCTAGTGCGACGTCGAGGTGTCGTTTGGACACCGATAGCCTCTACCCCTTATGGTGGCTGTGTCTTTGGGATCGGGTGGGGGCATATCGTCGTCGGGCCGTCGTCAAAGTCAAATCTGTTGGCCCTCCATCTTCGCCAGTATCTCCTTCGAGGCCACTCGATGGTGCCGGTGAAATGCGAGGCGGCGGCTCCCACCTAGGATCATACCGGGTATTACCCCTAGGGTCCCCATAGGATGAGCCATCTTTGCTGAAACACCGGTGTAGGCGTGGCCGTGGCTGTGGCGTGAAGTAGGGCCCATGGGAGGGAGGATCCGACCTCAGGTCTCCCGACACCTAGCGTGAAGAACCGATGGGGGTGTCTTTCCGCAAGTAAGCTATCGCCATCTCGAGCTCAAATGTTAGTACCTAACTTTTATACAACCTGTAAGTCCGGGTTAGGTAACCGAACTATAGTTGCATAGCCGGGGAAAAGATGACCAAGCTCGCCGGATGGTAAAATCTTAACTAAGTGCCCCCGCACACAAGCTGCGCGATCCAAAAATCCGGGGTGTGGAAATGTACTCTATACGCCGATTATCCAAAGCTTCAATCGCAGGGCGAAGCGGCGTGTGATAAGAGATGCGAGGTGATAGGAACAACAACTTTATGATAATATGTAAAAAAGTTCATGCACATCTCTACCATCGGAGCTACTTTCTCCTTGTGGACAATAGCATAGAGTAATTTTAATTCAACCTCATTCACCCATCTAACCCCGTGTCTAGGAAACAAAGTCAACGAGATCCAGCGATGGATATATCTAAGTGATGGGTGCTGGATCTATGAGTGGTGAGGTTTGAAAGTACCGGCCTCATGAGCACCGGATATCTCCTCCCAAAAGTGGTTTCGACAAAGCGGGAAGAGCAAAGCATCTTTGTTTAGTGCACATCTATAGCTGAAACCCCGGTGACGAGCTAGGTCCGCCCACGTGACATGATAAAGTGTACCAAAAAGGCGGAAAAGAAATTCCCTAGCTGGTCCTCTACTAGTGTGCACAAGAAGCGTATTGTCGGGAGAAGAGAACCTTCCTCCTCAAGGGGAATATCCCGCCACCCGACTGCTCTCCAAAGGATATGGAATTCATCATCCATACCTGTTTGTTCGAGGAACTCGGGGTCGATTCTGGGCGTGTGTTGGAACACACGGTCCTTGAGTAGGAGATATGCTTGCATCTCCCGATCTCCACGGATGTCGAGTGGCGTCGGCGGCCGTCGATTGTCGGGGGAGCTTGAGCTTCTTCCTCCCGGATGGGTGGGCGTCTTCTTGCATGGGGGAGCCTTGAGATCGTCGAAGTTGGGGAGCTTGTGCTTGTTTGTCGTGAGCTATGTCTTGACGACGCCTCAACCCGCTAAAAGATCTTTCGGCTTTTTCTTCATGGCTTCGCAAAAATGATTGAGCAAGACCTTGGGTGTGCAAGGGTTAGATGAAAGTATGAGCTTTCACACCCGTGTTCTTGCTCGGCACAATATTTTTGGTGGAGAAAATGGAGTGTAGAACAAGTGGTAGAGAGTGTGAGAGTGAGAGAGAGTGAAAATAAGAGGTGGGTGCTCTCACCAGGTGCTTTCGGGCTATTTATAGGCGAGCCAACGGCCAGGGGGCCGCTCCACACAACGACTAGGAGCCGTTGTGGGCGGGACCCGCGCGGCGCCCGGCAGTGAGGGCGCGCCTTGGGGGTGCGCGCACCGCCCGAGGCCTCTATTTGCCGTGCTTTGGCGGCGTGCACAACGGTCCTAAAAGTTCGTGGGCCATTGTTTGCTCGCCTTTGGTTCGACCGTTTTCTCCCCTTTTGATTTCCTCCAAAAATTTTCAAATATAAATTTATTTTTAAATAGAAAAATTATTTTAAAAATATTTTTATATATACTTTTATGTAGAAAATATTTTTCTTTATTTTTCATGAAAGAATTTATTTTATTTATGAAGACTTTTTATTTTAGTTTTCAAAAATATTTACTTATAGATTTTATGTAATAAATATTTTTGTTAATTTTGATAACAAAATATTTTATAAAAACATTTTTTTAAATATACCCCATTTTTTTTTTTCTTTAGGGCAGGTTAGTTATAGTCACCGTTCGACTTTCCCCTCAAGCTTCTTGGCGGAGAGTACACGCCTCCGGGGTTTTGAGTCGGATCCTCCAACACTCCACACCGGTTTTCGATGATGATGATGATAGCGGGTGTGTTGTTGCTTGTACCCGATGAATGGGCACTTTACCGCCTTGTCTCTCGACATGGAAGGCGATGAAGCCCTTCCCCTGACCGATGTCGACTTTGGCGTATAGAGAAATGGTCTCCCCAAGAGGAGAGACACATCCTCTTTGGGCCCATGTCTTGGACCACAAAGTGCGGGGATGTACTCATCTTGGATTTTTAATCAACATGTCTTCGAGAACTCCCTCGGGCCGCCGTGTTGTTTGATTCGCCATCCGGAGGACAAATCTTGCAGGAGCAAGTGTCCCTCCATGGATTACATCGAGAAGGTGGCCTTGGACATCACGTTGATATTGGCCCCCAAGTCACAAAATGCATTGGCGAAGTTGTGGGGGGCCAATGGCACAACTAATGATCGGACGCCGGGGGGGTCTCCTTCTTGGCAATAAATGGCGAGTCCACGGGGATCTTCTTTAGCTCGGGTTGGATCGAGCCTCGGAGATATCATGTTAAGCCGACTCGTGTGGGACCTCGGGTTGCCTGGGATCCTTCCCAGTCGTTAAGCGGCACTTGGGCGGCAATCCGGGCGGTGTGTCTCTATCATTTTATTGAAGCTTAGCCGATTCTTTCACCGACGTCAACCCCTCGAGCTTATTATTCACTCCCCTCAAGGATCTTGTCTTGATGGCTCATCTTTTTGGTGAGGTTTTCGTTAATTTTGGCTTGGTCCAAGCACAGTCCTTTAATGATGGTTGACCAGGTTGTAAGTGGAGTTGTACCCCGGTTACCTTGGAATGGTGGCTTTGGTGGTTATTCAACCCGGCCGAGGTTGGCGATACCCGTTCTTCGTTGTTGATGAATGCGGCTTCTTCACGGGAGATCTCGGGCAGTTATCTCTCTGGTGGTTAACTTCACCACACGTCTCCGCGCGGGTCATGTGAGCGTGCGTGGCGTAAATTGGGTGTTCTTTGGGTAGTTGAGTCTGTGCTGCGCTCTTCCGACTTCTTGGCCGGAAGATCCATTTTTGCGGCAAGCATATCCGCCTCCTTCACGGTATGCATGCTTTTTGTGTTTTGGCTAGGGCCTGTCTTCGCCCCGGCTCCCGATTTGCCATCATTTTGTCAATCGGGGCTGTTGCGATCTATGGTGAGTGATAGAAATGCGCCACCAGCGGCGGCATCGAGGTGCCGATGATATGGCCGTAAGACCATTGTAGAAGTTCGGAGCACCGGCCGGTTCTCCATCCCGTGGTGCGGGCATGCTAGAATGTATTCTTGCGACCTTTCCCACGCCTCGGAATGGGTTCCATTGAATTCTGGCGGAAGTTGGCGATCCTTCCCCTCGGGTCATTGGTTTTGCCCATGGGGAAGAACTTAGCGAGGAACGCCCGCGAAAGCACTTGGCCCACATCGCGGCGACTTCCTTGTCCTTGTAGAACCATTGTTTTCGCCATCCCCACAAGGGAGAAAGGAAACAGGCGGATACTGGATAACGTCGGGTTCGGCGTCCTTGATGACGATGGAGTCGCATAGCTCAAGGAAGTGTTGGAGATGAGCGTTAGGCGTCCTCGCTAGGCAATCCACGAGAATGGGCGGCTCGCACCATGGTGTCGACCCAAAGTGTGCGATTCAAAGTTTTTATCGCCACATTCACCACCCCGGCCCGGTGGCACGCGTTGGTGGACGGCGGGGAGTAGAGAAATCGCGCGGCGACTTCCGGGTCATGGCTTGAGATGCGGTTGGTGCAGGGATGTCGGTTTATTTATCGGGGTTCGGCCCAAGAAGAAGCCGCACGATTTTGTTCTTCCTTAGGAGTGCCTGCGGATCGGAGATGAAGTTTTCAGCGGTAGGAAACCTCGACATACACTATCTGTTTTCATCCACAACAGGAGAAAACATAAAAGATTAGCCTGTATGAGCAAATGGTAGCCACGCATTACAGTTCATATTCATAGCCGACTAGTTTATTTTTTTTTTTTTTTTTTTCACAATGCCTTCCCCAACGGGCGGCGTCGAAATGCTTGTTGACATTCCTTAGCGCAATCAAAGGAAATAGGTATAAAACCCATCCCCAATAACGGCGCCGAAAAAATGCACCGACATTCCCAAAGTAAAGCCACCATGTCGGTGATCCGAAAGGGATTGTCAACGGGATAGATCTTGCCATCTTAGATATTTCATCCCGCAGCGCACGGATCTATCATTGTAGCATTTCACCGGAAGTATTCAGGGTATCGTTATTTATATTTTCCCAAAGGAAGGCATGTGTTTAATAAGCTAGCATGGCATCCGAATAGAGGAACATGTGTTTGCTTAGACCAAATTGTTCATAACGAGGGGGTAAGCAATAATGGTTTATGGATAGTGTGACACACACTTAAGAATCCACCAAACAAAAGGATAAAGAAAATAGATAAAGAATAAATGAATAACCTAATGGAGTAATTCTAATGTATCTAGTCATGGCCATACAAATGAATAGTTAGGTTCATATGCAACCGATCTAGGCATAGTTAGGTCTAGGATACCTGGGAGACCCCACCGGGAAGTGCTTCCCACCAAGGCATTTTAATTTAACTCCTACAAAGACATACGAACGTGGGAGGGGATTTCAAGGTATGGTCAAGGCTTGTCACGACCAAGCCGCCTACCCTCAACCGTGGCATGCACTCATATTCGCGGGTGTCGTAATACCCGGGCACCATGCCCGCATATCGAGCACTACTCTTGTCCCCCGGGATCCCCACTCGTCGAATGGACGGACTAGAACAAGAGCAAACCCAAAGGAACAACGAACCGATATCCCACCTCTAATCAAGTTAGGCATATGATGATCGATGAAGAACTAAGATGAACATGTCAAGATTATGATATGTAAACTATATGCTAGTTCATATACCAACACAAAAACATGAACAAGACTATACTCTAGTTCATAAGTTAGGCCAAGAACATAGATGTAAGACTTATAAATAGAAGAATGCTCCATAGAGAAGATATATTACCAAGGCACTTTCTTCTAGGAGACAAGCCCTCCTTGTAGCTCTTCTACTCCAAGTGCTAACCAAGAACTAAGAAGAAGAAGAAAGAAAGAAGTAGAAGAAGAGAGAGAGGTAGAGGTGGTAGAGAGAGGAAGATTGCCGGGTTTGCTGGACTCCAAGTGGTGTGTGTTGAGAGAGGGAGAGAGGGGGACTACTTATACACTTGGAGGAGGGGCCTAAGTGCTAATTTACACCAAAAACCGACCTGGTAAACCTTCCTAATCTGAGCAAACCAACCATCCCATGGCGGGAATCCCCATTTGGCGGGTGCACGAACCGCCTCCCCGAGGTCGGGCCGAAAACCGCCTCAAGGAGGTGCGGCCGCACTGGGGTGGGTAGCGCACCCCCCGGCTTCGCCCCGCCCGGGTCTTGGTGGGGTGTCATCGCCGACTTGAAAAGTTGTGGGCCGGGCTTGGCTCGGCCCAATTTTGATGTTTCGGGTCGATTTGCTCCTCGGGCTTGTGTTTTGCAATAATGCGCTTTCGGATGGCGTACTTTGGTCGATTTTCCACTTGTTTTTATTAGAAATCTGCAAAATAAAATACTAGACACTACAAGTGGAATTTTATTAGTGAATAATGCATATGAGTATAAAAGGTATAGTTTTACTCCCTTTATGGTAGTAAGTTGACGGGAAAAATATATCGTTGGTTACCGTCAACAAACTCCCCAAGCTTACCCATTTGCGCGTCCTCGAGCAAAAAAAGAGATAAGTACTTGGTTGTTGATCGGGAGTTGCTACTATGCCGATTACATTTTACAAGTGCCGGGGTTATAATAAGATTTTCTACTAGAGTTTGAATAAAATGGCACATCTTTTTTCCCACCCTTTATTACCTTTCATCGTAGCGGGGCTTTTTAGCTTTTCTCAAAGTCTTGGGTGGTTGCCGGATAGAGCGGTTATAAAGTAAATACTTATCATTCATCCTTTTGATCAACTTTCTTATCCGGGATTTATTTAGTTAGATAATATTTATTTTTTTGAGAAAGTATGGGCTTTATAGCTATATAAATATATATATATATATATATGGTGGGCTCTACTAGCCCTAGACTTTTGTCTTTTATTCCCTCTCTTTTTTCTTTTTTTTTTTTTTTAGAGATGTGGGCTCTACTCGCCCTCGGACACTTGTCCATTTTTTTCATCTTTTTTTTTTTAGCATAGCCCATATCATTTCTCTTTTTTTTTTTTCAAAGTAGATTCAGGATGTCAAGTTTCTCTTTTTGGACCTAAGTCATAGCAAATCCATTTGTACCATATCATACTTGGCAACAACTTAGACTAGATAGAGCCTATGCAACCCACATGAATTAGGTTTTCGAGGATGAGTTTTTAGACTTAGCCACTAAACCCAAACTTTAGAGAAATTCAAATTATAAACTAGGCAATGTGCAAAGCATAAGGCGAGCAACTATTCATCATTTCAACAAGGGACTAAGACTAAATATTTTTATAGCTCATATATTTAAACATTAAGGCACATAGAAGAGCTACTTATTCTATTTTTGGATTTTTTTAGTTTTAGTTATTTTTTTTTTTCTCGATGCAAGATTACTGGAATTTAAACATGCTAAAATAAAATAAAAATTTGATGGAAGTAAATATGCAATGCAATGATACCGCGGGGTCCTCCCCTAAGCTATCCGGAGGCCTACTAATAGGATCGAAGCCTTGGTACCTCGAATGCTTCCGCGCGTGCATTGCGAGTAGCCATGTTGGACTCCAATTGGGTCCACCTCTGGCTCGCGACTCTGCTTTGCTCCCGATTCTTCTTTGCCATCATGCGGTGTTTTGCACATGGGTATTGAGCGCAGTGCTCAATGTTCCTAGTGCGGACGTCGAGTCTTGTTGCACTGGATACCGATAGCCTCCACCCCTTGTGATGGTACTGTCTTTGGGCTTTGGTGGGGGCATATCGTCTGAATTTGTCGTCAAAGTCAAATCTGTTGGCCCTCCATCTTCTTTGTATCTCCTTCGGGCCACTCGATGGTGCCGGTGTCGAGGCCGCGGCTCCCACCTAGGATCATACCCGGGTATTACCCCCAGGGTCCCCCCATAGGATGAGGCCATCTTTGCTGAAACATCCGGTGTAGGCGTGGGCGTGTTTTGTGGGCGTGAAGAAGGGCCCATGGGAGGAGGATCCGACCTCCGGTCTCGACACCGCTGCGTGAAGAACCGATGGGGGTGTCTTTCTGCGCCAAGCTATCGTGATCTCGAGCTCAAATGTTAGTACGACTTTTATACAGCTGTAAGTCCGGGTTAGGTAACCGAACTATAGTTGCATAGCCGGGGAAAAGATGACCAAGCTCGCCGGATGGTAAAATCTTAACTAAGTGCCCCCGCACAAGGCTCGCATAACCGTCCAAAAATCCACGGGTGTGGAAATGTACTCTATCTGGCGATTATCCAAAGCTCCAATCGCGAGCGAGGCATGTGATAAGAGATGCGGTGGTGACGGGAACAACAACTTTTGTGATAATATGTAAAAGTTCCTGCACATCTCTACCACTTTGGAGCTACTTTTTTCCTTGTGGACAATAGCATAGAGTAATTTTAATTCAACCTCATTCACCCATCTAACCCCGTGTCTAGGAAACAAAGTCAACGAGATCCAACGATGGATATATCTAAGTGATGGGTCTTTGGATCGTGAGTGGCGAGGTTTGAAAGTACCGGCCTCATGAGCACTTAGGATATTTCCTCCCAAAAGTGATTTTTGACAAAGCCTGGGAAGAGCAAGCATCTATGTTTAGTGCACATCTATAGTTGAAACCCCGGTGATGAGCTAGGTCCGCCCACGTGACATGATAAAGTGTACCAAAAAAGGCGGAAAGAAATTCCTAGCTGGTCCTCTACTAGTGTGCACAAGAATTGAATTGTCGAGGCGAGAACCTTCCTCCTCAAGGGGAATATCCGCCACCCGACCGCTCTCCAAAGGATATGAAATTCATCATCCATACTGTTTGTTCGAGGAGCTCGAGTCGATTCGGCGTGTGTTGGAACACACGGTCCTTGAGTAGGAGATATGCTTGCATCTCCCGATCTCCACGGATGTCGAGGTACGCGCCGGCGTTCGCCGTCGATTGTCGGGGGAGCTTGAGCTTCTTCCTCCCCGACGGGTGTGCGTCGTCTTCTTGCATGGGAGTCTTCAAGATCGTCGGGTTGAGGGCGGAGCTTGTGCTTGTTTGTCGTGAGCTATGTCTTGACGCCGCCTCAACCCGTGAAGATCTTCCCTAGCTTTCTTCATGGCTTCTCAAAAAACGATTGAGCAAGACCTCGGGTGTGCAAGGGTTAGATGAAAGTATGAACTTTCACACCCGTGTTCTTGCTCGGCACAATGTTTTTGGTGGAGAAAATGGAGTGTAGAACAAGTAGGAGAGAGTGTGAGAGTGAGAGAGAGTGAAAATGAGAGGTGGGTGCTCTCACACCGGTGCTTTCGGGGCTATTTATAGCCGAGCCAACGGCCGAGGGTCGCTCCACAAAACGGCTAGGAGCCATTGGCGAAGTCGGGGCCCGAACGGCGCCAAAGATGCGGGGCGGCGCGCACCTTGGGGTGCTTGGCAAGACCGTTGCATTTCTTAAGCGCAATCACTAGAAACAAAGGTTTAGAACCCATCTCCAATAACGGGCGAAAAATGCGCCGTTGACATTCCTAAGTGAAACCACCATGTCGGTGATAACACTAGGCACATCAACGGTGATAGATCTTGCCTAAGAAGATATTCATCCAAAGCGCACGGATCTATCATTGTAGCATTTCACCCGAAGTATTCAGTGGTATCGTTATTTATATTTTCCCAAAGGAAGGCATGGTGGAAAAGGATCTAATAGAGACATGAAGGGATAACATGACTATGTAATGGACCAATGCTCATGACAGAGGGGATATAAGGGAACGGTAAAGGGATAACTTGACACACTCACTCAAGCCAAACTCAAGGATAAAGATAAATAAGGAATAAAGAAAGTCCTAAGTGGAGCATACGTGATTCTAGTCATGGTTGTGCATAGAACCGGTTGATAGTCGTGCAACACGCATGGGCGAGTGAGGTCGGAATCGAGAATGAAATGGACGGGGAGACCTCCCCGAGCATCCGCCTGGAAGGAAGGCATTTACGAACTCCTACAAAGACACACTAACGTGGGGGGGATTTCAAGGGACGGTCAAGGCTTGTCACGACCAAGCCGCCTACCCCTCAACCCGTGGCATGCACTCATATTCGAAAGGATACCGCATCCCGGACACCACGCCCCGCATACTAGGACACTACTCATGTCCCCATGGCCCCCACCCTACGGATGGTCGGAATAGGACACCGAGCAAGCCCCGGAAGGACACAACGAACCGCCATTCAAAGACAATCCCGACACTACCCAATTATATTGCATGAATGGTTTAAGCATAAAGTTCTATATGACGATATCACAACATAGAAACTATAGACTAGTTCATGTGTCATGATCATGTCAAGAACAACATGTTAGATCATAAGATAAATCATGAGGTATAGAAATAACATGAAGACTCTAATCCTAATGCACAAACCAAGATAAGATAAGAGCAAGGCTTTGAAGAATACCATAGAAAGATTTATTCCTGAATCCATCTTCCAAGGAGCCAAGCCCTCCTTGGTAGCTTTGCCTAGCTCCACATCCTAAACTACTAATCCTACTAGGAGGAGGAAGAAGAAGAATAGAGGTGAGAGAGAGTGGCTCTTCTTGTGAGGTGTGTGTTACAATGGTGGGAGATGGCCTCCTTTTATAGGTAGAGGAGAGGGGGCTCATTGAAAATGTCCATCCCCACATGGAAGGTACAAAACCGACCTTGGTACACCCGCCTAATTTGCTAAACCGACCATCCCACGGCGGAAAACCCCGTTTGGAAGGTGCACGAACCGCCTCGAGGTTGGGCCGAACCGCCTCGGGGAGGGTGCGGTCGCAAGTGTGGTGGGCGCCGCCGCCCCCCCGGGCTCGGCCCGGCCCGCCGCTTCGGTGGGGTGTCTTCCCTCGCCTTGAAAAAGTTGTGGGCCGGGCTTTGCTTGGCCCATTCGATGTTTTGGGTCGATTTGCTCCTAGGCTTGTGTTTTGCAATAATGCGCTCCCGGATGGCGCATTTTTTGGTCGACATTTTTCACTTGCTTTTATTATAAATCTGCAAAATAAAGTACAAGACACTACAAGTGGAATTTATTAGTGATAAATGTATATGTGTGTAGTAAGGTATAGTTTCACCCCCTTATTGGTAGAATGTTGACGTTAAAAATATGTCGTTGGTGACCGTCAACAAACTCCCCAAGCTTACCCTTGCGCGCGCCCTCGAGCAAAGATAAGTACTTGGTTGTTGATCAAGAGTTGCTACTATGCCGATTATGTTTCACAAGTGCCGGTGGTTATAATAAGATTTTCTACTAGAGTTTGAATAAAATGGCACATCTTTTTTTCTCACCCTTTATTACCTTTCATCGTAGCGGGGCTTTTTTTAGCTTTTCTCAAAGTCTTGGGCGGTTGCCGATAGAACGGTTATAAAATGTAAATACTTTTCATTCATCCTTTTGATTAACTTTCTCATCCAGGGATTTATTTATTTAGTTCTATTTTGGTTTTTCGAGAAAGTATGGGCTTTATTGCTATATATTTTTTTTTTGGAGAGGTGGGCTCGCCGCCCTAGACTTTTTTGTCTTTTATTTCCTCTCTTTCTTTTTTTTTTTTTTTGGAGATGTGGGCTCTACTCGCCCTTGGACACATGTCCATTTTTCATCTCTTTTTTTTTTTAGCATAGCCCATATCATTTCTCTTTTCTTTCAAATTAGATTCCAGGATGTCAAGTTTCTCTTTTGGACGAAATCATAGCAAATCCATTTGTACCATATCATACTTGGCAACAACTTAGACTAGATAGAGCCTATGCAACCCACATGAATCAAGTTTCTTTTTTTTTTTTTTTTTTTTTAGGATGAGTTTTTAGACTTAGCCACTAAAACCCAAACTTTAGAGAAATTGAATTATAAACTAGGCATGTGCAAAAAAACATAAGACGTAGCAACTATTCATCATTTCAACAGGGGTAGAACTAAACATTTCTACAACACATATGTATGGAGTGGAAAATATCTCCTCTCTCTCTTTCTTCTTCCCTCTTTTTTTTTATTATTATTATTATTCTCATACCTCATCATTTATATAAGATAAGAAAATAAACGAATGGAATGTGAGATACGAGTTACCTTTGTGGGAGTCCTCCCCCAAGCTAGCGCCCGACTTACCTTCGATTTATGATTTTGCTAGCTGTGCACGCCATGATTTGATCTTGATTAACGTCTTCTATTTAGCGTGTGCGGGAGACTCCCCAAGCTTGTCTTGTGATGAACTTGGAAGAACGGGACAACCATTCTTGGGGTTTCAAAGGTTTTATTTATTTATTTTTTTTGGTTCACCTCGACAAGATCTGCATTCTCCATTATCATCTCTAGGACACCCTCTTGAAATGGATAATTTCCGCAGGGGTTAGTCCATATGGTCGACCAAAATTTACACTAGTAGTTTTGTTTCAATAATCAAACTCGACTCCATGTCTAATCCGATTAAGGTAAACTTTTTGACCTAAGCACCATGCTCAATTCAAAAAGTCTATGGAAGTAGGATCATCGCCTAAATGATCACAACTTCCAAACCGCAACATACCGGGGCATAGAAAATGGAAGCATGAATTGAAACAAGATTCATCCAATGAAGATGAAGACTTTGAAAGGTGAACAAAAAGTTTAATTTAAATTTTTGTTTTATAGATTTTATGTAATAAATATTTTTGTTAATTTTTTTTTTGATAATAAAATATTTTATAAAACATATTTTTTTTTAAATATACCCCATTTTTTTTTTTTTCTTTTTGAAATATACCCCATTTTTTTTGAAAATATTATAGATTTTTGTGTAGTAATAATTTTTTTTGTTTATTTTAATAATAAGATATTTTATAAAACACACATATAAAATATATTTATTTATTTATTTTTTGGCATGGTAACGAAAAAGATGAGAGTGAAAGGTTCACATTACCATATTTTTGGTCCTCCCCAAGCTAGCTCGAAGCCCATTGGATCGGGTTTTTCGCCTCGTGTTTTTTGACTTTTCCCGCATGGTTAGTATATGGTAGTTTCACGAGTGGACTTACCATCCTCCGTGATTACCAAAATTCAAAGCATATGCAGGAAGGAGCATTTCGAGCGAGCTAGGTGTTTTCAAGAATTATTATTATTATATATATATATATATATTTGAAATTTATTATAAAGGGAGGACAAAAAGAGCTTCACCAAACTTTTCAAACTCAAACAAGGCTAAGATAAAGATACAAAATAGGTCTAGCCTTGTTTTATCTCCATGATGAAATATTTATTTGTTTTTTTTATATATATATATGGAGATAAGTATGAGTAAAAAGAATTGGTGAATTATTACCTTTGTGTACCTGAAAGTGTGTGTGTACCAACCACGCATGAAGGCAAGATGTTAAAACTCCCGCGGTGGTAGCTTGATGATCCATCTTCAGGCGGACCACAAGGCTTAGGTGATACACAGGTAGTGTATATGGACCATGGGCCTTAGTGGTCACAAAGGTGTAAAGGAGGATGTTCCTCCTTTCCTTTACCTTCTTCTCTTTTTTTTCTCTTTTTTTTTCTTTTTCTTTTATTGGACCTTTGCGTACCTGAGTGTACTTAACCGGCAGCTTGGGGATAGAGTTCATAACTGCTGCATCGGTAGCGTGATGATCTTGATTTGGTAATGACTTCCTCACACACCGGAGTAGAGGAGGCGCACCAAACTCACCCAGTGCAACAAGATGTTGGGAGAGAAAGATCCCTTCTTGCTTACATGGAAGCAATGAAGGGTGGAGTCAGTGTCTTCATTTTTTTTTACCTTGATCATATGGGGCAACCTGCTCCTCTCTCCTCTTATTTCTTTTTTTATATCTCTTTTTTTTTAAACTCTCTTTTTTATATAGCAAGGGGAGGCTAATCTCTTATTATTCATCTCTTTTTTTTCATCATTTTTTTTTTCTCTTTTTTTTTTTTTTCATCATATTTTTTCTCTTCTTTTTTTTTTCACTTGAGCCCCCCCTTTTTTTTAATCCCCTTGGTGCACTTGGAACTTGATATTCTCACCATCTTCCCTCACACACTTGGACTTTCGTGAAAAAGTCAAGTTTGCAAAGTCAGGGTCTCCTTTTGAGTGTGTTCCTCCGCCCAAGAGTATCAAAGTTTTCTTGTTGATGTAGCCTCCATGTTTTCAAGCGTCGCATGCCCCTTTATTCGTCTTAGTCTCCACCGAAATGGTTAGTGACAAGAATACCCGAAGGTGCATACTAACTTGATAACAAGTCCTTGCTTTTTATTTATAAGATTTTTTTTTTCTTTTTATAAGAGATTTTTTTTTTTTTTGTATATAAAAGATTTTGTTTTTTTTTAAAAATTTTTTTTTTGTTTTTAGATAAACCTCGTTATAAACAAAGGTCACTACACATGCATATTATCATGATGAACATGTTCTAAAAGATGCCTTATAAAAACCAATGTCTTCCCTAAGAACGGCGCTTTAAATGCTTGTTGCATTTCTTAAGCGCAATCACTAGAAATGTGTTTAGAACCCATCTCCAATAACGGCGCGAGAAATGCGCCGTTGACATTCCTAAGTGAAACCACCGCGGTCGGGTGATAACACTAGGCACATCAACGGTGATAGATCTTGCCTAAGAAGATATTCATCCGCAAGCGCACGGATCTATCATTGTAGCATTTCTCCCCGAAGTATTCGTGGTATCGTTATTTATATTTTCCCAAAGGAAGGCATGGTGGAAAAGGATCTAATAGAGACATGAACAGATAACATAACTATGTAATGGACCAATGCTCATGACAGGGATATAAGGAAACGGTAAAGGGATAACTTGACACACTCACTCAAGCCAAACTCAAGGATAAAGATAAATAAGGAATAAAGAAAGTCCTAAGTGGAGCATACAGATTCTAGTCATGGTTGTGCATAGAACCGGTTGATAGTCGCAACACGCATGGGCAGGGGAGGTCGGAGGCGAGAATGAAATGGACAGGGAGACCTCCCGAGCATCCGCCTCGAAGGAAGGCATTTACGAACTCCTACAAAGCACACACGAACGTGGGGGATTTCAAGGGGACGGCCAAGGCTTGTCACGACCAAGCCGCCTACCCCTCAACCGTGGCATGCACTCATATTCGAAGGATACCCGCATCAGGACACCACGCCCCAAGATACTTAGGACACTACTCATGTCCCCCATGGCCCCCACCCTACGGATGGTCGGAATAGGACACGAGCAAGCCCCGAAGGACACAACGAACCGCCATTCAAAGACAATCCCGACACTACCCAATTATATTGCATGAATGGTTTAAGCATAAAGTTCTATATGACGATATCACAACATAGAAACTATAGACTAGTTCATGTGTCATGATCATGTCAAGAACAACATGTTAGATCATAAGATAAATCATGAGGTATAGAAATAACATGAAGACTCTAATCCTAATGCACAACCAAGATAAGATAAGAGCAAGGCTTTGGAAGAATACCATAGAAAGATTTATTCCGGAATCCATCTTCCAAGGAGCCAAGCCCTCCTTGGTAGCTTTGCCTAGCTCCACATCCTAAACTACTAATCCTACTAGGAGGAGGAAGAAGAAGAATAGAGAGGGAGAGAGTGGCTCTTCTTGTGAGGTGTGTGTTACAATGGTGGGAGATGGCCTCCTTTTATAGGTAGAGGAGAGGGGGCTCATTGGAAAATGTCCATCCCCACATGGAAGGTACAAAAACCGACCTTGGTACACCTGCCTAATTTGCTAAACCGACCATCCCACGGCGGGAAACCCCTGTTTTGAAGAAGGTGCACGAACCGCCCCTCCCGAGGTTGGGCCGAAACCGCCTCGGGGAGGGTGCGGCCGCACCGGTGGTCGCGCCCACCCCCAGGCTCGGCCCGGCCCTAAGCCCGTGGGGTGTCTTCCTCGTCTTGAAAAGTTGTGGGCCGGGCTTTGCTCGGCCCACTGATGTTTCGGTCGATTTGCTCCTAGGCTTGTGTTTTGCAATAATGCGCTTCCCCGGATGGCGTACTTTTGGTCGATTTTCCACTTGTTTTTATTATAAATCTGCAAAATAAAGTACAAGACACTACAAGTGGAATTTATTAGTGATAAATGTATATGTGTGTAGTAAGGTATAGTTTCACCCCTTATTGGTAGAATGTTGACGTTAAAAATATGTCGTTGGTGACCGTCAACACGCACCGCCTCGAAGGCGCTGCCGCGCTTTGGCGTGGTGTGCACAATGATCCTAAAAGTTCGTGGTCGTTGTTTTGCTCATATTGGGTTCGACCGTTTTTCCCCTGTTTGAATTTCTCAAAAAAAATTTTCAAATATAAATTTATTTTTGAATAGAAAAATTATTTTAAAAAATATTTTTGTTTATACTTTTATGTAGAAAACATTTTTTCTTTATTTTTCATGAAAGAATTTATTTTATGTATGAAAACTTTTTTATTTTAGTTTTTGAAAATATTTTCTTATGTAATAAATATTTTTGTTAATAAAATATTTTATAAAACACAAAAACTTTTTTTTAAATATACCCCATTTTTTTTCTTTTGGATATACCCCATTTTTTTTCTTTTTTAGATATACCCCATTTTTTTCTTTTTTTTTTTCTTTTGAGCGGGTTATTTATAGTCAGCCTCTGTCGACTCTCCCCCTCGCTATGGTGGAAGCACTCGCTCGGGGGGTCTTGAGTCGATCCTTCAACACTCCACACCGGTTTTGATGACGATGAATAGGGGTGTGTTGTTGTTTGTACCCAATGAAGCCTTTCCCCATGCGGATATCGCTTTGGGTAGTAGAGAAACGGCCTCCCCGTGAGGAGAGACGTATCCTCCGATGGGCCCATATCCGAGGATCACAAAATCTGCGGGGATGTACTCGCCCGTATTTTGACTAGCACGTCTTCGAGTATTCCTCCGGCCGCCTTGTTGATTGATCTCGCCATTTGGAGGGACGGTTGGCGGGGAGTAAGTGTTCCTCCATGGATTTTGTTGAAGGTGGCCTTGGACATCACATTGATACTGGCCCCGTGTCACGTAATGCGTTGACGAAGGTGTGGGGCCAATAGCACGCTTGATGAGTGGACGTCCAGGGTCACCCTTCTTGGCAATGAATGGCGAGCTCACAGGGACCTTCTTTAGCTCACTGGGTTGACTGAGCCTCAGAGATATCATGTTAACTGACTCGTGCGGAACCTCAGGTTGCCCTGGGATCCTTCCCCGAAGTCGTTAACCGGCACTTGGCAGCAACCGGGCCAGGTGTGTTTCTATCATTTTGTTGAAGCTTAGCTGGTTCTTCACAGCCGACGTCAACCCTTCGAGCTTATTATTTACTCCCTCAAGGAGCTTGTCTTGATGGCTCATCTTTTTTGGTGAGGTTTTTCGTTAATTTTTGCCCGGCCTAGTACCAGGTCCTTCAATGATGGCTGACCAGGGTTATAATTGGAGTTGTACCCCTGGTTGCCTTGGAATGGTGGCCTGGACTGGTTGTTCCAGCCCTGCTGCGGTTGGCGATACCCGTTGCTGTTGTTGATGAAGGCAGCTTCTTCACGGGTCTCAGGGCAGTTATCCCCTGAGTGGCCAACTTCACCACACGTCTCACAGGTCATGTGAGCGTGCGCGGGCGTAAGCCGACGCCTTTGTGTAGAGTCTCGTGCCGCGCTCCTCCAGTTTTCTTTAGCGAGAAGATTCATTTTTGCGGCAAGCATATCCGCCTCCTTCACGGTATGCATGCCTTTTTGTGTTTTGGCAAGGGCTCTGTCTTCGCCCGGCTACCGTTTGCCACCATTTTATCGATCGGGGCAATTGCCCGATCTATGGTGGCGATAAGAAGCGCCACCCCCGGCGGCATCGAGGTGCCCCCGATATGGCCGTGAGACCATTGTAGAAGTTACGGAGCACCGGCCCGACTCTCCATCCCGTGGTGCGGGCATGCTAGAATGTACTCCTGCAGCCTTTCCCACGCCTCCGGAATGGGTTCCATTGAATTCTGCTGGAAATTGGCGATTCTCCCCCTCAGGGCATTAGTTTTGCCCATGGGGAAGAACTTAGCAAGGAACGCCGCGGAGCACTTGGCCCACGTACTGACGACTTCCTTGTCCTTGTAGAACCACTGTTTCGCCTTCCCCACGAGGGAGAAAGGAAACAGGCGGAGCCTGATGACGTCCGGTGCGACGTCCTTGATGACGATGGTGTCGCATAGCTCCAGGAAGTGTTGGAGATGAGCGTTTGCGTCCTCGCTAGGCAGTCCACAGAATGGACTGGCCTGCACCATGGTGATCAGCCCAGTGCGCAGCTCAAAGTTTTTGTCCGCCACGTTCACCACCGGCCCAGTGGGCACGTTGGTGACGGGAGAGAGAAATCGTAGCGGCGACTTCGGGCCATAGCTTGGGTTGTGGTTGGTGCGGGGATGTCGGTCTCGACCGTCGGGTTCGGCCCGAAGAAGAAGCGGCACGAGACCTGTTCTTCCTTAGGAGTGCCTCCTCGGATCGGAGGTGAAGTTTTCCGGCGAAGGAAACCCCGACATACACTATCTGTTTTCATCCACAACGAGGAGAAAACATAAAAGATTAGCCTTGTATGAGCAAGCGGTAGCTACGCACATACGCAGTTCATATTCATAGCCAGCTAGTATTATTATATTTTTTTTTTCACAATGCCTTCCAACGGCGCTTTAAATGCTTGTTGGCATTTCTTAGCGCAATCAAAGGAAACAGTATAAAACCCATCCCCAATAAAAGCGCTTTAAATGCGCGGGCGACATTCCCAAGTAAACCACCATGTCGGGTGATCCAAAATGGGATTGTCAACGGGATAGATCTTGCCATCTTAGATATTTCATCCATAGCGCACGGATCTATCATTGTAGCATTTCACCCGGAAGTATTCGGGGGTATCGTTATTTATATTTTCCCAAAGGAAGGCATGTGTTTAATAAACCAAAGATGGCATCCGAATAGAGGAACATGTGTTTGCTTAAACCAAATTGTTCATAACAGGGTAAGCAATAATAGTTCATAGATAGTGCGACACACACTTAAGAATCCACCAAAGAAAAAAGGATAAAGAAAAATAGATAAAGAATGAATGAATAACCTAATGGAGTAATTCTAATGTATCTAGTCATGGCCATACAAATGAATAGTGAGGATCATATGCAAACTGATTTAATCGTGGTTAGGTCTAGGATAACGAGGGAGACTCGGGTGCCATACGGCCCAATGGAAGCATTTACGAACTCCTACAAAGCACACATGAACGTGGGGGATTTCAAGGGGACGGTCAAGGCTTGTCACGACCAAGCCGCCTACCCCCTCAACCGTGGCGTGCACTCATATCCGCAGGTGTCGTAATACCGGGCACCATGCCCGCATATTAGAGCACTACTCTTGTCCCCGGGATCCCCACTCGTCGAATGGACGGACTAGAACAAGAGCAAACCAAGGAACAACGAACCGTTATCCCACCTCTAATCAAGTTAGGCATATGATGATCGATGATGAACCGAGATGAACATGTCAAGATTATGATATGTAAACTATATGCTAGTTCATATACCAACACAAGAACATGAACAAGACTATGCTCTAGTTCATAAGTTAGGCCAAGAACATAGATGTAAGACTTGCAAATAGAAGAATGCTCCATAGAGAAGATGTATTACCAAAGCACTTTCTTCTAGGAGACAAGCCCTCCTTGTAGCTCTTCTACTCCAAGTGCTAACCAAGAACTAAGAAGAAGAAGAAAGTAGAAGAAGAAAGAAGAAGTAGAAGAAGAGAGAGAGGTAGAGGTGGTAGAGAGAGAGAGATTGCGGGTTTGTTGGACTCCAAGTGGTGTGTGTTGAGAGAGGGAGAGAGGGGGTCTACTTATACACTTGGAGGAGGGGCCTAAGTGCTAATTTACACCAAAACCGACTGGTAAACCTTCCTATTCTGAGCAAACCGACCATCCAACGGCGGGAATCCCCATTTGGCAGGTGCACGAACCGCCTCCCCGAGGCTGGGCCGAAACCGCCTCAAGGAGGGTGCGGCCGCACTAGGTGGTGCGCGCACCACCGGGCTCGGCCTGGCCCGGGTCTCGGTGGGGTGTCTTCCTCGTCTTGAAAAGTTGTGAGCCGGGCTTGGCTCGGCCAGTTTTGACGTTTTGGGTCGATTTGCTCCCGGGCTTGAGTTTTACAATAATGCGCTTTCCGGATGGCGTACTTTGGTCGATTTTCCACTTGCTTTTATTATAAATCTGCAAAATAAAATAATAGACACTACAAGTGGAATTTTATTAGTGATAAATGTATATGAGTATAGAAAGGTATAGTTTTATTCCTTTTTTTTGGTAGTAAGTTGACGGGAAAAATATGTCGTTGGTTACCGTCAACAGTGTGCCATCACTATTGCTCTTTATGCTTGTTTGATCTAGTGATGACATATGACATGTTTATGGGCTTGCAATCTCAAGTGTTGAATTTGGCTATCTTTTCACACATATGCTTCAACATAGGCAAGATAACCCTTGTCATGAGGTGTGAAGAAGCTTGTCTTTGGTTCAAACCAAAATATATGTTTGACAAGTGATCCAAATTTGACCAAATTTGAGCACTATTCTCTCTTCCATAACACAACATGGTCATACCTTTTGTGGAAATTGTCGACAAAGGGGGAGAGATTAGTGCATGAAAGGTTTTGGAAAATTAAAAATTTCACATGTTTTTGAAAACCTCTCATGTGGTTCATGAGTTAACAAGTGGTTCACACAAGTAGGGGGGAGCAAGCTCATAAACAATTTGTTGCATTTGATTGTGCACTAACATATGACTTGCTCATTGCACATGTATTTAAATTCTATATACATGCTTGTGTGGTGTATGCTAGTTGAGTAAGATGCTTTACAAGTGGTTGATAACTAGCATGCATAGGAGCTAGCTAGATTTTCTATTTTCCACTCTTAATTCAAGTACCTTGCTTATAATGTGATCTCATGTGGTACTTTGAGTTTTGATGAAAATCTAGTTACCCCGATGCTTGTATGGTGAAAATGGCGCAACTCCGATTGGTATCACGCTTCAAAGGTCCATTTCTTTCACCCTAAGCATCATTTTGGTAACATAGCTCACCCTCAATTTCAATATTCATACATGTATGCAATGCTTCGTTCCAAACTCGTGGCATACATGTAGGGGGAGCTCATGCTACCAAAACCGAACTATGATGATTGTCCAATCCTATGATTGTAAGCAAAATGCTTGGACAACCGTTGTATGTTCAAAAACTTTAATCATAAAACCTTTTATGCGGGTTGTCACCAATTACCAAAAAAAGGGGGAGATTGAAGATCTCTTGTTTGGTTTTGGCTAATTAGTGACACTTAAGGACTAATCTCTCAATGCTAAGTGTTTGACATGATTGAGATTGGTCGGGCCGGAGTTGGTGCTTGTGATCATGGAGGATGGATCAAGGTGATCCAAAAGATGATCAAGCATGCAACTCGGTGGAGGTTTGGAGATCAAAGGTCCCAAGGCAAAGGTATAACCATAGGGCTTTTGATTTCACACCCAAGACACTATAGAGAGTGTGGGTGATTATAGGATCGATAAGCCGTACTATAAAGAGGGAAAACTTTCGTACATATCGATCCTCACGTGCCTTTAGGTTCAAGTCTCATATGCATGCATTCTAACCTAAAGTGCTAACTCCGTCCTTGTTGAAAATGGTTTCGAAAATGCTAACACATGGTGTCGAGGTGTTCTTCGGGCGTGTCGGCAACAAGAAACAAGTGACGGAAGTCGGTTTGGAGCAAAGGCGAAGGAACGGCGATGAAACGACGAAGATTTCGCAGCTCTGGCGTGGCCGGACGCCGGCCGGACCGGAAAGCCGGTCGAAAGTGACCGGACGGTCCGGTCGGTGCGTTGCGTAGAGCATGTTTCGTGGTCGGGCGTCGACGGGTGCCGGACGCGATCGGCCGGAAGCATCCGGTGCCGGCCGGACGCATCGATCGGATCGCGGCCGGGACGCACGGAGGCGTGGGGTCAGCGGTCGGTTCGGCTTGTCGGTTGTGGCCGGACCCACCGGCCGGACTCACCGGGTGAGTCCGGCCGAGGCGTCCGATCGGCCGCGGTGAAAGCGTGGTTTCCACCCTTTCCACCACATTTCGTGGTGTGGCCTATATATACCCCCTTGGCTGCCTCTTGCTCTTACTCTTGAACATTTGAATCATTCCTAACACTCTTGAGCAAGCAAGCAAGCCTCCCTCCTCTCTCATTCTTGATTTGAGCTTCATTCTTGAGAGAAGAGTTGATCCAAGTGCATTGCATCGAGTTCTTGCATCTAGAGGCACTTGGGGATCGTTGTGAGACGGTGGATTTCCGTTTCTCTTGGAGGCTTTGCTCCTAGCCCGGCTTGGTGGATTGGTGGAGGCGTTGGCAAGAGAAGGTGATTGTTCTTGGCCACCTCCAGGTTGATTTGTGAGAGGATTACGCACTCCTCGTCGGGAAGACAAACCGCAAGGAATACATTGCTCGTGCTTTGGGTACCACACTTGTTGAGTGGTGTGTTGAGGCTAGCAAGGGCATCGCCTAGCTCAAACACCATCCTTGTGTTGGTCGGCACAACCGAGACTAGCTTGTCGGTGTACAAGTGAACTCGGGGTGAACAAATCGACTTGTTCATTGTCTTCGTGTGTGGATCATCACCATCGAAAGTGGTTGATTGTTCATCTACATCCCGGTGATTGGTTCATAGCCTCTTCAAGTCGGTATAACAAGTTTCTCTCACTTGCATTACTTTCCTAGTTTACCTTGTGTAGAGAGCTAGCACTTGCTTGTGTAGGTTGTTCTTGCTAGCATAAGGATCATATTAGGATTGCTCATTAGCTAGAGTAGTGACATAGACTTTGTGTGGACTAGAGATCATAGAATTATTTAGTCTTGTCACTAGAAGGCTTGCAAGACCACTAGAGCTAGTGCAAACCGCATTTCGCCATGTTTTATACTAATCGGTTTGTTTAGTTGAGCTTGTAGAAAATTTTAATAGGCTATTCACACCCCCCCTCTAGCCATCTAGGACCTTACAGCCCCTCTTGATAGTACAGCCATCTATCCTATATCCGGTCATAAACTTCTCTAAGCTCCTCATGACCGGCGAAATGAAATGCCCTATAGGTTATACCTTTGCATTGCGCATTTCCATTCCGCTCCATCTTCAAGTGCCGATGCAACACATGCACCAACACGATCAAGAATGATATGATCCATTTCATATCATCACATGACCTTCTTGGTCCATCGATCTTGACCTCACTTGCTCTTCACCGTTGCATCGGCTCGACTTGCCCTTCACACTTGCAACCGGTCCATCAAGCCAAGCCTTGTCTTGATCTTCACCACCTCGGTCACATGACTCCATGTCATGTCACATATGCGATAAAGCTCCTTCATTGCACCATCACATGTGAACTAATCTCCTGTGTATAATCTCAATCACACATATTAGTTCACCTAATGTTGACACTCAATTACCAAAAACCACAAGGAACCTTTCAAAAGTGTATCTTCTATGAATTTTAGAAAATAATCTATATGTTCAAAATTCATAAAATTTTATTAGGTGTTGTTTTATGATAGGATCTACTTGTAGAAAAGTTTGGGGCCTTTTGGAGATAGTTAATCTATTTTTAATTTGATGCCTTATTTTTATGTATTAGAAAAGTTAAGTGTTTAGGCTTGATGTGTGATTTGGGATTGTTTTGTGAGAAAGGATCATACCACAATCAAATGGTCCTTGAGAACTCCTTAGGCAATGGTGATGATATCTTATAGTGTAGTTCAACAAGTTGGTTTTGTTGGGTTGCAACTTTATCGTGAAGGAAAGTTGTACTCAAGTGAATGTTTATTTTCATGCATTTCCAAGCATCATGTTTATCTTTATGGCATCATGTTGAAGCATGCATTTTACTTCGTGTAGAGAACGATAGTGTGGGTTTCAAGGTTGAAGAAGTTTCTGAGGAGGTTCGGTGTCCAAGAGAAGGGGGTTTCGATATACGTGGTACTGAGCCCGAGCCCGACTTCGTCAACTACCAAGGCAAGCCCCGGATGCATTTAAACTCTTCCTTGATGTTTTACAAAATTTTATATCACTTATATTGATGATATGATGCATTAGGTTAATAGGAGTTGAGTGATAACCTATTTCTTTGCATGACCAACCTTGTTTATTGAAACTATCATCCTTGATAACCTGTTTAATTTTAAATGCGTAGTTGTTATGCCTTGCTTAATATTTAGGTTGCCATAAAATGTTTTAAATGTTTTCAATGATGACTCACATTTAGAGATGAGAGGAATAATGATTAATTTGAAACCGGTCGGATAACTTGCAATGAGAATGGAGTCTCTATGCGGTGTTTCCATTTGTGTCGATCAAGGACCGTCCGTTGTTTGGTTTGTTAAGTTCGGGATTGTTGAACGCATGTGCGCCGGAGACCGTTGGGTCAAAAGGCACGATTATCCGGGTTGTCACCCCAGATAATTCGAAACAAGTACCAACCACATGTTTTGGTAAGCCTGATCTCGGGGGTGTGCCAAATTGGGAACGCACAAACCGCAAGACCGGGAGTGGAGAGATGGCGGGAGTACAAGATACCCTCGGTGGGTTAAAGTCCCGGGTTGGAGGTGTCTTTGTATTCTCGAGTGGCATAGGACGCGGTCCCGTTTTGGACGAACTAGCAGATGGTTGATATATGCAAGCTTCGGTGCTACATATATCGTGTGGAAGGGACACCCCAGCTAGGTTTGGAATCGATTCGCGGATCGCCGTTTCTTCTCGGATATGGAGACCCGATCTTCTGACCTTTCATCGTAGTTAACAAGTGAAACTAAGTAGTGGAATGATGGATCTAAGAAAGTGGAAGATGGTTTGATCGAGAAGTGTTTGCTCTAGTGTGGGATCACTTAGAGGATATGATTTACTAAACTTGAAATAAAACATTGAAAGTAAGGAGTCTCTTGATCTAGATAAGACCTTACCTTGATCCCTAAAGCCTGCATTCCTGAGTCTTCTCCTCTTTTCTTTAGTCAGTTAAGTCTTGTTGAGTACTCCCGTACTCAGGGTTCTTTAACCCTTGTTGCAGGTGAGAGTCAGGGTCAGATGTGTTTTGGCCCTTGTTGTATGACGGTATTCCAGGTGGATGCCGAGGAGGAGTAGCTTGGTGACCCTTGGGCAGGGTTTAATGTTTCATACTTGTAGTTTGTTGCTCTCCACTACTATGGTTTGTAATAAGATACTTAAGTTTGTATAAGTTTGAACAAATGGTTTGTAAAATTATGTTATGTAATCCTTCCGCCTTTTACTCTGATGTATAATTATTTGAATATAGTGTTGTAATGTTACAATGACTCGTTAATGATGAGATCATGTCGGAGAATCAATAGTACTTCCTAGATCATTTGGTACACATGCATTCTATCAAAGGTCTTTGGGACAATGATACATGTATGTGGGCCCTATAATCTAGAAGGTACTGTCACAAGTCCCCCGGCCGATCCAGTACCAGGAAGTCCACCAGCCGATCCAATTCCGTCAGATATATTTGAAAGCACGGCTGACGTCGACGACGATGACGATGACGGTGGTGGTGGTGGAGGGGATGGCGAGCAGGAGAATCCTATGACGCAGCCTGAGGATGTCCGGGTTTTTGAAGATTTGGTCAACCGACTCGATGAGGACGACATTCTGTTTGGATGCCCGAGATGGTTGGAGAACTTCAAACAGATGAAGCAGACAGCAATTGATCCGCTTTACAAAGACAATCCGAAGGGACTATCTTCATCCAGTTACCATCTAGCTCACACTTTTGTATGAATCTTGTAATTAACTCGTACTTGTTGGATATGAACGAATGGATCGATCGGTGAAACTTGTATATATGGATACGTACAGAATCGATGTATATCTATGTATGATATATATTTGAGTATCTGTCTTTCTTATATATATGTGTGTATGGATTGATAGCTGTATATGTGTGTGTGTGTGTGTGTGTGTATATATATACGGCAGGCCTAAAATGCACCCGGGTGCATTTGCTACACCAACCTGTCCCAGCGCCACCTCCAAGCATGCTTCTCTGTCAAATTAACTCATGGGCCCGCCTCTCCACCTAACCACCTCATTCCCGTAGCTGGCTTCCCGCCTCCACCACCTCCTTCCCTTGTGGTGGTCGGCGGGCACCATTACAACTAGTAGTGTATTCGGTTTGCAACTCAGTCCATCTTCTAGTTACAACCTCTACTTGACACTGCTAGCTATTCTCTCTCCACGTGTCCACCCCGCATGCAGGGGAATCTTTTTTTTTGTTTCGGATCAAAAAATGCAATATCTCCTAAACCATAGCTCCAATTTTAGATCCGTTTGCACCAGGTTGTTGAAAAAAATATGCTTAACAAAATGAGATCCAACATGACTATATTTGACGAACTTTTTTTTAAAGTATGTAATTGCAACCTCACCGTACTATGAGTTGCCATCGTGACTACAACACAATTGCAACTTGGTCTGTAGCATAGTTAGCGCTTGTTGTAACCACTTAGAACATAACTTTTAGAACCTAGTTGCAATCCCTAGTTGCAACCTAGTTACATGCAACTAGTTACAACCTAGTTACAAGCCAAGCTAGTGAACAATGTGTATTTTATACACCCTATATGTGTACTCTACCAATTGCAACTGCTAGACTAGACCAATCACAACTATAACACCATACTGATTGCAACTTGACGGAACTAATTCCAACAAATCTATTCTAGTGCAACTGGAACTAATTCCAATCACAACAAATCTATTACCATTTGCGACAAAGGAGTGTCTCCCGTTGTAACACCGCAAGTCAGACGATTGTAACCCGGTTAACAACCATTTGCAACAAGGGTGATAACACAATTGTGACTACAACACCTGGTAAAAACTCCATTTGCAACATTGGAGTATCCGGCAATTGCAACAACGGAAATAACACGATTGCAACATGCTCTATTTCTATTTTACAAATCTTTGCTTGTTTGCGTAGTCTCAATCAAGAATTGTAAAAAACCCCGGTTGCAACAAAAATGCAAATTGCAACCTAGTTGATAGCCAATTGCTATAGGTTGATGACCACAATTACAACAATCCGCGGCCGGGTAAGTTACCATTTGCAACAATGGATCTGTCTCCATTTGCAACACTACAAGTGACACAATCACAACATGTTGATGACCATCATTTGCAAACACAAAAAGGGCCAAGAATGTACCATTTGCAATAATGAAGCATTCACAATCTAGTTTTCGCCAATTTGGAAGGGTCCTATCCTAGCACAAGAAACAACCGACAATAGACAATTCTTTTCTATGGAAAAACAGAGACAAGATAAGGAGCTGTCCTAGAGCAAAGCAAACAAAGGAATAAAAGACAATTTTTTTCTATGGAAAGACAATAGACAAGACAGGGGTCCTGTCCTAGCACAAGAAACAACTCACAATAGGCAATTCTTTTCTATGGAAAAACAGAGACAAGATAGGGAGCTGTCCCCGAACGACAAACAAAGGAATAATAGACAATTTTTTTTTCTATGGAATAACAATAGACAAGACAGGTCCTGTCTAGCACAAGAAACAACTCACAATAGACAATCTTTTCTATAGAAAACAGAGACAAGATAGGGAGCCGTCCCGGAACAAAAACAAAGGAATAAAAAGACAATTTTTTTTTTTTCTATGGAAAAACAATAGACAAAGGCGGTCCCTGTCCTAGCACAAGAAACAACTCACAATAGGCAATTCTTTTCTATAAAAAAAATAGAGACAAGATAGGGAGCTGTCCCCTGAAACAAAGAAACAAGGAAAAATAGACAAATTTTTTTTTTATGGAATAACAATAGACAAGAGAGGGTCCCTGTCCTAGCACAACAAACAACTCACAATAGACAATTCTTTTCTATGAAAAACATAGACAAGATAGGGAGCTGTCTGAAACAGCAAAAAAAAAAAAAAATAGACAATTTTTTTATGGAATAACAATAGACAAAGAGAGGGTGTTGTCCTAACACAACAAACAACTCACAATAGACAATTCTTTTCTATGGAAAAACATAGACAAGATAGGGAGCTATCCCCGGAACAAAGCAAACAAGGAAAAATAGACAACTTTTTTATGGAATAACAATAGACAAGAGAGGGTCCCTGTCCTAGCACAACAAACAACTCACAATAGACAACTCATAGCACAACAAACAACTCACAAAAAAAAGTATGCTACAGTCAAGTTGCAATTGTGTTGTAGTCACGATGGCAACTCATAGTACGGTGAAGTTGCAATTACGCACTCGAAAAAAAGTTTGTGAAATATAGTCATGTTGGATCTCTCATTTTGTTAAGCACATTTTTTTTAACAACTTTGGTGCAAACGGATCTGAAATTGGAGCTACGGTTTAGGAGATATTACATTTTTTCGATCCGAAACAAAAAAAGATTCCCGCATGCGGGATTCCGGGGAAGGAAGGTCTCGTGGCGCGGTTCCCCGCATGCGGGATTCCCCGGGCGCAGCGTCGGTTGGCCCGCATGCGGGATTCCGGGGCGCGTCGGTTGGCTGGGTGCATCTCGCAGCAGATGCACCCAGTGCATAATATACATACAAGATATATATATATATATATATATATATATATATATATATATATATATATATATATATATATATATATATATATATATATATGAATATTGGCATTCTATTTTTTAAAAAAATCAAAGCCGTGGCGGGCACCATAAGGCGGCCGCCACGCATAATAATGTTAACCGTGGCGGGCGGCATAACTCGCCCGCCACGGTTAACAATATTATGCGTGGGGCGAGTTATGCCGCCCGCCACGGTATCACGTTTATGGCGGGCACGCCGCCGCCACGCCGAAAGGCCACGATTAACCGTGACCTTTCGTTGGTGACGAGCGGCCGTGCCCGCCACGCAAAAAAACACAAATCGCCCGCCACAAAAAATATTTCCGGTACTAGTGAATGCTTGTCTTGTGCCTTGGCAATTCTTTGGGTAGTTCTAACAAAGCTAGTCGCAAGATATTAAAATTAAGAAACCTTTTGAACTCACTGTTGCTACATTACATATTTCCATTTAACGTACAAAGAAATGAGTATGTCACATCTCTAGAATTCCCGGTGCTTTGTTTCCCTAGTCGGGTTAATTATTTGGCCAGATCGTACGCTTAGAAAATGAATATGTCCGCCTCCAAAATATGTCAGGTACGGTACCTACAGAGTCTTCAGCGATGTAAACATCCAGATGAAACTGGTTGCTAGCAGGAAGGAATAATAATGTATTGAAAAACGATTGGTGGATGTTGTTTTCATGTGCTGTTTTAGAGGTCCATGCTGCATCACTATGCTAAATTGATTAGTATTGTTGTCAGGATATGCTGGGATTCTATCAGGGTGCTTCCCGTTTTAAGCCCCATTTAGAACAAAGGAAAAGAATAGCAATCCTGGTGGATTATAACTATTAGGGAAATATTTCTAATATATATGTTTTTTTGAAACAAAGGGTTGAACAACCCTATGAAATTTCTTTAGATACCATAGGATATATGAAATCATGCATATGAATTTTGGAGCATAATTAGAGTAGGTCGGACTCATCGTAACTTTTCTCTGTCTCTCTTTCTTGAAATTCATATATTTTTTCCTGTGCCGTATGTAAAGGCGACTCAAACTTTCTTACGCTTTAAATTCATTTTGAACACTGCAACGTTCCATACAACTCAAATCCTGTGTTTTTCCAGCACTATATTATTTTAAGAATCCTGAATTAAAAATAGGCCCTAAATGTGAATCTAACGGGTCTATGGATGCAAGACGACATCCATCTGCGCATAGATCATCCGTGGTGATTCTTTTTATATATATAGAAATAGAAACTTTAGCTCAATGGCCTTTCTAATTCTAGGAGGGGTGGACCCAAACATGGAGGTCACTCGGGTCCCCAACTTCTTGCAAACTTTTTGCTAAATCTTGTGGGGCTCTAGGGACAACAGTAATATCACTACAAACAAAGTGTTCCTATGACACGAATCGTGTATCTTGGATCAACATTCCACGGGCACCGGAAACCAGTTGTTTGCTAAATGTTTGGAAGTTTGTCGAGTGCTAGACACAAAAACTTTCGACAAACAAGAAACACTCGGTAAATAAAACTTTGTCGGGTGCCTAAAGAATAGCATTCGACAAACAACTGTTTTGCCAAGTGGTGAGAATAATACACTTGGCAAACACCTTCGAATTTTCTTTTTGATCTTTGGTTAAAACATGTAAATAGTTTTTCTCTGCACACCGACTCCAACTTTCATGATTTTTTTTAAAAAAAAAATTTCTAAAATCTTGCTCTATCAACTTACAACCATTATTTGAGTTATCCGTTTGTGACTTCCAAAATTATGAATCTAAAAAAATGACAAGTTCAAAGCACTTTTGAAGTAGTAAATTATTTCAAATGAAAAACTTTTCAACTACAAAGTTGTACAACTTCTTAAGATCTACAATTTTTATTTTGGTAATTTCTTCATTTGACAAAGCGATAGTAATGTTGTTCGAGAAATCTACATCTCGTATATAGTTTCATTAAACAAGAAGAGAGATATATAAGATTTATGAACAACGTTACTATCACTATGTCGATGAACAAATGACCCTAAACTTTATAGATCTTGACAAGTTATGAAGTTTTGTAGTTGACAATGTTTTGATTTGAAATCATCTTGTTATGCAAAGCTACGTTTGAATTTTAAAATTAAAATTTAAAATTTTCAAACGGCCTTGGATTGAAAAACAACCAAATAAAAATTATAGATCCCAAAAATTATGAAAATTTATAGTTGGCAACTTTTAGATTTGAAATCATCTTATCATGCAAAACAACGTTTTGATTAAAATTAAAATTTTGTAAATGACCACGGATGGAGAAACTCCCTAACTAAAAATTGTATATCTCGAAAAGTTATGAAACTTTGTAGTTGACAAAATTTGATTTGAATTCAATTAGGGTCTCAATAAGAAATTTACACTCGGTTTAGTATAATACGTAGGGAACCAAAACGTAATTTAGACAAGTGACACCGTGGTGCAATGATAGAGGATGGTACGCGCAAGGGGAGGTCATGGGTTCGAATTTGGTCGGCGGCGCAGCGACGAAAAAAATGTCGTGATTTGCATGATTTAGAAAATATCGAAACTCGGATTCCTAAAGCCCCGGCTAGGACTCAAGCTTCACCATCATGATCCCTACTTCCTTGCATCCCCTCTAGGATGAACGAGCCATCTGCATTGGTCTTCAACAGTTCCTATAGTGGAACACTCCATCTTTTCGGGCCGCCTCATACAGTATCGGTGCCGCCTCTCCTTATTATTGAGATCATCAAATAGGTTCAAAACATCGGCAACCCAAAGCATATCGTCCCCTTTCTCCTTGATTAAATTTTTCTGCGCACACTCCACCATCTCCATAGAAGAAGCAGTCTTACCTGGGGTGACCGTTGCCCCTCGGCCCGGCGCCCGCCACCAACACCCCCTCCTCCTCCTCCCCATCCCTCCCCACCTCCCCCGCCCTTTCTCCAACCACATCTGCGCCCCTTCCCATATGCCACGCCGTGAGCGCCCATCTTGAGGGGACGCCGCCCGGGGCTCACCACCGCCGCCCCGAGTTCTCCCCTGCCGGCGCAAGGTCCGGATCCGCCGTGCCATGCCCAATTCCGGTGACTGGCTCCCGATTTGGACTCGATTGCTCTTGCCTTGGCAACCTGGCCGTGCGTTGGGGTCGTGTCTCTACCGATCCGCTCGATGTCTCTCCGCCGGAATCGTCGGTGGCCATGGAAGCGATCCCATGCCGATCCGCTCCATGCTCGTCATCATCTCCCTCCCCATAGCCCTCGTGTAGGCCTCTCCGGTGAAGGCGACCATCGAGGATGACAGCTTTGGTGGCCGCTGGAAGGCCCTGTCCCCGATGTCGACCCCTTCGTGCCCTCGGCCGGTAGGTCCAAGGTGGAGCGCTGGACGGAGATGCTCGTCGAGGACATCAACTCTGGGGACGAGGTGGACTACGAGCCCTCCCTACGCTACCTCTGCAGTACGCACCATGCCGTCTCGCCGTCGGAGGCCGCGGGCGGAGCCGCTGGACGCACGGCAGATCTCAACGCGACTCTTGACGTTTCCGAGCCCGCCCCGCCGCCGCGGCGGCAGACCGGCCGAGCCCCTAGCTTTGGGAGCACGGGCGTTACTCCCGGCTACGACGTTGTTGGCATCTCGGGCAACAACCTCCGCATTGCCGCATAGGCCGGTCGTTCCAAGCGTAGGCGATGTCGTCTCCGCCGGACGAAGATGAGAGACGTCATTGGCCCTCCTATGGTGCCTCTCCTCACCATTCGTTAGGGTGCCCACACCTCAGTGGCTCAACGGACGGCCAGCCGCGTGCGTTCCTCTATACCAATGGCTACGCCAAATCCATCAGGCTTGCTCGCATGGTGGTCGCTGTCGTCGCCATTGTCAGTCCGATTCTAGGCTATTATCGGAGGCCGGGGGCCCTTTGCCACAGTCATTGCATGCCACCCTTGTCGACGACGACGGCTTCATGCTCGTTCAAAGGCGCAGGCATGGGCGCCGGCACACCATGCCTAATCCTCATCGTCGGCGGCCTGTGCCACTGTCCCTTGTCCGACTCTGCTTCAACTGCCTCTCTAGGGATCACGTCGCCGCCCGATGCTCCTCTTGGTCCCGCTGCCTCTTCTGTCTCAACCCGATGATAAATGAGTGGATTAGCTAATCAAGAGGACAATAGAAGAGATCAAGGTTCCTAGACACTTCTCTATTACTTTGGTTCTAAGATAACTGAAGTATGGATAAATATAGCAATCATGCAAATACACTTTGGAGAAACAGTACCTTTCCAACTCTCGAGAAAGATAGGAAGAAGTAGTTGGGAAAAGGTTGCCAAAAGCTCTACGAACATCAACCCTAACGTGGTGGATTACAAAGGCCTAACAGAGCTGTCACCTCTAGGGCTACCACAAGTAACCGGAGGGTTGAGCGCAACCTCGGGTAACCTATAGTCTAAACACCATGTCTATACTATAGATTACTACTCTAGCTATGTACGATAACTAGAGCACTCAATACAAGCAAAGATCCCATGCAATGACATAAACACTATAGTAAATATATATATATATGAAAGACATAAAAGTAAATAGAGAAGATAAATATATTAATCATAAGTCTTGTAGAGAAGATACAAAGACATACCATACTCGAAGACTCTTCCGAAGCGGACTTACGCCTCGATCTCCCTAACTCTCAACTAGATCTAATCTATTACATTGAAAAGTCTAGTCCTACATCTCTTCATTGAAAGAGAGAGTTCCTTACATTGGGACCCCTCTATCATTAATGAGATGAGATGAACAATGAATTAAAATAATTAATTAATTCTAGAGGTCTAAGGTTCTATATATAAGGGTCTCCTAGCCCCCCTTCACCTTTAACAAGCAATATGGTATTAAACCTTTCATCATATCTCATTATAATGCTCATAGGCCTTTATGGGCCAAATTCTAAGCTCCAAATATAGCAAAAAATATATCCTTTTCGATCGTCTCGACGAGCTCTTCGCATTGGTGTACTCTAATCCATCATTTAAGATACTTTCATTTAGTGAAAACCTGCAAGACAAATGAAAAAACAAGCTCGTGGAAATTGTTAGAATCAAACCCTACATCTAGTGTTTGTGATTCCTTTTGTATCAATTCATGCAAAAGTTGATGGTAAAAAGTTGACGTTAACGACCGTCAACACGCATCGAGTCGTGGGCGGTGGCCTGGATGCTCCAAGGGCCGGGCAGGCCACTGTCTTTGTCGGGCAAATCCTATATTCGCCCCATCAACGTCGGTCTTGCCACAGCTAGAGAGGGCCCCCACCCACGCATGCCATCGATGGTGGTCAACATCGACGCGAGCAATGCCGGCTCACCCGCTGACCCGCTCATTCTCGAGTCGTGCGTGGGTACAGGGCCTCCTACTTGGGAGGACCCAATACTTGATGAGCTCGTGGCCTCCCTCGTCACGAGCGGCTACCTCGGTGGTCTCAGGGCGGCGCATATGGAACCACCTTCGCCGCTCCATATGGTCGAACTCAACTTCGTAAATTGTTGGTATTAATTATATGCACATAATAATGATAAAGATATCATAGCGTTTACCTACGAGATAGTAATACGTTGTAGCATTTTACCAAAGATAAACTCCCGATTTTAATATCGAACCCAAAGGAACAGTAGGTGAATATAACTAAGATATAACTTAACCCAAACTTCACAATCAAGGTACTTAAGAAACTAGCAGATAAAGGAGATTCCTCAAGCAAATCTAATTCAAACACTCATAAGCGTTGTTTCATACTGTTCTATCTAGGACGCGAATTCCTAATAGAGTAAGACAAAATTACTCTACTAAGAACAGACAATGTCTACCGTTTCCTATTGACTAGAGGTGGGCTACACAGGATTCAATGAAGCTATAGGAGTCACCTTCATGATGCTACCACCAATTCCGGGCCAATAGGGGGCATTCACAAATAACCCTAGTCTTAGAACCATGCTCACACTAGAAATTACTCCCTTAATCAAGAAATCACCAAGATTAAAGTAATCAAAAGAGAGTAGCAAACAAGGAGAACAATATAAACCAATGCTTACTTTAATAAAAGTTGACTCACTAGAGAATCTCAGGAGCAAGTTCCTCTCGTGAAGAACTTGACCCCACATAATACACTAGAGAAGATCCGACAGGACGGAGCTCCTCTAATCTACTCATTACTAGATCTAATCTATTTCTAATTATAGACTAATTCTAAGAATTAGTCTTATCTTGATTGCTAACCATATCCTTGGTAGCTAATTGGAATTGCTCTGTGACTTTGACATGAGGATAATGACTTCTGACAAGAGTGAATTCTAGGGTTCCCATAGGTCAGTGGAGGAAGCTTCCAGAAGCTGGACTCATGGAGGGGGGGTGCCGCGCGGCACCACCCCCCTGCCGCCCGGCCCCACATGGTGGAGTCTGAGTCCGGCCTTTGCGAGCTGTCTTCTCTTCTCATTTAGACCCCTGGAATTTGCTCCAATCGCCTTGATTTGGTCCTTTTCTTCCGTTTCTCTATTTTCACTCTTTTCGGCTCTATTTTCGTTGTTTTCCGGAGTTCTCCTACAAAACTGAGTGTGCACCAAAACTCGTGGGAATCATTAGTAATAATAATATTTTAGTAACATTCATCCCATGTTTGATAGCTTTCCATATATATAAAAATGGTCAATAACTACCATCAACATAGATGCTGGAGTACCGGAGGCGAAGGCGATGTGTCGCCCGACGGGGCTGACCCGGGGCTAGTTCTCCCACCCGCGGCCCAGGATGCTGGGTGTTGACACCTGTTATAGCATAATATTATAAGTCAATTAACATGAAATAAGGGCTCAAGTCAAAGACCAAACATAAGTCTAGGGGTCTAACTAACATAATTCTATGAGTTTTGGTATTCTGTGACTTTCCTGGGACTTGATAGATAAATGCCGAGAAGAATGGAGAAACTTAGGAATATACAAGACATATGATGACAAGACTTGACCATGAAGTAACTCAACCCGAAAAGTGAACTAAAACATTCTAGAAGATACCGAGGACACCGAAAAGACTGGATGCCAAGGTGGCACTCCCGACTGGCGGCCGCCCGGTGCCACATAGGCCGGCCGCCCGGTGGGGTCATCTGTCGGCCTCTCCTTTCTAGGTCGGTTTACTACCTACTTTGAGGTTGTATCTACACCGTTGTTGAAGGTCGGTTTGATCCAAGGGTTCACGTTCATCGCCAAGTACTATATAAGAAGACCGGTGACCCGTGGCGATAATAAAATTCATAATCATATTCATTATCAACTCATACCCATCAAGTCCAGCCAAGTCTAGACCTAAGCCCTAGTTCATCATACTAGAAGTAGCTAGCTAACTAGTCGGTTCTAGTTCAAGATCAAGTTCATCTTGAGTTCTTGATAGTCACGCAATAGCAAGAGCATTGTTCTTCGCTCTTGGATTCGATCTGTAAGTATTATTATTGATATACTATTGTTATGGCTTTGATCTATATAATTATTATATTCTTATTCTTATGTGTTTATGCATGCTATGATTATATATTTAGTTTAGTGTAACACCCATGTTTTTGCATCATTTTAAAATTCACTAAAAATTTGAACTTTTTGAATTACAACTAAAACTTGATTTATTTTCCGCCAAACCGAAACCCCTGTTTTGAAAAACCCTGCATTTTAATCCCACCATATAGAAAATTAGGTTCCTTTGTTTGCTCGCTTGTCGAACTTTATGGTGACCAAGGATGCAAGGTAAGTTCTAGATTTTATGGAAGACATTGCATGAGAATGAGTTATAAATTTCTCTCGGGAATAAATACCGAGACACGTGTGTACCAAAAATATATACATGAATATTTTTATAAGCACAATAAATAATTATTCTCGACGACAAAAGTCATGGGAATACCTGTGTGCTTGTATAAATATTCATAAAATGTATATTACACATGAAATGTCAACACACATATGTATATATATCTCTACATATATTTGAATAAGTTTCCTTGCACAAATATTCTCATAAATATAAGTTAGGAGAATATGAGTCCAAGAGCTTATGCAAATAAATATAATAAATATATATACATATTTACACACATGAGATAATGGGGAAAAGAAATAAGGGAAGGAATGGAAAAGAGAAAAGAAAATGAGAAGAAGAAAGGAATTCAGGAAGGTGCTCGTGGGCTCATTTTCCTCCGGCCCAGCAGCTCTCCCTCACCCTTCCTTTCTTTCCTTCTCTCCCTTCGCGGCCCAGCCAGCGAACCTCTCTTTTCCTCCTTTCTCCATTGCGCGAGTGGGCCAGCCCACCAAGCCACGGTCGCCCCGGCCCGTTCCCTCCTCCTCTCACTCTATGGCAAGCGGGGCCCGACTGCGAGCTCCATCTCCTTCCTGGCGATGGAGACCTCGCAACAGCGCCGCCCGACCGTGCTGCCCCCGTCGTACCACCACGGTGAAGACCTAGGCACAGGAACGGCACGGACACCACCCAGGGCCACTCTGCTAGGAGGAGGCCAGCTCACCCCTTGCCTTAATGGCTACAGGATGTTTGACCATCTTGCCGCCGCAACCGGCCACGTGCACAGCGAAAACGCCCGCGGCCACATCCGCCATGCCTACTGTCCTCGAGAGGGAGCGCTGACCTCGCCACAGCGCCGCCTCGTCGCCGTTCCCGCGCACAGAAGCTTGGGTCAAACGCCACAGCGGTTTCGTGGACCGGAGCCAGGACGCTGCAGTCGAGGCGGACGGCAAGCCGACGGCCGGCATGACAAGACCCGACGACGAGCTGGCAACAGGAGAGCACGAGGAACAGGTGAGCTCGAGCGCGACGGCGCAAGGCCATAGCCGGGAGTCCACGGGAATAGTGATGTGGTGTCGGAAAAGATCGGGCCATGGCGGAAAATATCGCGCCGGGGACGCACCCGCCGCCGCACCTATAAATAGCACCCCTCGGACCCCAATCGAACTCGCCCCTCCCCTCCAGAGCTCCGCTACGACAAGGAACGCGCGGTGCTCTCCCACTTCTCCCCTCTCCTCCTCTCCTATCGGTGTAATCCGATTTGCCCCAAATCCGGGTTCCGCCGCCGCCGAGCATGGGTTCGGGCATCGCCGTCGATTGGATCCTCGCCGGTCTAATTGGGTGAGCCGGTAAGCACATAGAGCCCCTCCTTTTCCCATGCCCCTCTTCATTTGTCCCCGTTGTGCAGCTGTACGACGCGACGGAGCGTCGACGTCGCCGGACGCCACCCAAGCCACCGCCGCCGAGGGAATGCCCCTCTGTTACTCTCACCAGACACGCTGTCAAGGTCGGGGGAGTGGCAGGAAGCTGACGGACCGTCCACGGCGAGCTTTGAGTCAGGGCCGGCCGAGATCCGGCCAACGCCGGCGAGGCGCCGCCGTGGTGGAACCTCAACAGAGCTAGGCCCCCTCCGGGACGCCGTCCACCCCCACCGTCACGACGTCAAGGGAGGATCCAGTGGGAAGCCGCTATGTGGCAGCGCCGTTGCGGCCGTTATGTGTGCCACATAAGCCGGACCCACGGTCCACTACGACGCCACGTCAGCCCACGTGGGGCCCATTCGTCAGCTGTACAGCGCATCCACACAGCACGGGGTACACAGGATTAAATGCTATGTACACCCGGCTAATGTACACAGAGATGTAAAAGTACTATTTCCTGAGTCACAAAAATTCCCAGAAAATTTGTAAATTCATTATTTGAATTATATAATTTTATCATGTAATTAGTTCCAATTTTATTACATGATAAAATTATATTATAATATTACCCTAATGATTTAATTAGGGATTAATATTATAAAATCCATATCTCATGCATACAAACTCCGTTTCGCGTGAAACGACTTCCATAATTCATCTAAAATCTAGCCCTATGCATCTAACCCATTGCCACCATAATATTCTATGTTTGTTTTGTGTGCTATAGTTCAAGCTAGGTTTATCGCCAGTCGCAAGTAGCTTTCGACGACCCGAATAGGAGTTTTCTGTCCGAAGTACGCTAGAAGACGTTCGACGCCATGCCGATTCGTAAGAACCTCCTAGGCAAGTCCTTACCCCCTAACCTGACTTAATTACTATAATAATTAATGAGATGAATAAGATAAGTATAACGAGGGGCAAGCGGGTGTGGGAGTTCTCATGGGCTATGTGCGTGAGGCTTCGCTAGGCTTTGCTTGGATTAACTTAAGTAATAATGTGAACCTTCCCAACAAAAAGGTGAGTGGTGATAGTCTACATGGAGGTGGACCAATCACAATCGGGGATGAATCCCGAGAGAGATGCTCGCCTCCCTAAGGACCAGGTTCATAGACCTTCTACCTAGTGTAATATTACGCATGACCCCACATTTGGGATGGGGCGGCTTGATTCCACACGGTTGGGTTGAGGTATAATTGGAGCCAAGGTGGCCGGAGTAGGCAAACGACCTATTAGGAGCGGGACATGGGGAGAGTGGCCCCATGGTTAGGTTGGCGTGGATCTTTGAGTGATCTTCCACGTATGTGTTTGGGTTGATGGCATAGTGCTAGGTGCACATATTGATGATTAATGATTGGGTTTTGTGTCGGCCGGTATAGGTTGGGTAATAAGGTATTACTTGTAAAGCCGTGGGTGATTTGGTATCACCGTATTGTCTAGGATGATGCGTCATCCTTCCAACCCCTGAGAAGTCGTGGTGAGGATTATACCAATATACCTAGGAGGCATCCAAGTGGGTACGGAATCTCGTTAGGCCTGTCTAAGCCAAGTCGCGGTGGTAAGGGCAGTGCCTATCGTGTGGGGAAATTTGTACAACCTTTGCAGAGTTATTTAAATCTATTCGAATAGCCACGTCCTTGGAATGGGCAAGTGCTAGGCCTGAACATCTATGATTAGACACACATTGATGATGACTAACCTGTGGTTCCATGATCGTGATGATATGAGATAACCCGGGAACTAGCGAGAGCAGTTTTAGAGACTCTGCTAGGGCCCAAACCCCTAATAATTACAACCCCCTGGTTGGGACTTGCTGAGTACGTTTGTACTCACCCCTCTATTATTACAGATATCGGCACATGCGAAGGTAAGATCGACGACAAGTAGAGGACCAGCGTAGAGTAGGAGTTCGCAAGATGTTTGCTTAGGAGAAGGGCGTTGAAGCCCGGATTTCATCCATGCACAAATCTCCTTTTGTGGAGTGCGGGACGGTGTCATAGTTAATCCACCGCTTCTCGGTCGGCCAACTCTGATATTGTAACCCGACTTGGTGACCCTTTGTCGCACTGTAAGCCCCTTTCCATCCTATACTTCTATAGCTCGGTTTACTATTAATTACGTTTTACCATCATACATTTACTAACGAGGGCGTGTTTGTGGCGTGATCCTGGCGCAAACACGTGTGATTAACGACCCATTAAAAGTGGGTTGTGACATTTCTTAAGATTGCTTTATATTTTATGCATGGAATTGTATAGCATCCATATAGATGATCACTATGTGGGTGATAAGCAATGTGTAAACGTGGTGTTTATACAACGTTTATCTGTAATTGCACCCTATATTCCGGGCCGTGTGGTAGATCGCGGGAGTGACAGGTCTGTTGAGTCCTTTGGAATCCACCCTCCGAATGTAGGACTAGTCGAGCTTATAATTACGGTAATGATCAAGTTTAGATCCCGTTGTTATTGGTAATGCTTGCCATGTGTAGAAGTAATACAACCTTGCCATGATAGCTAGATGTATTGCACTAATTGGAGTATTCATTTGACATATATGATTAGGAGTATCTTAGGAATATTCTTTCTATTCTTTCTATAACATGCTAATTGCTCGTATGATACTAGTGGCATATGATGATCTTAGACTTGGGTATTTATCATTTATATATTTATCTTTATCCCGTGACTTATCTGTTGAGTAATGTTAGATGGATATGGCTACTCTGCATTGTACAAGCGTAAGTGGATCTCATAAATAAATCACATCATAAATCATTAGATATCCTTTTCTCTCTACTTTCCATAGACTCCCTTCCCCGTGGTAAAATATAAATACGATACGGATTACTCCCGGTGAAGTGCTACAATTGGTATTTCTATGTAAACTGCAGATATCATGTTCATTCTTTTATCATGGCCTATCAACAAATACCATGCCCCGTATTTCTTTTAGCGTTATTGCTAGGGTGATGAGACTAGTGTATAGGTAATGCCTAGAAATGAGTGGTATACCTTGAGTACATATCTGGTGAGATTAATTCCACTATGGATAATGATGCTAAGTTTACATCCCACTACTAACACCGCCTAACTTCGCTTTGTTGGATCATGAGGTTAATCCCATATCCAAGCTAACATGATTAGATAGATATCCCATATATATTTCTTTCGCCTTCCTAATTGGGATCGTGTAAGAAATATCAACAAGCATTTCTCGCCGATTTTAGGAAGGCGTAGTCTATTTAGAGAAATAATTTTATCTTGGCTTTGTTTTTCAAAACTTTCCTAGTTTGGAAGAGCATAGTCAATCTTTCAAAATTTTAAAATGTGTTTTCTTAACTTCATAAGTTTTTCTAGTGCTTCTTTCCTGTTTGTCTCTAGTTTGGAAGGGTATTAGCCAAGACTTAGAAAGTATTATTCCCAATTAAGTTGGTATTGTTTCTGACTTTACTAGTTAGAAAGGGTGCTAGCCAAAAATCCTATGAACACATCATATAAGGAAACAAGAGAGATCACTTACACTACATAATGCATTGAGAACCCATTATCACATACTCAAACAGGTTCAACCCTGTTTTCTATTTTGTTTTTGATCTTATGCAGGGAAAAATATATGTATGAATTGGAACCTTCCAGAAAATTTTATTGAAGATCCTGAAAAATTAATCAGGCAGGCCAGAGCAAAACTCAGACAAACTCCAGCACCTACATCATCATCATCATCATCTTCTGAGAATCCAAGGTCTACTGATCCGGAAGTTAATCAAGTTACTAGAAACTTAACACCTGAATTTGAAGCTATGGCAACCAAGACACTTCGTGAGTTCTCGGCTCCTACCACGGACAACATTCTTGTTGGTCCAGAAGGTAGAGGTTGGAGACAATGGCTTTGAGCTTAAGTCGGGGCTCATCAATATGGTGCAATCAAGTCAATTTTGTGGAAAGGCACATGAAGACGCAAGTGCTCATCTCCAACACTTCACGGAGATTTCAAACACATTCACTATGAAGGACGTATCCAAGGATGCAATCTTGCTTTGTTTCTTTCCATTCTCACTATTGGGGAGAGCTAAACAATGGTTTTATGCTACTAAAGATAAGAATACAACATGGGATATTTGTTCCACGACCTTTCTTGCTAAGTTCTTTCCGATAGGCAAGACAAATGCCTTAAGAGGAAAGATATCAAATTTTCAAAGAACAAAACATGATGAATCGGTCGAAAGCGTGGGAGCGTTTCCAAGAATACATTTCAGAATGTCCACACCATGGGATGGAGAAGTGGCTGTTGATGCAGACTTTCTATCATGGGCTTGTTCAGTGCTCGTGAAACTATGGATGCTTTGCGGTGGTGGTGCTTTCTTATCACTTACAATAACTAATGCCACAGAACTTGTGGAGAAGATGGCTTCCAACTGTTGGCGGCCACTATCACATACTTTATACCGCCAATTTAGCTCTAATTAAGAGAGATAAAACCCATTTAAATTAACTAAACATTTACTACTCACCTAGTTCCACTTGTATTCGAGAATATTTGTTTTGCGAGGAACAAACACGGAAATAGGTGAAAGTACGTAAATAAAGAGCAATACGTAACTTCGGGAAATACGCTTTGGCCAAGAGGAACGTGGCAGGCCGGACCCCGACCAAATCGACCGAAGCACCTCCGGAAGAGCAAAGTAGAATGGCCACCAGCCCACGAGGCAAAGGCACGGCACCGGCGGGCCAAACACAGGCCGGCCGCCGTGAGTCTTGGCGCCCGCCGCTGGCACAGTGCCCGATCCCGCCGCGCCTTGGGTCGGTGTCCCGGCCGGAGGAGTAGAGGCGGTGCATGGAGGTGTTTTTCACCGTTTCCGCCAAACTTCCCCCGCCAAAACCACCTTTCACTTGTGTATAAAAGGAGGGTCACCCCCCCTCCATAGAACATCATCTCAACACAATTCATAGTCTCACATTCGGGGTGGTTTAGAGAGTGCCAAGACACTCGGTGGGAGTGAGAGAGTGCAAGGTAGAGAGGAAGAGAGGAGTAGCGACCCCGTGGTCTTTCGACCGTCGGAGTGCGAACTGTCGGCTCCCGCCTCCCTACCTTGTACCTCTACGGGTAACTTTACGACTTGGCTTAAAGTTATTCGTGTCTTACTTTCAAAAATATCATTCTTAAGTTCACGCTATCATTTATTTTATCGAGAATTACGGGATCGTTGTTTGCCCCTGTGGTAAATACTCTAGTAGAGGACCCCACGATAAAGACGGGATCTCGGCCAACGCTAGAGTAGTGACAAGTAACGTGAGGCGTGGTGTCTAAGTTATAAATCACCCTCGTTTGCTCCGCAATCCACGGTAGTGAGGTAGGGGATAGGTGGTGACAGCCCTATTCACCCATCGTACTCCTCCAAGTCCGGTTGCGTAGTAGAGCAAGAGGCCGGCATCGCTTGGCAGACCAAGTGCACTCCGGATGCCCAAAGTAATACTCGATTGATAGACGAGTAGCCTAACTTAGCCTAAGTCTTTGAAAGAACACATCGCTCCTAGGATCACCTCCTATGCGACCCTTGATAGCTAGAAGAACAGACTTAGCTCCCGTTCCCCTGTGGAAATTCGATACCGGAATACTTCTAGGTGAAGTGCTACAACGGTACTTTCCGTCGCGCTTGCGGACTTTCTTTGCTTTTCGCTAAGAAATACCAACAAGCATTTCCGCGCCGTTCCGGGAACGGTTGTCGTTATAGTTTGTGAAACCTAGTTATCGGTGTGAGCCCTACCCCTCGCCATTCGTTTTTATTTTTATTTTTAATGGAGCAGCCCACCATTTCTAAATTTATGCGCTCCAAAGGGCGAGCTCTTAGAACGCCCATCTTCTTCGAAGCCAATCACAGCTTCGAGATTTGAGCTCTGCCCAGGCTTGTTAGCCATGGTTCGGGAACAGCCCTTCTCGGTTTCAAAAGAGAAAACCCATATCACCACTTGCGGGAATTTGAGCGACTCTGTGGTTGCCTCCATTTTGAAGGCGTACCACATGAATTTTAAAATGGAAATTGTTTCCTTTCTCGCTGGAGGGAGAGCGATACAATGGTACGACGAGCGTAAGAAAAGTAAATGGGGATTGGGAGGAACTGCAGGCAAAATTTTGCCTAGCATTCTTCCCTCACACCGAAATTGTCGCCCCTTCATTGCGAAATCCTCTCATTCCAAAGAAAAGGAGAAGGAAGAGATAGGAGCAGCCACGGGATAGATTTACAACATTAATAAACCCCGGTCCCGACTTGTCTTTGTCCCGACATGTTTTATTGCAACATTTTTGGTCGGGGATTAAATAAGGAATCTCTCAAATTCCTAGACTCGGCTTGCAGGAGGTTCGTTTTTCACATAAAACTGTAGAAGAAGGAGAAGCACTTTTAGATAAAATCCGAGAAAACACTCCTCCTCTTGAACCCATCCTTGTAGAATGCAAGTCTATCTCGAAAAGGCGTTTCTTCGACTCGGCCGAACCTCTTGAACCACATACACCATTAGAGAAACCTTTCCCCGAACCGTTAGAGGAACCCCTTTTGGGAGACCTCCCAAACATTGAGGACGTATTTCTTGACGATTATGGAAACACCTCAAGGTACGAATCAGTGAAGAGACCCCCAGTTCCATTAACCCCTAAAGACCCATTAAGTAGAGAATCTTTGCAAGAATCAATTAGGGAGTTAACCTCACTAATGAGTACTGAATGGGCTAATGAAAGTGAGTCGACGACCGAAGAAATTCGGATTCACACTCCTTCATTTCCCTTATCTTTGTAACATACGAGGAATTTGGGAAAATGTACAGTACAACCCCACAGTAGGCATTAATATAATGTCCCACTCTTTCGCTTTAATCCATTTTTACGATCAACAATGGTGGCCTACAATCAAAACCCTTAGACACGATACACGATCTGTTATCCCAGGGTTGGGGTTACTACATGATGTTATTCTTCACAATAATGATCTTGAACCCGATCCTAGATTTTCATATTTTTGATATAGATGAGTTTGATATCTTAATCGGGCATCCCCTAGAAAAATTGTTTAATAACCCACCAAAAACAGGGGATTTAGATGTAAAGTTAGGAAGAGACACTTTCACTCTACCCATAACTCAAGCTAAAAATTCAATAGTGGAACCTCTGTCCAAATATATGCCCGTCGAGGTAGTGTCAACAATACCCTTTGAAACTCCTGAAGAATCCTTAGAAAAAAACTCAAAATTCTTCATCGAAGAAATTAGTGAGATGGATGATTTCATTGATCTCCCTAAAGAAGAAGAAATGACACCACCTCCCATTGAGCTAAAAACCCTCCCCAGAAGGACTACGCTATGTTTTCTTAAATAATGATAAAAATGCTCCTGTAATTATCAACGATAAATTAAGCGAAGAGGAGTCATCCAAATTGATAAAAGTCTTGGAAAAACATAGAACTGTCTTCGGGTATTCCTTACATGATTTGAAGGGAATTAGCCCAATGATTTGCTCTCACCGTATCCCTTTTGACCGGATAAAACACCCTCACGTGAACCTCAACGCCGGCTCAATAATGAAATGAGAGAAGTCATGAAGAAAGAAGTCCTTAAACTTCTTCACGTAGGGATAATCTATCCCGTTCCACCACAAATGGACGGGTTAGCCCCCGTCCAAGTAGTGCCTAAGAAGGGAGGCATGACGGTAATTAAAAACGCTAAAATGAATTAATCCCACAACGCGACCGTCACGGGATGGAGAATGTGCATAGACTAAGGAAATTAAATCTTTCGCCATTAAAGAAAGATCACTTCCCACTCCCATTCATTGATGAAATGTTGGAGCGGTTAGCTTAAACACTCTTTCTTTTGCTTCCTAGATGGATATTCTGGTTATCACCAAATTCCCATCCACCCCGATGATCAAAAGCAAGACCACGTTTACATGCCCATATGGAACATACGCCATTGTAGAATGTCTTTCGGGTTGTGTAATGCGCCCGCATCATTTCAAAGTTGTATGATGTCCATATTCTCAGACATGATTGAGGAGATCATGGAAGTTTTCATGGATGATTTTTCCGTCTATGGAAAGACTTTCGAGAGTTGTCTAGAGAACCTAGATAGAGTCTTGCAACGATGCCAAGAAAAGGACCTAGTACTTAATTGGGAGAAATGGCATTTCATGGTCCGAGAGGGCATTGTCCTCGGTCACCTAGTGTCCGAAAGGGGGATTGAGGTAGACAAAGCAAAAATCGAAGTGATCGAAAAATTACCTCCCACAGTGAACGTAAAAGGAATCCGTAGCTTCCTAGGCCACGCAGGATTTTATAGACGGTTTATAAAAGATTTCTCACAAACTACGAGACCGTTAACATGCACGCTAGCTAAGGATACGCCTTTTGAGTTCACCGATGAGTGCATGAAAGCTTTTTCTTACCATTAAAGAAGCACTCATCTCAAAGACCAATCATTCAACCACCCGATTGGTCGTTGCCCTTTGAAATCATGTGTGATGCTAGTGATTATGCAGTTGGTGCAGTCCTGGGCCAAACCAAAGATAAAAAGCATCACGCAATTGCCTATGCTAGCAAAAACACTTACTTTGGAGCTCAATTGAATTACGCCACAACCGAGAAGGAGCTCCTAGTGTAGTGTTTGCTATTGATAAGTTTAGGTCTTATTTAGTGGGATCAAAAGTGATTGTCTACACCGATCATGCCGCATTGAAATATTTGCTCACTAAGAAAGACGCCAAACCTAGATTAATAAGATGGATTCTCTTACTCCAAGAATTTGATTTAGAAATTAAAGATAAGAAGGGAGTAGAGAATACCGTGGATGGATCATTTGTCACGCTTGCAATTCACTAACACGCAGAACTGCCCATCAATGACTTCTTACGCGACGACATGCTCCCCGAAGGTGGAGGACATAACCCCATGGTATGCAGAGACATTGTGAATTTTATGGTTTCGGGTTATGTACCACCTGGCGAATCCCGCCGAAGTTGAAAGCGTAAAGCCGACGCCACCTGGGACGATCCGTACCTCTACGGGGTATGTTCGATGGGATGTTGAGAAGATGTGTGCCCACCAAGGAGGGACAAGAGATTATTGAGAAATGCCACGCTTGGCGCCATACGGAGGACACTATGGCGTGTTCCGCACACAAGCAAAAATCGGCAAAGGCAGATTCTGCGGCCAACCATGTACCAAGACACCGGGGAGTTCATCGAAGGTGTCATAAGTGCCACCGCAAGGAGGCATTACCTCACGAAATGCCATGCCCCTCCACTACAACTTACAAGTCGAAGTATTCAATGTCGGGGTATTGACTTCATGGGACCTTTTAAAAAGTCCTATGATTGTGAATACATCCTCATCGCTGTCGACTATGTATCCAAATGGGTGGAAGCATTACCGTGCCGAAGCTGCAGATTCCAAGCATGCAAGGAAAATGTTCCATGAGATTATCTTTCCACGCTTTGGAACCCCAAGGATGGTGGTGGCGATGGAGGAACCCACTTCACCGACAAAGTTTTCGAAAAATTTCTGATGGAGTTGGGATCCAAACACAACATCGCTACACCATACCACCCACAAACAAGTGGCCAAAGCGGAGACATCCAATAAGCAAATCAAGAACATCCTTCGAGAAAATAGTCAATGCAATGGGAAAGGGATGGAAAGACAAGCTACGATGCACTATGGGCATATAGGACAGCTTACAAGACCCCCATTGGCATGACACCATTCCGAATGGTCTATGGGAAAAGCCGCCATTTGCTAGTGGAGCTCGAACATCGAGCTTCTTGGGCAATCAAAACACGGAACATGGACGTCAAGCTAGCCAGGACAAAATAGACGTAAAACAACTTACCGAGCTAGAGGAATGGCGTGAGAAGGCGTACCAAAGTGCAAGAATTTACAAGGAAAGAACAAAAGATGGCACGACCGCCGAATCCAAAGATAAAACATTTCAAGAAGGAGACAAGGTATTACTCTTTAATTCTCGAGTGAAATTATTCGGTGGAGGAAAACTCAAAAGCAAGTGGATGGGACCATACACCGTCGTCGATGTCGCACCACACGGAGCTATCACCATTCGCGACAATGAAGGTAACATCTCAAAGGTAAATGGCCAAAGATTAAAAATTTATTATGAACCTTCTCACGATATAAATGAAACCATAGATGAAATAAAGTTGATTAGTTTTGAAGCCTTTTAATCTTTAACTTTATTTTGCTTGCTCTTAAAAAAATTAAAACAAATTTCCTTTTTTTCTCTTTTATCACCTTGACACGAATAAAAAACAAAACAAATAAAAACACCGGATATGAAGCGCGAGGATAAGACTAGACTTAGGATAGGGACGGACAAGCACCGGGAGCGCCCCGGCGGCGGCTCGCCGCACCCGCGGCGCCCACCGTGGGGGTGGCCTCCCGGCGCATCCCTGTTCCTCGTGCCTATTCTCGGTCCCTCCATCTACGCTCAGTAGGTGTTCGGTCCGTGTTCATCTCAATTTGCTATAAAACCCGTGCATCACTCTAGTGTCACCTCACACTAAGCCTTTGCTTTGCTAAACTCCACTCTTCATACCATGTCTCGAACACTCAATCCACACAAGCGATCTTTTTCGCTCCGAGAGCATGAAATCCCATAGTGGGAAAGCTACACCCCCACACCACACCATTTAGGCAACACCCATACAACTTACCTTCGCCACACTCCGGCTCATCAAACAACTCATACACCGTTTTTGGGTACGAGAAGCCCGAAGGAGGATTCGGGAAGGGGTTGATGCGCCGCTCAAAAGAATCTCGAACACCAATCCCAAAAATGAGATTCCTAGCTACCCCTCCTCCCGCGTCTAGCCCAAACACCAATTCTGGTAGTGATGACGAAGTCGAGCAGACACCAGATTTACTCATGACAAAATATGGGGCGTTATTACGGTTGTATTGGCTCACTTCGGGGACGAATTAGACGCTACTAGGAGGAAAATAAGTAACCTACAAGATGATCTTTGAAATAGAAAAATTTAGGTTCGATAACAAAGTAGCGAAACTAGCAAGTGCAAATGGGTGTCGATTACGTGCCTAGTTAAAGGATCATTGAATTCTCGGAATAATCGGGCATTAGTTTTATTTGTTTTTCGCTTATCTTGTATTTTTCCCTTTCAAAGATTATATGCCCTGATCAATAAAGAGTTGTTACTTTTATTTTGTACGCTTGTTCTTTTGTCTCTTGTCTCTTGAAATATTATGTATAAAGAACAAGTGTGGGGGAAGGCCCGCGCACACACGACAAAGGTTCACAAACCTTCTTCCACACCCTTCCCCATCTCTCTCTCTCTCTCTATGCTAATTTAAGAACAAAATCATCTAAAATCAACATGGCTAATCTCCACTTCTCTTGAATAAAATGAATCAGTTGGTATAAATTTTATTCCTACTAAGATCCTAAACTTTGATGAGCAACGCTTGAGAATAGGGAACTCATTTCATCTTATTAATTGCACTCAGAGATATAGTAGGATAACTTGACTTTTATTCTCTCTTGCAATAAGACTTGAATTTCATTTCAAAACTTTTACTCAAGCATGCTCCATGGTTAATTTAGAATCAATTCCTACCAAAGCCAAAATTAGAAGTATATACATCCACAAATAGCTATTTATTCTTGTATTGAGTTTTGTCAACCTTTGTGATCACGGTTGAGAGCCTAAGATCGAAATGCACATGCACCCACCAAAATAAGCCAATTCTTACATTAAGAATTGCGCACAACATGCATCACCATCCACCAAAAAAGAGACATGATCTTGTTCCAATCTCTAAACCTTCAATATTTATCACATGCCAAACAAAAGAAGAGATATGGGCTATTTAAAGAAAAGAAGTACACTCCATGCTAGATGCGCATGAGACAAAAAAAATGGACATGTGTCCAAGAGAATAAAAGATGGCGTGCCAAAGAAGCCCGCCCAAAAAATAAATAAATAAATAGCCCATGCTCTCCAATTCAAAGGCATCACAATTAGAAGGATCAAATTACAACAAGATCAATATTATTATGTCTCCACCATATCGCATTCCACACACTTGCACATTTCGATCTAGGAACATGACTCTCCTTTCCCGAGGATCCGAAGTTTGACCCGACAATATATACAAGGTAAATATGCGCTTGTCATTTTCTCGAAGAATCACCTAAACGCCACTCAAATAATAGGATTAGAGAGAGTGACATAATAAAAATGCTTGGGAGGAACCAATCCACGAGATATGAGTGACTCATCTTAGAATTAACCACGGAGCAATGTTGTTTTTCTTTTCGAAAATATAAAAACCAAGTCTTACATGTAAGAGTAGAAATAAAATGATAGACATCCAAACTATTCCTTTGTACAATTTTTCAAGATGAATTGATAGACACTTTGAATGCTCACAAGGAAGGTGAAGTCGGAATAATCTTTATCCGATCCTTGATTTATTTATTCATGGAGACAACATTCTTTGATCTAAGTTTACTCGAGGACGAGTAAAGACTAAGTGTGGGGGAGTTGTTGGCGGCCACTATCACATACTTTATACCGCCAATTTAGCTCTAATTAAGAGAGATAAAACCCATTTAAATTAACTAAACATTTACTACTCACCTAGTTCCACTTGTATTCGAGAATATTTGTTTTGCGGGAACAAACACGGAAACAAGTGAAAGTACGTCAAATAAAGAGCAATACGTAACTCAGAAATACGCTTTGGCCAAGAGGAACGTGGCAGGCTAGAACGGCACCGAATCCGACCAAAGCACCTACGGAAGAGCAAAGTAGAGCGAGCCACCGGCCCACGAGGCAAAGGCACGGCACGTAGGCGGGCCAAACACCGGGCCGCCCGCCCGTAAGTGCGGCGCCGCCGTGGCCACGGTGCCCGATCCCGCCGCGCCTTGGTCGGTGTCCCGGCCGGAGGAGTAGAGGCGGTGCATGGAGGTGTTTTTCACCGTTTCCGCCAAACTTTCCGCCAAAACCACCTTTCACTTGTGTATAAAAAGGAGGGTCACCCCCCCTCCATAGAACATCATCTCAACACAATTCATAGTCTCACATTCAGCGTGGTTTAGAGAGTGCCAAGACACTCAGTGGGAGTGAGAGAGAGTGCAAGGTAGAGAGGAAGAGAGGAGTAGCGACCCCGTGGTCTTTCGACTGTCGGAGTGCCGGATCTGTCGGCTCCCGCCTCCCTACCTTGTACCTCTACGGGTAACTTTACGACTTGGCGAAAGTTATTTGTGTCTTACTTTCAGTATCATTCTTAAGTTCACGCTATCATTTATTTTATCAAGAATTACGGGATCGTTGTTTGCCCCTGTGGTAAATACTCTAGTAGAGGACCCCTGATAAAGACGGGATCTCCTGGCCAACGCTAGAGTAGTGACAAGTAACGTAGACGTGGTGTCTAAGTTATAAATCACCCTCGTTTGCTCCGCAATCCACGGTAGTGAGGTAGGGGATAGGTGGTGACAGCCCTATTCGCCCATCGTACTCCTCCACATCCGGTTGCGTAGTAGAGCAAGAGGCCGGCATAAACAGCGGACCAAGTGCACTCCGGATGCCCGAAGTAATACTCGATTGATAGACAGAGTAGCCTGACTTAGCCTAAGTGGTGAAAGAACACATCGCTCCTAGGATCACCTCCTATGCTTGACCCTTGATAGCTAGAAGAACAGACTTAGCTCCCGTTCCCTGTGGAAATTCGATACCTAGAATACTTCTAGGTGAAGTGCTACAACGGTACTTTCCGTGCGCTTGCGGACTTTGCTGCTTTCGCTAAGAAATACCAACACCAACCAAGGTTGGAGTGAAGAGCGTCAAACTCGCAAAAGAGGAATGCACCAGCTTAAGGAAGTAGATATGCTATCTGCCAAAATGGACCTAATCATGAAGAAGCTAGAGGATAGAGATCCTCAACCAAAGGCAGTCATGCAAATTCAAGACTCACGCATGACGTGTGAAGAATGTGGAAACACAGGCCACATTGGCAGGAATTGCCCAGAGATCCTGGAGGACATCAACTTCATCAATAACAACAATAATTTCCGTCCTCAACAAAATCAAGGTTGGAACCAACAGAGGCCCAACTATCAAGGAAACTACTAAGGTAATAATCCAGGTAACAACTTTAATACTTATCAACTTTCCTTAAGAGACCTTGTTGTTAACCAAGGTAAAACCATGGAGAATCTGTCTAGAAAAATAGCAACTAATGATAAAGCTCTTGAACTTATTATCTTTTGTTTTAGAAAGCTTTTCTTCAGCTATAAAGAATCAGCATAGCTTTAATAAAATGATAGAATCTCAGTTTTCTCAGTTATCTGTTCCACTAACCACACCAGGTAAGATTCCGGGGCAGCCGGAAGAATTAGAAACTGCAAACCTTGTCGATATTTATAATACAGGTCGTTACTATAGAGAGACCTCAGGAAGCTGTTGGTTGGATGACTCGATGCCACCTAAAAAGAAAGATCCAGGGAGGCCATTCATTACAATCAAGATTGGACAACACACATTCGATAATGCTCTTTGTGATTTTGGCTCAAGCGTGAACATACTACCAAAGGTAATTTATGAAAAGATTTATAGTGAACCACTTTGGAAAACGAATATGTGCTTGCAGCTTGCAGATCAACAAATCTGTTATCCCGAGGGGATCCTTGAAGATGTGTGTGTGGGAATCAGAGGCTCTTACGTGCCAGCAGACTTCGCGGTGTTAGACACTGGAAGAAATGAAAGAGCAACAATCATACTCGGTCGACCATTCTTATGCTCAGCCAAAGTTGTCATCTACGCAGACAGTGCGAAGATTTGTTTCAACATCAAAGGGAAAAGGGAGAAATTCACTTTCAAGAACAAGGTACACACCTCTCTTACTTATTCCCAAAATTCCCATTCTTATATTTTAGAACCGAAGGTAGAAATTTATAACAAGAACAGAAGGAGGAATCAGAACAAGAACAAGACGGCACAGCCTACAAAGGTAATGGTAGTAAATAAAATAAAATCTTATAATGACCATTTACTTCAGTCTCCAATGCTTTGTCAACAAGATGATCCAGGTACGCCTACCATCGCATGTTCTATCCAATGTTTAACTTTCTATAATACATTTTGCGATACGGGATCTGGTATTAATCTAATGGCAAAGGTTACATATGAATTATTATTTGGAAAATTGCCGTTGCAACCAACGTATGTGCAGCTACTGAGATGGCGAGACCAATCCTATAGAGTCCCTGAAGGAATTGCCAAAGACGTATCGGTCGGGATTATGGACCACTATGTTCTCACTGACTTTGTAGTCATGGACATGGGGAAGGAAGAAGACCCTCCACTAGTGCTTGGGAGACCATTCCTCAACACTACTCGTGCAATCATCTACATCCATATAGGAGAGATTCATTTTCACTTCCATAAAGAGAAGGTGCGTGTTTACTTTAATAGTTATAATAATTATGAATTTCCCAAGAACAAGTCAGCTCGTCGCCGCCATAATAGAAGATGGATCAAGAATCTAGAAGATGAAAAGGTATGTGCAGAAATCAATTCTATTACACCTAATACATCCACAGAGAAAACAGAATCCAGTACTCCAGAGAAAAGTTCATCATCTAAACGAAGATGGAGGAAGAAGAAGACATCTCCCAGAACATCATCAGAAGAGACTATAGAATCAACAGTGCCACTGATTGTGACAACTGATATACCATGGGAGTGAAGAGCGAGAACTTGAAGTCCTGTTCGGAGGACTCTAAATCCCGAATCTTCGCCGAAAGGTAAGTCGGTAAGTTATCAATAAAATCCCCGCATTGCATATTCTTTCCATATTATGTTTATCTTTTCAATGTTTTATATCTCGCATTTGAAAACAACAAAAATATTTTGTCTTTTGTTTTGAAAACCTTTAAGCCCCATGCTAATATCCCCGAGGTTACACCTCTAGGCTGTTTCTTTGTGGTGGCATAAAAAAATAAAATAAAGATGCATGAGTAATTTATCTTTTCTTGCATATATAAAAATAAAATAAAAATTTGAAAAATGAAAATCCAAAAATATTTCAGTGCAAAAGCAATGTGGCTAACCTCTAATGCTTAATCAAGTTCCACTAGTTTTGTTGTCTATTTGAGATCAACAGATTTCAAAAGGAGAAGAGATATACTAGGCGCCATCCTTGTCGCCAATTAGCTCAACTTCTATATTGAAGAGTACACTCCAATCTAGCTTGGGGAGTGCAACCCCTAGTTATCCAGGTAAGTACCTTACTATTTATTTATATATTATATTATATTATATTAATATTATTAGTTAAATATTTTGTTTGCTAGAAAGTTTGTTAAGAGTTTAGTTTTATAGAGTCTAGTTGTTTAAAGAGTCTTTTGTTAGAGTGTGAATAAAAGATCGAAATAGAGTGTTCACTAAGTTTACTTTGCTCAACTAAAAGGAACCCCAAAAAAATCGCCAACATGGAGATGATGAATAGTTGCTCCATTTGTTATACTTTTCTAGTACCTAGCTTTCAAGCTTAATTTCTCTTGAGCTCCATTTGCAAAATTACTTTGATTTGATATTTACTCTAAACCTAAAACCTTTGGGTTGCAAATGCTTGCTCTAAAGTCTAGGTAATTGACGGATATGATATATGATAGTCCGATTTTGCTATTTGATCTTACTCTTAGTGACACTAGATTTCTAGAGATTTATATTTTGAAAAATTGAAAATGCACATGATAAGTTCATGTGTGACAAGAGTGTGAACCTCCTACCACAGCCATATATACATGTTCCCTAGATTAGGAAAACCTTTGAGATATATATATAGGCTGCTTGCTTTGCATTGAGTTTGTTCAATCTTTGTCGACCCTTAGAAACTTGTCATGCTGATCATGTACACTCCACTCCATTCCACTCCACTATATTCCACTTCACTCGACTCCATTCGCTTATATGCTATTTCCATCCTGGAAGTACGCATCCACCACATATACACCCACTATATATATACCACCATTATCCATTTCACTCTAGCCAGCAAAAATGTTCTACTCCTATCTCAGGAGAGAGCAACCAAAAAAAAATTCCCTATACCCATCCACTCATTCATTGCTAGCCAATATCTTACAAAAGCTCCATTACATTTATTTACCTCTCAAAAGTTATTGCAAAAGAGATTTGGGTTGTAGATTAAAAAAAAAGAGAGATGAAAAATGGACAAGTGTCCTACGGACGAGTAGAGCCTACCTCCCTAAGAAAAGAAAAAATAAAAGGAGAGTTAAAAAAATGGACAAGTGTCCGCTGAAAACAATGGGTACTTAGATGCTCGCCTCTCCATAAAAGAAAAAAAAGATACAACCTAGGTTCTCTACAAAGTTTCCAAATTCCACAAGAGAGAAGATCCCTCAAGGAGCAAAAGTAAGATTTTCTCTCATCTATTCTATTCACTTCACAACATACTTTACTATATTCTCTACCACATATATATTCTACCCACCATACACATTCACCACTTGATCAGTGTGACTTGTAACTTTGGATCCATTGCTTGAATTTACAATATATGCCTAGTAAGTAAAATTAGTTTTCTCCTACCTATAAGCTCCAGATATAAGCCTTAGAATATAGGGTGAGAGAGAAGAAGGCATAGTGTGCTACTGCCTTAGCCAAAAAATACTACATATTCTGAGAGAAAGGCAACACTACCTTATTGCCTTAGACAGGATCCACAAATACCACAAATGAGAGATTAGAGAGAAAGTCATACTGAGGAACTTTGAGTTTTATTTGAAAATCAGCAAAAACTCCAGAAGGACAGTTGATCAAAAAGAGTTTGAGATATAGTGCTTGACTGGACTGTTCTATCTTTCAATTACCCAAGATTGAAGAAAAAGTTATAAGCCCCAAAAGGTAAGAGGTAATATGGGTAAGTTGAAGTTTTAAAAAGTTTATCTTTATCTGGAGAGAAATTTTGTTTGAAAGCATGTGTACTTTTAAGGTGTGATAGCGTTGCAAAGAACTCGATCCAAGTAAGTAGTTTAATATAATATCATGTGTCTTGCTAAGAGACTAGCAAGAGGTAAGCTTGGGGGAGCTTGTTGATACCTGTTATAGCACAATATTATAAGTCAATTAACATGAAATAAGGGCTCAAGTCAAAGACCAAACATAAGTCTAGGGGTCTAACTAACATAATTCCACGAGTTTTGGTATTCTCGTGACTTTCCAGGGGACTTGATAGATAAATGCCGAGAAGAATGGAGAAAGTTAGGAATATACAAGACATATGATGACAAGACTTGACCGTGAAGTAACTCAACCCGAAAAGTGGACTAAAACATTCTAAAAGATACCAGAGGACACCGAAAGACCTGGATGCCAAGGTGGCACTCCGGCTGGCGGCCACTTGATTCCACATAGGCCGGCCGCCGGTGGGGTCACCCCGTCGGTCTCTCCTTTCTAGGTCGGTTTACTACCGATTTTGAGGTTGTATCTACACCGTTGTTGAAGGTCGGTTTGATCCAAGGGTTCACGTTCATCGCCAAGTACTATATAAGAAAACCAGCTGACCCCAGGGCTGATAATAAAATTCATAATCATATTCATTATCAACTCATACCCATCAAGTCCTGTCACACCCCAAATTTTCGGATTTTGGGTTGTGAGTAGAAAACACTAAATTAATTTTTGATCTTTCCCAATTCGATTGGTTGTTACTTGTTTTGATGTTTTTGAGTGTGTACAAAGTTTTCGAAACGTGTTTAGTGCAACGGTCTTCTCTCTCCAACCTGTTTTCGACTATTTCCACCATCAACTCCCTTGTATCTTAGCTTAGTCCTTTGTTAAAAGGTTCTAAAATCCTGTCTCCTATTCTAAACCATTCCTTTATGATCAAGTTTCATAAATCCATCTCCTAAAAATACGGTAAGGACTTTTTAGGATTTTCGGAGCCTTTTCTCACTTTTCTTTGGGCTTTTCCATTTTTCTAGATCATCTCAAATATTTTTTCATGAGCTCTAAATACTTGATTTGAGTTCATCATGGTCCCTTATGTCTCCGAGAATTTTCTCGGAATTTTTGGAGCTCTCAGATTGTTTTTTTCGTGGCTTAATATCAATTCTGGGATTTTGTGGAATTATTTAATTCACGAAATTAATTAAATTCGAAATTATAAAATAATCTCGTTTTCATATCTACTCGGAACCCTATCTATATATACATGCCGGCGAAGTCCTCGACCCGCTGGTTTCAGAAGTACGGCCCGTTTTCGCAGCCGCCACCTCTATCTCGCTACATCTATCGCCGAAGTTTGTCTCACCTAGGTTTCCGGCGAACTCTCCGGCGAGCTTTTCCGGCCGACTCATCGCGTCCCGGCAGATTCCGCCACCACCACGAGGTAGCCCTCGTCGTTATCTTCACCCTGGTGTACTCGTTTTATCGAATCCGTGGTCGTTTGATCGATTCCCTAACCCATCCTTTTCTTTTCCGGCGAACTATTCCATGGATGGCTTTGCTGTTCATCTTCTCCGGCCGTCTCACGTCCTCGGCTCAACTCGGCAGCCATCTAGGGCCGAGCGCCCGCGATCCGAGGCCACGCCGTCACCCTGCGCCCAGGCCGCGCGACTGCTCGCGCGTGCAGCAGCAGCAGGTGGTCGCCGCCGCCGCCTCGTGCAACTGTGCGTGCGTGCTGCTGCTCCACTGCGGCCCCCGCGGTCGCGGTCCAGGCACACCACGCCGCCGGCAGTGGCTGGCCGGCCGCCCTTCACCTCCGGCCGGGCCTCCCTGTCCCTCCGATGAAGATCGAGCAGAAACAACGTACTGCCATGGCTGCTGTCCACATTCAGTTCGTCAGGGAGATGAACAAAGGTAGAAGACAAGGTATTTACGAGTTTGCCACCGCGCACGGTATTCACGAAACTGCCATCCAGTTATTATTGCCGCCGTTTAGTCGTTCTTAGTCGGAATCGAGTCGTTCAAGTTGCGTTAGAATCGTATCTTCGTGCTCTACACAGTAGGAGTAACGTTTATCATGTAGCTCATCAGTGAATTTATTTGTTTAAATTAAATGAAATTTGATTAATGCTTTATGTAATTGGATTTATAATTAAAAGTAATATAGGTTTTACACCTCGGTGATTTCAGAATAAAATGTCAATGTGATTAATTGCTAATCTTAATATGTTTCTAAATTATAATTTGCTTAGATCAAACACGTTCCATATGATAACTTGTTTACCTCTCATGTGTAATCAATTTATTTTGCAAAGATAAAATTAAACATGATTAAATTATATGACATGTTTACAAATAAAATATGTCTACATCCAACTCGATTTTGAATTCAAATATGATGTGACCAATCTGAATTAATGTTATTCACATGGTTTTCTTAATTAAAATAAATAAAGCATGTAGTCTTTTATTTCCTTCCATAATATAAAAGCATCGGTAGTAGTTTCTTTTAGTCGATAGCTCCGTTATCGGCGTATCTTACGTTCTCTTGGTCGTAGCAACGAGTTCTCTTTTAGTATGTTATTTTTGCTATGACTGGTGTATTGTTCTTAGTTTATTTTGTTTTTTTGCTTGTATGTGTGGTGTTTGCTATGAGAAGAACAAGAAGCGCTTGTTGGCGATGAAGATTTGGAAGTTGATGACCGGAATCAAAGTATCGGAAAGTTGGAGCGGATATAAAAGGCAAGTATAGTTTTGGGATATGTTAACTTTAAATCATGATCATATGACTTGATTAATGTTAATGCATTAAACGTTAAATGTGAATTGTTTAGCAACATGTGGACTTTATGCGTACTAGAGTCTCAGGGAAAACAAGACAACCGTGAGAGCTAATGGGCTTTGGTTTTAGTTCAGTATGAGGACCTTGTTTAACTTGTTAGTAGTTACCGAAAGGCGTTAGGGTAAAACATTTGTGGATCCCCGTGGAGGGTTGTATCACACGGAACCGCCGCAGGCCCGTGGATCGCTGCGGTGTGTCACACTGACCGACGGAAGATACCTAGCGGCCCTAGCATGTTAGATGAACCTTTGAAAGACTTCATAGTGAACCCTGCAGATCTACCTCGGTAGTGGGTCAAGAGGTCGACGGGCCTCAGACGTAGGGCAATTCACGGCTCACAGTGAAAGTGTACACCTCTGCGCAAAGTAAAATCGGTATATCGGCCCGTGCTCACGGTCATGAGCGGCCTTGGAACCTTTGCATTAAAGATGATGACCTATGTTTGTTTAACATCTCATAATTTATCGTTTGTGCTTTACATTATTATGTTATAATGATCATGGTATATGGATAAGATATTGCATTGCTATATTTCTTTGAGTTCGACATGGACTCACTCTTGCAATTTCCCCACCTCGGTCTGTTGGCAAAAGCCACATGGAGAATGGATGAAGATACTAGTTCTTGGCATACGGAGCCCCCAAATCAACTATCCCTCGAAGAGAATGGAGCCCAAGAAGTTTAGCAACTATTATGCGTTACTCGATAAAATGTGAGTGTTTGTTTAGTTATATTTACGCTTTAAAGCATTGTTTTCTGATATTTATCTGTTCTATGTTATATGTGTGGACTTCCTGGGCACACATATGGCGAGTCTGGTCTTCCTCGGAAAACCGGGCGTGACAAGTCCGACCAAGTCTAGACCTAAGCCCTAGTTCATCATACTAGAAGTAGCTAGCTAACTAGTCGAGTTCTAGTTCAAGATCAAGTTCATCTTGAGTTCCCGATAGTCACGCAATAGCAAGAGCATTGTTCTTCGCTCTTGGATTCGATCCGTAAGTATTATTATTGATATACTATTGTTATGACTTTGATCTATATAATTATTATATTCTTATTGTTATGTGTTTATGCATGCTATGATTATATGTTTAGTTTAGTAAGATTGCTTTATATTTTATGCATGGAATTGTATAGCATCCATATAGATGATCACTATGTGGGTGATAAGCAATGTGTAAACATGGTGTTTATACAACGTTTATCCGCAATTGCACCCTATATTCGGGCCGTATGGTAGATCGCGGGAGTGACGATCTGTTGAGTCCTTTGGAATCCACCCTCCGAATGTAGGACTAGTCGAGCTTATAATTACGGTAATGATCAAGTTTCGTCCTTGGTTGTTATTGGTAATGCTTGCCATGTGTAGAAGTAATCTAACCTTGCCATGATATCTAGATGTATTGCACTAATTGTAGTATTCATTTGACATATATGATTAGGAGTATCTTAGGAATATTCTTTCTATTCTTTCTATAACATGCTAATTGCTCGTATGATACTAGTGGCATATGATGATCTTAGACTTGGGTATTTATCATTTATATATATTTATTTTTATCCCGTGACTTATCCTGTTGAGTAATTTTTGCATATGGCTACTCTGCATTGTACAACCGTAAGTGGATCTCATAAATAAATCACATCATAAATCATTAGATATCCTTTTCTCTCTACTTTCCATAGACTCCCCTTCCGTGGTAAAATATAAATACGATACGGATTACTCCGGGTGAAGTGCTACAATTGGTATTTCTATCTCGGCGCTTGCAGATATCATGTTCATTCTTTTATCAAGGCCTATCAAAAAATACCATGCCCCGCATTTCTTTAAGCGTTATTGCTAGGGTGACAGACTAGTGTATAGGTAATGCCTAGAAATGAGTGGTATATCTTGAGTACATATCCTGGTGAGATTAATTCCACTATGGATAATGATGCTAAGTTTACATCCCACTACTAACACGGCGCAATGGTAATTTAGGATGGAGGGGGTAATTTTTTATCTACGTCACGGCGCAATGGTAAAGGCCATTAGTTGGAGGATCCACTCGGGGGTTCAAATCCTAATTACGACATATTATCCGGGATTTATTCCGAGATTTTCCGACGCTATGCATTAAGTAGTAGACAACGTCCCCGCTGTTGACACCTCTTAAGCTCTACTTTTATATCTCAACTAAACATATAATAAGGGTATAAAATGAATATCAACCTAGATTAGGGGCTTTACTAACACAGTTCCACAAGTTTTGGTGATTTATATCTTTTCAGGGACTTGACAGGTAAATGTCGGAAAATTCAGAGATAACCTCCCAAATAATAAGAAGATTCATCAGTGGTGAATTTCGATCCAAAAAGTGAACTAAAACATTCTAGAAGACACCAGAAGACACCAGGAGAAGCCTGACACCTTGGGTCCACCAGGGCCTGGCGGCCGCTAGAGAGGTTTAGGCTGGCCGTCAGGTGGGACCCACAGGTTAGCCTCATCTTCTTAGGTCAGTTTCAAACCGACTTTGAGGTTGTAGCTATACAGTTATTGAAGGTCGGTTTGATCCAAGGGTCCATATTCATCGGCCACGACTATATAAGGATGACCCTACCTCGGCCCTAAGCATGAAAATCATTACTCATCAGACTCGACTCTGATCAACAGCTAGAGCCATACCTCTCTATTTAGAAGAGCTGAGATCAAGTTGAGAGAGATAGTAGAAAGTAGAGAGATAGATCGAAGAACTTTATAAGAGTTCTAGATCTGTTCTTGAGAGATAAAGAGTAGAGTAGAGGAGAAGAAGGGGAAGTACCGGATCTGTCGGTGACTCCTCTATGCTTGTACCTCTGGGATCAAAGGCTTCATTGCACTTGATATTGAGACCTCTTTGGTGGATCAACCTTATATTTGAGTAAGATCACTTGACTTAATTTCTTTCGGTTTACGACTCATTAGAGTACTTTGATTCTTGTCGCTCTTGAATTGAAGTTGTTGCCCCTAGTGCAAACGTGGTGTTTGGGCTAGATAACTCATAAATACACCCTACTGTCCGGAGTGTGGTAGCTCGTGGTAGTGACAGTACCATTGATTCCTTTGAATTTCATCTCCCGTTGGATAGGACTAGTAGGAACCAGTTACTGGAGGAACTTCAAGTTTTGACCTTGTCTTCCTTTGAGTACATCCCCATTAAGAAATATCTTCAAGACTTACAAGAATATAAACTAGACAATCACAGACATCTTCTCACATTTTATCTATACTCCAGTTCCTTCCTATAATCTCAGGGATTTAGTTTTGTCTCATTACCCTCACACCATTCTCCTTATGGATTCAATATTTAAAACCCTCTCCCGGGTGAAGTGCTCATCGATATCTGTTAAACTGCGGACTATACAAATTATAAATATTTACGTAGGATAACTTTTACCAACAAGCATTTCTGGCGCCGTTGCCGGGGAGAACGGTTGTTGAACACGTGAGCTAAACTAAATCTTGTATCATATCATTAGTATAGATTTTTCTTTTTATCTTTTTAAAACCACTATCCAAATGGATAATACCCCTCTTTACCAATACTTGCCACCCAATGGGCAAGCTTATAAACCTGTGTTATCATCTAAACCTATTCAAGCTGGTTCTTATGAGTTTCACCCTAGATTGATAGAGATGGTCCGAAATCATACATTCTCAGGAGAATTAGACGAAAATCCTTTCCTTCATCTCCAAACTTTCAAGGAGACATGTAAATGCCTCCATATTGAAGGCATGTCCCCGAAACTATCTGTTGGACGCTCTTTCCATTCTCATTGAAAGGAAAAGCTCACCAATGGTACAATAGAAATAAAGAGAGAATGGGTGGTGACTGGAAACTTGCTTAAATGAATTTTGTGCAGATTTCTATCCCATGTCCAAACTAGTCAACTTTAGGCTCTCGATCCTATCCTCCAAATAGAAGGATAATGAATCTTTGAGTGTCTACTGGGAACGTTTTGATCTTCTTTCCAAATCTGGACCTAATCTAGCCATACCAGATCATGTTCTAATTCAACATTTCTATATTGGTCTGAATAGAAAATCTAGAAAACCCTTGAACACCTCTGCGAATGGGTCCTTCATTCACCTTTCAATCCCTGAATGCATTGTTGTCTTAAATAAAATAGTGGCAAACAAGGAGGATGATCCAACTGCAGGGAAATACTTAAAAATAGAAGAAATCATAGACAAAGATGAAGGATTAGCTAAATCCAATTCTTTACAAATTCCAGCTAAGCCAGAATCTTTAGATTTAAAAGAACCAGAGGTTACTTCGATCTCTGACTTCTTATTTGATATCGAGGATGATCTCTTTATAGATTATGGAAACACCTCGAGATATCAATTAGAATCTCAGAAGGATAAAACATCACAACCTTATCCTTTAGACCCTTCTGATTTAATACATTTAAAAGGAACTACAGAAGAGCTTGTCTCAATCATAAGTAGCAAATGGACAGAAGAATCAGAGCTTTCCTCTGATGTACGTAATCCGTTTGGATTCACCTTCTGTACCTATTCGTTGCCAAATTGATAAAGACGCTTTTGATGCTCTTTACAATCCTATTGTGGGAATAAATATCATGGCATTATCTTTTGCTCATGAACTTATCAAAAATATGCCATTAAGTCCCACTACAAAATTGTTACTAAGCCCTTCAGGACAAATTGTCCAAAGCTCAGAATTCTTTATGTTCTACCAATCAAGGTTAATAACACCATGGTACATCTTAGCTTCTATATCTTTGATATCATGGAGTTTTGACTGCGATAGGACAACCAATAGAAAGGCTTACTTTTAAAGGACAACTTGGGAGAATTAGACTTTCGCCTAGACCAAGATCTTAAATTTTCATTACCTTTAGTCCAAGCCATTCATGCTAAAACCGAAGTCTTGTCGAACCGGATCCTATGGAGGAAGTTAAAGAGGCCTTTGTAGAATATTTTGTGGAGTCTAATCAAGAGGAAGATTCAGAGTTCTTTATTGAGGAAGAGTGTGAGCCGACGACCAAATTATAAGAAATCAAGTATAATTCACAATTACCGAAGCAATCGCAGTCTACACTTGAGTCCATATAAACCCGGTATTCCGGAAATCTCGAGTGATTTCAAACTCATCAACGATACAACCAAGATCGTTGAGCTCAGTAGTTCCAATCCGCAGGTATTTCAAACCAAATTCAATATATATTAATCAGAGTGCGATATACACATTTATTTCAAAGTAAAGTTCAGAGTGCGGAAGTAATAGCTTTCGAAAACAAGATAGTTGTACAGCAGAAACAAAATAAAATAAGATAGTGCCAACATAGTGTCACCCCTGTAATAGCAAGAGACGAGGGAAATATGGAGACTGCCATGCCCTAGGCATTATTCTTCAACCACAAAGACATCACAACTAGAACGAATCATGCTAGACGGAGTCACCGCAACATCGGGAATTAACCCGTGAGTACTCAATTGTACTCCGCAAGACTTACCCGTCTTAAACCGTAAAATAAGGAAAAAAGACTCCAAGGATTATGCTTGGCCTTATCCGATTTGGCCGACTCACATTTGTTTTCAGAAATAATGTTGATTAGTGCGCCTACACATACTACTCATGTTCTTCCAAGTTAAAGGGTTGTTATTATATACATAACCATAAGTCCTGTATAGTCAAGATTAAAGGCATATCCTTAGTGATATATAAATAATGGTATAAGTAACTTGATCATAATTTTAATATCGCGGCATGAATAAGAATAACCATTATTGTGATATTAGACTACAATGCCGCGGAAGCATCCCGGGTTCTCACTAACCAGGAGAGATGGCGATTCGAATCGATTTGCAAACCAGCTGGCGAATACCCTGTCACACACTAGGTCTACGTCGCGATGGCGGACCTAATCACTTCCAAGATGTTAGGGGACGTATGTCTCGGACTGTCGGCAACCCCCTCCTCTCGAGACACCAAGTGAGCTGACCGAAGACGCCGCCGGGTGCCTCTCGCTTGCGCCCGATCAAAAAACCGACCACGCCAAGGAGGGACCACGCCAAGTACCGCCCCTAACATTCCCACAAGCCGTGGCTCACGACCGGCGGAGCCTACTATATGAACAGGTACGTTCAACTTCCGACCGCCTTTCGACAAAGTGAGAGTCCTTAATCGATCAGGTGGAAGACCACAATATCCACCCAACCTTAACATGTTTTAATTAACCAAGTTCTCAGCAGCAGCTTGTTAGTCACCCATGTGACTAACCACAAACATCCTCTCGGTGGACCGGAAATCACCATCTCTCGCAATCATTATAAGCGAGCATTTTAACCTAGACTCTGCTAATAGGATAGGGTAACAACTTCAGCAAGGATATCTGTGCATCAACGGTTTCAACCACTTTCTATACTTAATGCAGCATTCATAAAAAGGACTCAACAAGTTAATTGAGAAAGCATATGAAAGTTCAGCATGCACCGGGGCTTGCCTTCAGAAAAGTAGCAGGAAGAAGAAGTCAGGGCACTCTGGAAGCTTTATGAACGGTCCTCCTTCTCCTGTGGGGTCTTTGGGCTGCACTCCGAGATGATGAGGGTTGACCTCCTGCTCCTTGATCTCCTCCCGAACTAACTCCTCCGATCCTGATATGCATGCATATGCGAGACCGATTAATACCAATGCACCGAGACATGCTTGAATAAAAATAAAGTAGAATGATGGATGAATGCATTATGATGTATGATACTAGTAAGTGGATATCTCTTCTGCACACAATTATAACTACACAAGCAACCCTAGAAATCTATATCAAGCAAACACCCTATTTCACTAATGCACTGAAAATGGCAGCTAGACATGCTGTTACTAAAACAGTCACACAGGGAGTTCTATAACTCCAAATGCAGCAAACAAATACTCGTTGGAAAGCTAACAAAATTATCTACAAAACATTCCATACCACCCTGACCTGATTCTGTAATCTACAGCCTCAAAAACAGAGAAAACAGAGGCTCTATTTTCAGACAAACTATAACTTACAACATCTACTAGAAATCACTCAAGCAGGCACTTCATCTAGATCTTTTCCACTAAGCAAGACACATCATAATCTACCAAATAAACCTATCGGGGGGGATGGTGCACGACTCGGGCGGGCTTGCCGGGCGTGGCTTCTAACGGGTCGGGGATGGTGCACGACTCGGCGGGCTTGCCGGGCGTGCTTTGGAGGGCGGGGGCGCGGTGGTGGTTGCGGCGTGACGCCGACGGGCGGTGATGACGGCCGCGGCGGCGCTTTTCGCCGCTCGCCTGCTTATTTGCAAGGGAGAAAGGGAGTGAGGGAGGTGGAGTGAGGGGCACGGGGACGCCGCCCCTGGTCCCTCTTGGAGGCGTGGGCGCGGGCAGGTTCGACGAAGGGCCACGACACGCGGCACGCCGCGGTCGCTACGGGCGTGGACGGTGGCCGGCCGGCGTTTCGAGACGGCGTAAAAGGTGAGCGTCACTAAAGACCTAATTAGAAATCCTAATTGATCTAATTTGGCCTGTGCATCGAGATCCGTGCAGAATTAGCGAAAACTCCAATTGAAGAAAATGTTCCTCACGAAAATCTGAGCAAAACACCTATACAATTTTTTTCCCTAATTCGGCCTAGATTAGAAAACTACGGTCGATCGACGATAAACTATTAGGGGTCAAACAAAACTCTAATTTGCATCCAATTCGAGCAAACTTTGACTTTTTGAACATGATCCACTCGCTTTCATGCAACCGGCTTGTGACATCTTTTGTTCTACTCGAAATTAGGTACACATTTCATGAAGAGTTCACACACATGCAAGATCTCTAGCCATGACTTTTGAGCAAAACAAGACAAATTACTTTGAAAGTCAAACGAGGTCAAACCAAGTCAAAGCACTCTGATAAAACCTAATTAGGAAACATGACCAACATCAAATATGCTCTAACACCTTCTCTAAACATCACTAAGAATAAATAAACATTAAACTTCTAATTATGCAAACATTTCTTACACGAAATGACGAGGCAAAGCATAACAAACAAATTCAATGCATTTAAACTTGCAAAAGACCTCTATTATTTCATGTGCATAAATGCATGTGACTAAAGGATGATTATGCTCATGAAATGCAAATGCTAATGACATGGTTAAAACCAGGGTGTTACAAATCTACCCCCCTTAAGAAAATCTCGTCCCGAGATTTGTCGGTACTAACCATTCGTTAGAAAATACGGGATAGACTTCTCGTAGATACTCTTCTGTTTCCCATGTAGCATCTTTCTCCCCATGATTACTCCATAGAATCTTGTATAGCTTCACTGTCTTGTTACGAGTTGTTCTTTCTTTAGTATCCAATATTTTAATTGGCCTCTCAAAGTAGGTCAAGTCGGTATCCACTTCAGCATTTCTGACTGGAATCCGTTCTTCAGGCACTCTCAAACATTTCTTCAATTGGGATACATGAAAGACATTGAAAACTGATCTCAACTCATCAGGTAGCTGTAACTGGTAAGCCACTTTTCCTTTTCTTGCAACAATGCGATAAGGACCTACAAATCTAGGTGCTAACTTTCTTTTAACTCCAAAGCGTTGCACTCTCTTCATTGGGAACACCTTAAGATATACAAAATCACCAACTCGAATTTCAAAGGATCCTTACGCTTGTCAAAGATAGCTTTTTCGATGGGCTTGAGTTGTGGCTAGATGTTGTTGCACTGTCCTAACCTTCTGTTCTGCTTCCTCAATGAAGTCGAGGCCATAATAGGTTCTATCTCCAGTCTCTACCCAATTCCGAGGTGTTCTACATTTTCTACCATACAAAGCTTCAAATGGAGCCATCTTGATGCTTGCTTGATAACTGTTGTTGTAGGAGAACTCTGCAAATGGTAGCCATTTATCCCATGGGCCTTTAGCAGATAAAACACAGGCTCTCAACATATCTTCTAGAATTTGATTCACCGGCTCAATTTGTCCAGCTGTTTGCGGTTGGTATGCTGAGCTACGAAGTAGTTTTGTGTCTAAGGCTTTTTGTAAACACTCCCAAAATCTATCAGTCCATTTAGATCCTCGGTCAGACACTATGCTCTTGGGTATTCCATGCAGACGAACTAATTGGGAAACATAAATCTCTGCATACTGATGAGGTTCATAGCTAATGTTTACGGGAACGAAATGTGCTACTTTGGTTAGTCTATCCACAATTATCCAAATTGCATCAAATCCTTGCGGGGTACGTGGAAGTCCAACAATGAGATCCATGGTGATGTGATCCCATTTCCAATCAGAGATTGGCAAAGGTTGTAGCAATCCTGCAGGTTTCATGTGAATGGCCTTGACTCTACAACAATTATCGCACTTGGCTACATAAGCTGCAATTTCCTTTCTCATCTTGGTCCACCAAAAGCGTGATCTCAAATCTCTATGCATCTTGTTGCTGCCTGGATGGTTTGATAAGGTAGAAGAATGTGCTTCTAACAAGATTTGATCTCTAAGTTCCTTATCCTTGGGTACAACAAGGCGATTATCATACCATAGAATGTCATTCTCATCAATCCTGAAGTGTTCACTTGGTTTTGCTTTGAGCTTCTGCTTGATGAAAGATATACCTTTATCTGATTTTTGCCCTTTGATTACCCTCTCTTCTAGAGAATTTCGCACTTGTATGTTATGTAGGACTGCAGGGTGCATTAAGTTAAACTTCTCTTCTGGCAATGGTAGTTCAATAGTACAATGTGCCTTCCGGCTCAAGGCATCTACAATGACATTCGCCTTGCCCGGATGGTTATGTACCTCCAAATTGTAATCTTTAATCAACTCTAGCCATCTTCGTTGTCTCATGTTTAGCTGGTCTTGAGTGAAAATATATTTCAGGCTCTTGTGATCTGTGTAAATGTGACACACATTTCCAAGCAGATAATGACGCCAAATCTTTAGGGCATGTACGACGGCTGCTAACTCCAAATCATGTGTGGGGTAATTTACTTCGTGTTTGCGTAACTGTCGTGATGCATAAGCAATCACTCTTCCTTCTTGGATGAGTACACACCCCAGACCTGTACCACATGCATCGCAAAACACATCAAAAGGTTTCTCTATATCCGGTTGTGCAAGCACTGGAGCAGTTGCTAACAACTCTCGTAATGTACGAAAAGCTGTTTCACACTCTGGTGTCCACACAAACTTCTCATCTTTCTGCAATAACCTTGTCATAGGTTTGGCGATCTTAGAAAAGTCGGGTATAAATCGACGATAGTACCCGGCTAAACCAAGAAAACTCGAATCTCCATAATGAGAGGTCGGCGCCTTCCAATCCATGACTTCTTGAACTTTGCTTGATCCACTTTGAAATTCCATCTTCGATAAGACATGTCTAAGAAATTGTATCTTCTTTAGCCAAAACTCACATTTGCTAAACTTAGCATAAAATTTGTGTTCTCTGAGCCTGGCTAACACTATTCTGAGATGAGATGCATGGTCTTCTTCATTCTCTGAATATATCAAAATGTCATCGATAAACACGACCACGAATTTGTCTAACTCGGGCATGAATACCGAATTCATTAGGCACATAAAATGAGCTGGAGCATTTGTCAAGCCAAAGGACATGACAAGATACTCATACAACCCATACTTGGTCGAGAAAGCAGTCTTCGGGATATCTTGCGGCCTGATCTTGATTTGATGATAGCCCGAACGAAGATCAATCTTGGAGAAAACTTTGGCCTTGGACAACTGATCAAAGAGAATGCCAATGCGTGGCAAAGGATACTTGTTCTTGACTGTCACCGCATTGAGTGGTCGGTAATCCACACACATTCTCAGAGATTGGTCCTTCTTCTTCACAAAAAGAGCAGGACATCCCCATGGTGATGAACTTGGTCTAATCAAACCCTTATCTAGCAACTCTTGAATCTGAACTTTCAACTCAGCCAATTCATGGGGCGGCATCCTATATGGTCTTCTCGATATGGGTGCTGTTCCTGGTAGAAGCTCAATTGCAAACTCCACATCTCTATCTGGTGGTAATCCTGGTAAGTCTTCCAGAAAAACATCGGAAAACTCACATACCACTGGTATATCTGAGATCCGAGTGACTTGTAGAGCGGCGGAGACACGATTCAGATTAGGTGTTTGGGGAAGAATTATCTGATGTTCTTTTCCATCACGGGGATCTTTCAAAAGAATTACCCTATTCAGGGTGTCTATAATTACTCCCCATGTATTCATCCAGTTCATTCCCAAGATAACATCCAAACTCAGTCCTGGCAATACTATTAGGGAGGTGAAAATCTCTAAATCCCCAACTTTGATCTTCACATTTCTGACAACTTCCCTGGTAAGTTGATCAGCTCCTGCTGAGCTAATACGATAACCATAACCCAAATCTGATATCTGCTCATTATGTTCTTGGGCAAAAGCTTGGCTCATGAAAGAGTGAGATGATCCAGAGTCAAACAATACCACAACATTGTGATTGTTGACTAGGCAAGTGCCAGCAGTTACAGACTCTCCTTCTAGACTTTCTTCAACATTGGTGGAGTGAACTTGTCCAATCTTCTGCCTGTAGGGTCGGTTTCTTTGGGGTTGTGGGCAAAACCTGGAAAAATGTCCTGGCGTCCCACAATTATAGCACTTATTGCGAGTAGAAGCACTATCAATACCATCTGTCTTTGCTCTCGGTGCAGGTGTAACATGAGCCTTCCTGTAACGAGGATTCTCACACTGCGGCTCCTCTTGCAGTGGTGCATCTGGCTGGCAAGAGCTTGGATGACTAATAATCAGAACCTTGTTCTGACTTGAGCTAGATTCAACTGGTCTCTTCTTGTTCTTGGTAGCAGCATATGCGTTGTTGCTCTCCTCCTATAGCAAGCAGTCATTGACGAACTCATTGAAGCTCTTTCTGAACGGGGCTCCAATAGTCTTCTGCATCTTGAGATTAAGCCCTCTTCTAAAACTTGCTATCTTCTTCTCTTCAGTATCCACCATGTCTGGTGCATATCGAGACAAACGGTTGAAATCCTCGAGGTACTTAGTGATGGCCTTGTCATCTTGATTAAGCTTCATAGCAATCACACTAGGATGAATATAAGCATCATTTTAAAGTCTGCCGCGTGAACATATCCCGTAATAGAAGTATTAGCCGGGTATGTGACACGACGATTTCTCCACCAAATTCCCGCGGGTCCTTCAAGCAAATGAGCGGCATACTCAGCCTTTACGCACCTCGGTCAAATCCAACAATCGAACTTCTCCTCAACTGAACTCATCCATTCTTCCGCTTCAGTTGGTTCACGTGATCGTGTGAACTTAGGTGGATCGATTCCTTTGAATTCCTTGTATGATTGGAGCCTATCTTTGGCATTATTGTTATGACTTCCTCCACCCTGTGCAGTGTTGTGCGAGATGTTGCGCAACTCACCCGCATACACTCGTCAAAAGAACGGTTCGGGTTGACAGAGGTGGTGGTGGCGGTTGGTTGCTCCCTCCAAAGACTGAAGGCGTGTTTTAACCATCCGCATAATCCAACCAATAAAAATTCTCGGATGATGTTGACATAGTGTAAATGCATCGAATTTAAAGTTACGCAGAATTTATTGCGATAATAAATTCATTCAACAAATACAGGTAACCATAAATCCAATGCCATCACACCCATCATCGCAATAATCATGGTTGATACGGATTATGTAGCAAATCAACTTCTCCATCCAATGTACGCGTAATCCAAGGTTCGATATAGTCACCATGACCATAATATCAAAAATCGCGCACATTACATTGCTTCACCAAAATGGAACTTCTTCCATTAAATTCTTCAAAAGTGAATTGACATCCGTAGGGTTTGGTTACTTCAAGATCTTGGTGTTGATAGTCTCTTGCCAAAATAGGAACAATAAGGGTAGGAATAGGTATCCGGGCGACCGGTGATAAGCTCATATCTCATACGATAGGGCATGCTAGCTAATATCTAGCGTAATCAAAAGAGATGGACGGCAGCAACGAAACTCAGTGGGACAATGGGGCATTTCTAACGTCCTTGTCGTTGTCATCTCCAAACTGAGCTACATCTCTAACTTCTGCAAATTGGGGTTATACGCCTTCATCATCTTCTTCTTTCTATAGGCAAGTGGCGAACAACGGTCCATTTCGATGCAACAGAAGTAGTCTGTCTCAAGCAAAGCCTCGATTGTTCCAACATCCAAACTTATTTAGGGTACGGCCTATAGCATTGTTGGCAACTTCTTTAGGTGGTAGCTCGCATTCGGTGATATTCCGACTTCTCCAAACAGAGCGAATAGGTAGGGCAGGGATGGAAAGATTAATTCTAGTGATAAACCGAGCTGCCTAAGGTGCGGTCACCTATGGTTTGGGGTCTCTACACGGTCTGCATAACCACCTGCGAAGACACTGGGAATGTGAAGCAACTTATCTCTAATGGTACTATTGCTAATCTGGGGATGAAAGAGCCAATTGTAACAGATTTGGAAGATTGTGTGAGATTGAGAACGAGATGGGTCAGTTTCAACAAACGGGACAAGTACTCACTAAGGGGGAGAGACGGAAATAAGGGTAAGAAAAGCAATACCTTTATTTCATTTTATTGATGCAGATGCATGAATGACATGATGCATGAGCGTATCTTACGTCCTAACAGAATAGAAAAGATAAGATACTACTCGTATAAATGGTGGCACATCTAACGTTCTCTCAAAAGAAAATAAATCGCATCTAGTCGGTCTACACGATTTGCGTAGTTAGTGTACCTGCAGTTTCATTTCAGCCCACAATATATTTATGCAATGCATGAATTTAAATTGCATATACCTGCTTCGTCAGGTCCACCCGACGGCATCGCATACCTTGCGGAAAAACACACTTTACACCCGGCACACCTGTGTACCCATACACAAGTCTATAGGGGCACTACCCGACCATGGAGCTCTCAAAACATTTTATTTTTACCCCCTAGACCGGCGGTTGTCCGATCATGCTCTCACAACTCACATCTTACCTTGGGCGTAGAGGCATTGAACATCATTTACCTGGGGCGTAGAGGTATTTCGATCCATACATGACTACTCAAGTGAGTAGCCCCATACTACTGGCCGCACGGCAACCAAGCACAAACAACACAATATGATGCATAAACCCATCCCAAGTTAGTAAAGCCACCTGACTGTCCTTAATTGGGTATAAGGGTATGACCATGGCACTAATAATTTTGCAAACTTTTACTCACACCACTGAAAAGATTTTATTTCGCAAAATTTTCACAAAAGATTAGTGGTTCCTTTTAATTTTAATACCAGATCGGATTGTTAAGTACTGAACTAAGCTCGATGCCACCGTGACAGAGCCGACCAATTTATAAGAAATCAAGTATAATTCACAATTACCGAAGCAATCGCAGTCTACACTTGAGTCCATATAAACCCGGTGATTCGGAAATCTCGTGAGTGGATTTCAAACTCATCAACAATACAACCAAGATCGTTGAGCTCAGTAGTTCCAATCCGCGGGTATTTCAAACCAAATTCAATATATATTAATCGAGTGCGATATACACATTTATTTCAAAGTAAAGTTCAGAGTGCAGAAGCAATAGCTTTCGAAAACAAGATAGTTGTACAACGGAAACAAAATAAAATAAGATAGTGCCAACATAGTGTCACCCCTGTAATAGCAAGAGACAGGGAAATATGGAGACTGCCATGCCCTAGGCATTATTCTTCAACCACAGCACATCACAACTAGAACGAATCATGCTAGACGGAGTCACCTGCAACATCGGGAATTAACCCGTGAGTACTCAATTGTACTCCGCAAGACTTACCCGTCTTAAACCAGAAAATAAGGAAAAGACTCCAAGGATTATGCTTGGCCTTATCTGGAGCTGGCTGACTCACATTTGTTTTCAGAAATAATGTTGATTAGTGCGCCTACACATACTACTCATGTTCTTCCAAGTTAAAGGGTTGTTATTATATACATAACCATAAGTCCTGTATAGTCAAGATTAAAGGCATATCCTCAGTGACATATAAATAATGGTATAAGTAACTTGATCATAATTTTAATATCAGCAGCATGAATAAGAATAACCATTATTGTGATATTAGACTACAATGCCGCGGAAGCATCCCGGGTTCTCACTAACAAGGAGAGATGGCGATTCGAATCGATTTGCAAACCAGCTGGCGAATACCCTGTCACACACTAGGTCTACGTCGCGATGGCGGACCTAATCACTTCCAAGATGTTAGGGGACGTATGTCTCGGACCTGTCGGCAACCCCCTCCTCTCGAGACACCAAGTGAGCTGACCCGAAGACGCCGCTTCGGGTGCCTCTACTTGCGCCCGATCAAAACCCAACCGACCACGCCAAGGAGGGACGTTAAGCGTACAAGTACCGGCCCCTAACATTCCCACAAGCTTCGTGGCTCACGACCCGGCGGAGCCTACTATATGAACAGGTACATTCAACTTCCGACCGCCTTCCGACAAAGTGAGAGTCCTTAATCGATCAGGTGGAAGACCACAATATCCACCCAACCTTAACATGTTTTAATTAACCAAGTTCTCAAGAAGAAAGCTTGTTAGTCACCCATGTGACTAACCACAAACATCCTCTCAGTGACCGGAAATCACCGTCTCACCGCAATCATTATAATCGAGCATTTTAACCTAGACTCGCTAATAGGATAGGGTAACAACTTCAAAGAAAGGATATCGTGCATCAACGGTTTCAACCACTTTCTATACTTAATGCAAAGCATTCATAAAAAGGACTCAACAAGTTAATTGAGAAAGCATATGAAAGTTCAAAGATGCACCGGGGCTTGCCTTGTAAAAGTAGCAGAAGAAGAAGTCAGGGGCACTGGAAGCTTTATGAACGGTCCTCCTTCTCCCTGTGGGGTCTTTGGGCTGCACTCCGAGATGATGAGGGTTGACCTCCCCGCTCCTTGATCTCCTCCCGAACTAACTCCTCCGATCCTGATATGCATGCATATGCGAGACCGATTAATACCAATGCACCGAGACATGCTTGAATAAAAATAAAGTAGAATGATGGATGAATGCATTATGATGTATGATACTAGTAAGTGGATATCTCTTCTGCACACAATTATAACTACACAAGCAACCCTAGAAATCTATATCAAGCAAACACCCTATTTCACTAATGCACTGAAAATGGCAGCTAGACATGCTGTTACTAAAACAGTCACACAGGGAGTTCTATAACTCCAAATGCAGCAAACAAATACTCGTTGGAAAGCTAACAAAATTATCTACAAAACATTCCATACCACCCTGACCTGATTCTGTAATCTACAGCCTTAAAAACAGAGAAAACAGAGGCTCTGTTTTCAGACAAACTATAACTTACAACATCTACTAGAAATCACTCAAGCAGGCACTTCATCTAGATCTTTTCCAGTAAGCAAGACACATCATAATCTACCAAATAAACCTACTGGTCAAGCCAAAAGATAAACTAAAGCACATGAAATGACATTCCCTAATAAACACTACATGTGCACACTCTTTAAATATAAAAGCTAGGATTAATAAATTGACCAAACATACAAGACCAGCAAACTAACCACACTAACAGATCCTTATTATCATAAGAACAAACAATATGCCATCCAAGAATTATTACCATACTATTACCATGCATTTTGCAAGCATTTTTATGCAACATAAATATGATAAATGCATAAACAGCTTAGAAAAATCTACAAAAATTACCAGAGCATCATAATGGTCTAACATGCCTACCATAAAAATTTCATGGCAAACTCATGCATATACTGTCCTACACAAAAATGGCAAGCTAGCATGAAAACTACGCCTGAAAATACTTTGTACTATGAAAAGTGTCAGACAACAGATTTCTAAGTATGACAAGCTACGTAATCCTATCAAAACCAAACATGCCAAGTCTCAACTCCAAAACCCTAGTAATTATTTTCCTATGATTTTCCCTAGAAAACATGATAAATAGCACATAAATCAAAAATCACATTTCTATAACAAAACATAGCATGTCTAATATTTTTCCTGCACTACACATCCAAAAACATGAACATTTTGTACAGGGACCACTATTTTATCATGCTCCAAAAATTAGATATGCATTTCCCTATTTATATGGCAATTAAAGGAATAAATCTAGATAAATATAAAAACTACCAGAAAACCTAATCTCATATTTTTCTACTGTAGATCTACTGACAAGGATCACAACCAAATTTGTTTCACATTTTTCCCTCACCTAGAACTCGAGATATGAATTTTCTAAGCATGCATGCACTTTCTAGAAAATAAAAACGGAAAAAGGAAAAGCTGCTGACAGCTGGGGCCCGCTCGTCAGCGACCTAGAGCAGGGGACGGCGGCGCTGCGAACGGCGGGCGGCAGATCTCCGCCATTGGTGGTTCTCCGATGGAACCGAGCATACCTACGAGTTCGTCTCGCCGAGATCTAGCGCTCGCACCAAAACCCCCGAGCAAAGTGGACGGTGGCGGGCTCGACGGGCGAAAGGCGGCGCGCGGTCGGCCGTCGTTGTTCCGCAATTTCTAGCGATGGCGAGGCAAATGGGCAGGCGCACTAGCTTCGTGACTCCAGGGCGGCAAGGAAACCCTAGAGGATCGATGGATTCGCCATGAACGACATCGACGACGGCAGCCTCGACGGCGGCCACGCGGCGGCGGCGCGTGAGGCGGTCCGGCCGGCCGAACGGCGGCGAGGCTTCCGATTCCGTGCAACCCTAGCAAGAACAAGTGGAGGCGACCACGGAACGCTAGTTAGCGTAAGAAAAACGAGAACAAAAGCGACGGCGACGAGTTTCCGACGCCGGCGGCCGCCATGGATGCCGGTTTTTCCGGCAAAGCGCAAACGCCGATTTGCCCACACCTTGGATCCCGGGCGGCTTCTAATGGGGTCGGGGGATGGTGCACGACTCGGTGGGCTTGCCGGGCGTGGCTTGGAGGGCACGGGCGCGGTGGTGGTGGTTGGCGCGTGACACCGGGCGGCGGTGATGACGGCCGCGGCGGCGCTTTCTCGCACCGCTTGCGCCCGAAGGGAGAAAGGGAGTGAGGGAGGTGGAGTGAGGGACACGGACGACGCCCCGGTCCCTCTTGGAGGCGTGGGCACGGCGCAGGTTCGACAGAAGGGCCACGACACGCGGCACGCGCGGTCGGGCGCGGACGGGTGGCCTACCGGGCGTTTTCAGAGACGCAGAAAAGGTGAGCGTCACTAAAGACCCGATTAGAAATCCTAATTGATCTAATTTGGCCTGTGCATCGAGATCCGTGCAGAATTAGCGAAAATTCCATTTGAAGAAAATGTTCCTCACGAAATTTCGAGCAAAACATCTATACAAATTTTTTCCCTAATTCGCCTAGATTAGAAACTACGGTACCGATCAACGATAAACTATTTCGGGGTCAAACAAAACCCTAATTTGCATCCAATTCGAGCAAACTTCGACTTTTTGAACATGATCCACTCGCTTTCATGCAACCGGCCTATGACATCTTTTTGTTCTACTCAAAATTAGCTACACATTTCATGAAGAGTTCACACACATGCAAGATCTCTAGCCATGACTTATGAGCAAAACAAGACAAATTACTTTGAAAGTCAAACGAGGTCAAACCAAGTTAAAGCACTCTAATAAAACCTAATTAGGAAACATGACCAACATCAAATATGCTCTAACACCTTCTCTAAACATCACTAAGAATAAGTAAACATTAAACTTCTAATTATGCAAACATTTCATACACGAAATGACGAGGCAAAGCATAACAAACAAATTCAATGCATTTAAACTTGCAAAAGACCTCTATTATTTCATGTGCATAAATGCATGTGACTAAAGGATGATTATGCTCATGAAATGCAGATGCTAATGACATGGTTAAAACCAGGGTGTTACAAAGAGGATGAGAATCCTACCACTTCAGAACCTCTAGATGAATTTGTGAACCCACCTAGACCTCCTATTGAGCTAAAACCTTTACCACCTGGCCTCACTTATGCTTTCCTAAATCAAGATCCAGAGTCTCCTGTGATCATAAATGATAAACTTACTCCAGAACAGACTCTCAGGCTGATAACTGTCTTAGAAAAACATCGCTCAGCCTTAGGCTATTCACTCGATGACTTAAAAGGAATAAGTCCTGCTCTTTGCACTCATCGTATTCCTACAGATCCAGATATACCTCCATCTATAGAGCCTCAAAGATAGACTCAATAATGCGATGAGAGATGTAGTTAAGAAAGAAGTTCTTAAGTTGTTACATGCCGGGATTATATATCATGTGCCACATAGCGAGTGGGTAAGCCCTGTATAAGTTGTGCCTAAGAAAGGAGGCATGACAGTTGTTAAAAATGATAAAAATGAATTAATTCCTCAAAGAACTGTTACGGGATGGAGAATATGCATGGATTATAGAAAACTAAACAAGGCTACAAAGAAGGATCACTTTCCATTGCCTTTCATTGATGATATGTTAGAGCGTTTGGCAAAATATTCTTACTTTTGTTTCCTTGATGGATATTCTGGATATCACCAAATCCCAATCCATCCTAGTGATCAAAGCAAAACCACTTTTACATGCCCATATGGAACTTATGCTTATAGAAGAATGTCTTTTGGGTTATGTAATGCACCTGCTTCTTTTTCAAAGATGTATGATGTCTATATTTTCTGAAATGATTGAAGAGATTATGGAAGTTTTCATGGATGATTTTTTCGTTTATGGAAAAACTTTTTGATGATTGTCTAGAAAATTTAGATAGGGTTTTGCAAAGATGTGAGGAAAAGCACTTAGTCCTTAATTGGAAAAAATATCATTTTATGGTTAGAAAGGAATAGTGCTTGGTCATCTTATTTCGTAAAGGGGAATAGAGGTAGATAAGGCAAAAATAGAAGTGATAGAACAGTTACCTCCCCCGTGAATATTAAAGGGATACGAAGTTTTCTAGGCATTTGGTTTCTATCGTAGATTTATAAAAGATTTTTCACATATTTCTAGACCACTTACCAGCTTATTAGCCAAGGATGCTCCCTTTGTTTTTGATGATGCTTGTCTAAAATCTTTTGAAACTTTGAAAAAGGCTCTTATTTCTACACCAATCATCCAACCCCCCGATTGGTCTTTTTGCCTTTTGAAATTATGTGTGATGCCAGTGACTATCTTTGTGGGGCAAAGTGTTAGGGCTAACCAAAGACAAGAAGCATCATGCTATTGCTTATGCTAGTAAAACTTTAACTAGACCACAACTTTAATTATGCTACCACCGAGAAGGAGTTGCTAGCAGTTGTTTATGCTATAGATAAGTTCAGCTCTTATTTGGTAGGAGCTAAAGTAATTGTTTACACCGATCATGCCGCTTTGAAATATTTGCTCACCAAGAAAGATGCTAAACCTCGCTCGATAAGATGGATTTTGTTACTCCAAGAGTTTGATTTAGAAATTAGAGATAAGAAAGGAGTAGAAAATTTTGTTGCTGATCATTTGTCTAGAATGCATTTTGAAAAACCAAATGAATTGCCTATTAATGACTCACTCAGTGGACTATATGTTTTATCGGATAACCCATACCCATCCCCTCGGTATGCAGATCTTGTTAATTTTATGGTTGCAGGATATGTAGCACCGTGTACGATAAAAAGAAGCTTATGTATGAGAGTCGCCATCATCTATGGGATGAGCCATACCTCTTCGAGTTTGCTCGATGGGCTACTCGTAAGATGTGTGCCAATAGAAGAAGGACTTTGATTATTGAAAGATGTCACTCATCACTATATGGAGGTCATTATGGGGCATTCAGAACACATGTAAAGATTTGGCAAGCAGGATTTTTCTGGCCAACCATGTATCAAGACACAAAAGATTTCATCCGAAGATGTGAAGCTTGTCAGAGGCACGGAAATATCAATGCAAGAGATGCTATGCCTCGACAACCAATCTCCCGATAGAACTCTTTGATGTCCGGGGAATTGATTACATGGGACCATTCCCAAAATCCCAAAATTATGAACATATCTTAGTAGCAAAGTGGATTATGTTTCAAAATGGGTTGAAGCTCGCCGTGCAAAACAAATGGATGGCAAGAGTTCAATGAAGATGTTTGAAGAGACTATATTTCCAAGATTTGGAGTACCTCGAATGGTAATTAGTGACGGTGGAAGCCACTTCATTGACAAAAGATTCCGACAATACTTATTGAAACATGGAGTTCGGCACAATGTTGCTATAGCTTACCACCCTCAAACAAGTGGACAAGCAGAGACTTCAAATAAACAAATCAAGAACATCTTATAGAAAATAGTTGAAGAGATGGGAATCAAGTGGAAGGATAGACTTCCAGAAGCACTATGGGCATACAGATCGCCTACAAGACACCAATTGGAATGACTCCATATCAACTTGTCTATGGCAAAACCTGTCATTTGCCTGTGGAGTTAGAGTTCAAAGCTCACCGGGCAATCAAGAGATGGAATATGGATCTTGACGCTGCAGGAGTTCAGAGGAAGATGCAATTATCGAGTTGGATGAATGGAGAGAGAAAGCCTATCATAATGCCAAGATCTACAAGGAAAGAACCAATAGATAGCATGACAAGAAGATTAATATAAAGACTTTCACCTGTGAGATCGTATTACTTTTTAATTCCGTGGTCAAATTATTCGGGCATGGAAAGCTTCGGAGTAAATGGGAAGGACCTTTCAAGGTAGTAAATTCATCATCACATGGAGCAATCACTCTCCAAGACTCGAAGGTAAGTTATTCAAGGTAAATGGCCAACGCCTTAAAATTTTCTATGAGCCCAATAAGCCCGATTTAATTAAATGAAATAGATGAAATGGATTTTATGGTTATTCCCTAGCCATGTGATTTAATTTACATTAGGATTTATTTTTATGGGACAAAAGTATAAGCATTACAACTAGAATAGGGATATTAGACCGTAGGAAAAGGGCAAACCGGTGCACTTTTCAGCACCGGGCGTCGGCCGAATATTCGGGCGCCGCAAACCTATCGTTGCCTCTCGTTACCATTTTTTTGTTCCAGAATACTCTAGAACTTGCCCATTGTAATGATGAACATTCTAGAGTCATTTACGTAGGAAAGTATTGTGAACCTTTCCATCCTATTCCGCACACCTCTCGCCTATATAAACGAGCCCATCGATCATTTAATCTTATCTTATTCATCCTTCAGAAAACCGACGACCAAGCACCACGAAAATTAGCCATGAAGAACACCAAGACTCGCATGATCGTCTCACGACCCTGAAAGGTCCCTTGTGGTTTTTGGTAATTGAGTGTCAACATTAGGTGAACTAATATGTGTGATTGAGATTATACACAGGGGATTAGTTCACATGTGGTGATGCAATGAAGGAGATTATTGCATATGAGACATGACCAGCGATGAAAATGGATCGGATACGAACGGATATCACTCATATTATATTTGTTTTCATATTTCTATCGGATTCGAATTCGGACACGGATAGGGTCCGGATACACATACGGATACGGATTGTCTCGACATTTAATACGAATAATAAGTATCGAATACGGCCCGAAACGGATTCGAGAATGTCGAATACAAATATCTATTCGAATATTGAGTAAAAGCAACATGCTCATGGGTCATTTATGACGCCGCGGATCGCCGGCCGACCAGCCCGGTGCCGATGGAACGAACACGTTGTTGTTGGTATAGAATCTATTGGGTCGCCCAAAGGGTCGCGGGTCGTGGGTCGCGGGCGTGTGAGCATGTGCATCACTGCTTCAGCCTTCAGCTATGTGAGGCAAAGTTTTTCTCCGACATCGGCTATGGAGACCGGAGTGAAGGTCAGTGGGTTGTGGCGTGTGAGCATGTGCATCACTGCTTCAGCCTTCAGCTATGTGAGACAAAGTTTTTCTACCACATCGGCCACGGAGACCGGAGCGAAATGAGGTGTAAGACACCAGGCAACGAATTGCTTTGTTGGTCGGCTCTCTTCGGATACATCTATTTTTGGCAGGCCGGATATATCCGATAAATTACCGGATTATCCCATATCCGGCGGATAATCATGATATCATATTTGTATTTGGTATCCGTCTAAGATATCTGTATTTGTATCCGTATTTGAAAAAAAATGCGAATATCCGTATAACTATCCAAATTTAGTTCACATTTGTTCGGTCGAACGGACGGTCGAATAAATATCCGTACCACTTTCATCCCTAGACATGACATTGAGTCATGTGGCCAAGGTGGTGAAGATCAAGACAAGGCTTGGCTTGATGGACCGGTTACAAGTGTGAAGGGCAAGTCGAGGGACTTGGCGCCGACGGACCGACGCAACGGTGAAGAGCAAGTGAGGTCAAGATCGATGGACCAACAAGGTCATGTGATGATATGAAATGGATCATATCATTCTTGATCGTGTTGGTGCATGTGTTGCATCGGCACTTGAAGATGGAGCGGAATGGAAATGTGCAAGGCAAAGATATAACCTATAGGGCATTTCATTTCGCCGGTCATGAGGAGCTTAGAGAAGTTTATGACCGGGTTTAGAATAGATGGCCATACTATTAAGAGGGGCAAACTTGTTTGCATATCGGTCATCTAGTGCCACTTGTGCGATCTAACTTTGCGATGTGTTAGGATCGAGTGGCGTGGTAAGAGCAAGAGAAAATCCTTTGAAAATGATTGTGAAAATGCTAACACACATGCACATGGTGATGTACACTTGGTGGTGTTGGCACATTTGCAAAGGAGAAGTTGTTTCGGTGTTTCTCGGACAATTGGACTGACTTTGGAGTGGAATACTGCTTTTATCCATTGAGCTTTGGATCAAGTAACCATGTGGGTTGTGTAGCCCTCTGAGTTAGCTTTCTATAGAGTTCAAGATCATCAAAAATAGAGTTCGGATGAAGGAGATATCACCGTTTTACCGGTCAGTGGTCTGATCGGACGCCATGACCGGACGCACCGGTCCAGAGTCCGGTCAGAGGGTTCGGTCAGGGCTGTTTTGGAGTGTTTTGACCGGAGGGTCCGGTCAAGAGTCCGGTCGTTGCGTCCCGGTCACTTCAGAGAGGTCTTTGGGGCGTTTTTAAGTGACGGAGCGCCCGTCGGTGACCGAAAGCGCCCGGTCGATTCGAAAAATCGCTACTAATGGCTAGTTTTGCCCTTTGGGGTATAAATAGAGGTGGTGGCTGTTGACGGTCACTAACGACATATTTTTCCCGTCAACTTACTACCATAAAGGGAATAAAACTATACCTTTTTATACTCATATACATTTATTACTAACATATTTCCACTTGTAGTGTTCGAAATGTATTTTGTTGTATTTATAATAAATACAGGTGGAAATACGTCCAAAGTACGCCATCCTCGAAAGCGCACTCTCAAGAATATCAAGCCTAGGGTGGAAAAGGACCAAATCTGCAATAACGGACCGAGTCAAGCCCACAACACAACTTTCCAGGCCCAATCAAGACAAAGACGCCGAGGCTCGGACCGGGCCGAGCCCAAGGGGGGGGTGGGGCGCACCCGCACCCCGATGGGGGCGGTTCGAGCCCACCCCAGCTTGAGGCGGCACATTAAGTGACCGGAGGGCGGTGCGGTGGTGGTGGCGCCGGTTCACTGCACTGACGTGTCATTAGGTCGGTTTAGGGGTAGTTAGGTCATTTAGCTCACTCTCTCTTGTGTATAAATACCTCCTCCCTCTCCCTCATTCCACACACCACACTTGGAGTCACCACACCAGCACACTCACACTCTCTACCTCACTCTCCACCTCCACTTCTTCTTCTTCTTATTTGGTTAGCATTGGAGTAGAAGAGCTACAAGAGGAGGACTTGTAATCTTGGAGCAAAGTGAGCTTTGGTAATATATATCTTCCATGGATCTTTCTCCATTGTGCAAGTTCTATTTCTATGATCATGGTCTAACTTATGAATTAGAGTATAGTCTTGTTTTCATCGATCATCGTATGCATAACATGATTATAGATGGGGATCCCGGGGACAAGAGGGTGGGGATCCCGGGGACAAGAGTACGCACGCGGGCATGGTGCCGGGGTATTACGACACCTTCGAATATGAGAGCATGCCACGGTCGTGAGGGTAGGCTGTGGTTGTGACAGCCCTGTCCGCCCCTTGTAATCCCTCCACGCTCGCATGTGATGTAGGAGTTCGTAAATGCTTTCCATTGGGCCGGATGGTACCGGGAAGTCTCCCTGTTATCCTAGACATAACCATGCTCATATCATGTTAGCATATGATCTTAACTATTCATTGTAAGACCATGACTAGAATACATTAGATTACTCCATAGGACATTCATTTATTCTTTATCTATTTTCTTTATCCTTTACCTGGTGGATTCCAATGTGTGTGTCACACTATCTATAAACCGTATTGCTTACCCCCTCGTTATGAATGAGTTGGTCTTTATGCACACATTTCATCATCCGGATGCCATGCTACTTCTTATACAACATGCCTTCCTTTGGGAAAATATAAATAACGATACCCTCGAATACTTCCGGGTGAAATGCTACAATGATAGATCCGCGCGCTTATGCGGATGAAATATCAACTACAAAGCAAGATCTATCACCGTTGATTGAAAGTGCGTTATCACCGACACGGTGGTTCCACTTAGTGATATCGACGGCTCGTCTCCCAGCGTAGTCATCGAGTTGGGTTCTAAACCCGATTCTAATGATTGCGCTAAGAAACGCCAACAAGCATTTTCTCGCACCGTTGTCGGGAAGGCATTGTTATAAGAAATCATTAGTCGGGCTATGAATATGAAATGTGCATGCGTGATAACCACTTGCTCATACAAAGCTAATCTTTTATGTTTTCTCCTATTGTGGATGAAAACAGATAGTGTTTGTCAGGTTTCCAACCGGCCGACAAACTTCATTGAGAATCCCAAGGCACTCCTAAGGAAGAACAGGTCTCGCGTACCTCTTCTTCTTCACCGAACCTCGACAGTTGAGACCGACACCCCTACACCAACCGAACCGCAAGCCATGGCTCAAAAAGTCGCCCGCGATTTCTCGCGTGCCGCTGTTGCCAACGTGCCCACCGGGCCGGTGGTCAATGTTGCGCGGACAAGAACTTCGAAGCCCGACCGGGCTAATTACCATGGTGCATGCCCGCCCCCTTCGTGGACTGCCTAGCGAGGACGCCAACGCACATCTCCAACACTTCCTTGAGCCATGCGACACGATTTCATCATCAAGGACGTCGAACCCGACGTTTATCCGCTCACTTTGCTTTCCTTTCTCCCTCGTGGGGAAAGCAAAACGCTGGTTCTACAAGGACAAGGAAACAATAAATACGTGGGCAAAAATGCTCCACGGCGTTCCTAGCTAAATTCTTCCCCATTGGCAAAACAAATGCCCCGAGGGGAAGAATCGCCAACTTCCGCCAGAATTCAATGGAACCCATCCCGAGGCGTGGGAAAGGCCGCAGGAATATATTCAAGCATGCCCACATCACGGAATGAAAAATTGGCCGGTGCTCCGTAACTTCTATAATGGTCTCACGGCCATATCGAAGGGGCACCTAGACGCCGCCGCTGGTGGCGCATTCTTGTCGCCACCATTGATGGGACAACAGCCCCGATCGACAAGATGGTGGCAAACCGTAGCCTGGGGGAAGACGTAACCCCCAGCCAAAACACAAAAAGGCATGCATCCCGTGAAGGAGGCGGATATGCTTGCCGCAAAAATGGATCTATTGCTGAAGAAGCCGGATGAGCGCAGCCACGCACTTAACCAATCGCCAGCCGCCAGCTTTACACTGAGACTCACACATGACATGTGAGACCTGTGGGTGAAGTTGGCCACTCGGGGGATAACCGCCACGAGACCCGTGAAGAAGCAAATGCTCATAAACAACAACGGGTATCGCCAACCTCGTAAAGGCTAGAACAACCAGTCCCGCCCACCATTCCAAGGTAACGGGGCTATAATCCCAATTACAGCTCCGGTTAACCTTCACTAAAGGACCTGGTGTTGGGCCAAGCCAAGATCAATGAAAACCTCACCAAAAAGATGAGCCATCAAGATAAAATCCTAGAAGGGGTGAATAACAAGCTAGAAGGGTTGACATCGGCTGTGAAGAACCAATTGAGCTTCAATAAGATGATGGAAACACGCCTAGCCCGTGATTGCTACCCAAGTGCCGATTAATCCACTCGGGTAGGATCCCAAGGCAACCCGAGATCCCGCGACGAAGTCGGCCAACATGATATCACCGAGGCTCGGCCAACCCAAAGAGCCGGCAAAGATCCCCGTGGACTCGCCGTTTATTGCCAAGAAGGGAGACCCTAGGCATCCGATCATCATCACCGTGCCATTGGCCCCCACATCTTCGCTAATGCATTCTCGTGACTTGGGGGCCAAGATTAACGTGATGTCCAAGGCTACCTTCAATGTAATCCATGGTGGGACACTTGCTCCTCGCAAGTTTTGTCCTCCAAATGGCGAGATCAAACAACACGGCAGCCCGAGGGAATTCTCGAAGACATGCCGATCAAAATCAAAGATGAATACATCCCCTCGCAGACTTTCGTGGTCCTAGACATGGGCCCGAAGGAGGATGTGTCTCCTTCCGGGAGGCCATTTTCTACACCGCCAAAGCCGATATCGCTTTGGGAAAGGGTTTCATCATCTTCCATGTCCGAGATAAGGCGGTAAAGTGCCCATTCATTGGGTACAAGCAACAAAGACACCCATGTATCATCGCCAAGACCGGGTGTGGTGTGTTGGGGATCTCGACTCAAAACCCCGGGAGCGTATACTTTCCGCCAAAGGATCGTGGGGAGAAGTCGACAGCCGACTATAAATAACCCGCCCTAAAAAAAATGTGTGATTTACAAAATATTTTATTATCAACAAAACAAAAATATTTATTACATAAAATCTATAAGAAAATATTTTTTTGAAAATTAAAATAAAAATCTTTATAAATAAAATAAATTTTTCTATGAAAAAGCAAGAAAAATATTTCCTAGATAAAATAAGTTTTCAAAATAAATTTGTAGTATATAAAAAAAGCAAAATTTTGAAAACCTTTTTTGGGGAAAATCAAAAAGGGGAGAAAACGGCCGAACCGCGCGGCGCAAACAACGGTCACAAACTTCTCATGACCGTTGTGCACGCCCGCCAAAATCCAATAGCCGCCTCGGGCGGGTGCGGCCGCACCCTGCTGCGTGCTTGTAGCGCACCCCGGGCGCCGCTGCGGCCCCGCCTTTGCCAACGGCTACTATCCGTTGCATGGCGCGCCCCGGTCGGTGGCTCGCTATATATAGCTTGAGCACCGTGTGAGAGCACCAACCTTCCATTCTCACTCTTTCTCACTCTCACACTCTCTCCCACTTTGCACTACACTCAATTTTCTCCACCAAAAATATTGTGCCGAGCAAGATCACGGGTGTGAAAGTTCATACTTTCATCTAACCCTTGCACACCCGAGGTTTTTGCTCAATCGTTTTTGCAGTAGCCATGAAGAAAGTCGGGAAGGCTCTCGCCGGGTTGAGGCGATCATCAAGGCATAGCTCGCGGCACACAAGCACGAGCTCCTTCAACCTCGACGAGCAAGAGAGCTCCCCATGCAAGAAGATGCCGCACCGGGCCGTGGAGGAAGAAGCTCAAGCTCCCCGACTCTCGACGGCCGATGCTCCATACCTCGACATCGGGGGAACCCGGGAGATGCAAGCCTATCTCCTACTCAAGGATCGTGTGTTCCAACACACGCCCGGGATCGACCCCGACCTTCTCGAACAAACAGGTATGGACGATGAATTCCGTACTATTTGGAAAGCGGTCGGGTGGGCAGGATTATCCTCCTCTCGAGGAGGAAGGTTCTTGCCTCCTAACAATCCAGATTTCTATGCACTTTGGTAGAGAACAAGCTAGGCATTTCTTTTCCGCCTTTTCGGACGTTCTTATCATATTAAGTGGGCGGAACTAGCTAGTCACTTGGGCTTTAGTTATAGATGTGCACTAGATGTGGATGCCGCTTTGCCCGGCTTCGCTCGACCCCGCTTTGGGAAGAGATTACCGGTGCTCACGAGACCGGTGTCTTCAAGCCTCGCCACTCACAAATCCAAAGACCCATCACTTAGATTCATTCATCACTTTGGATATCTTTGGCAATCGTTTCCTAGGCACGGGTTAGATGGGTGAACGAGACAGAACTCAAGCTTCTCTATGCCGTTGTCAATAAGGTAAAAGTAGCCCGATGGGTAGAGATGTGCGTGAACCTTCACCATATTATCACCAAAGTTGCCGTTCCAGTCACCTACACATCGATTATCACACGACGCTTCCTCGCGATTGGGGCATTGGACAACGAGCATATTGAGTACATTT